>JAXCLO010000001.1:112171956-112201648 GCA_035583995.1 Arremon aurantiirostris | reverse complement strand
TCCTCTCCTCTCCTCTCCTCTCCTCTCCTCTCCTCTCCTCTCCTCTCCTCTCCTCTCCTCTCCTCTCCTCTCTTCCTGGGGCAGCTCTGCAGGTGGGTTCTCACCTGAGCAGGGCACAGGGGACAGAATTCCCCCCTGACCTGCTTCCCACTCTGCTTTGGATGAAGAAATCCTTCAAACAGCACAGGAATTTTGTCACCAGCAAGCACCTCCTAAGAAGGCGGAAAGCTCCCCCTGGAACTGCCCTCACATCAGGTTGGCACTTCAATATCCAGCTCTGTAAATGAGTTTTCACTTCAGCAGTTCCAAGTGAACACATAACATAATTTGAAATCCAAATATTATCCATTGCTACAAAAAAAAAAAATACAAAGAAATGGAATATCCTTTCTCAGATCCTTATCTATGATTCCATACCCAACTTAACTTGGCAAGAATTATGCTGGATTTTGTTCTGGCTAACCTTGGAGAGCCAAAACAGCTATGGATGGGCAATGCTCAGTGTCCTGGATTATGCTGAGATTTTTCATTGAAAATTACATGTAACTTATCTTTTGCCTGAAGCCAATTTCTGCTTTAATTTAAATTTTGATAACCTAAAACAAAATCTGAAGAAAATGAAGGAGCGAAACCTTGCATTGATCATACAGAAGCAAATAAACACCCCTTTAACAATCTGATGGCAAACTTCAAAGTGTGAAATCAATATTAAGGTGACAATTTATAATTCTGAGGATAACTTACTGCCCCAGTTTATATCTTTGATAATTCTGGAAGCAAATTTTCTATTTCACTATTACAACTTTACCAGTTTGACACAACTTTGTTTTGAAATTCCGAATATAAATGGGAAAACTTAGATTTACACCCTAATCCTAATACAATTAGTAATATTTCCTTCTTCCTGGAACCACTGAATAAGAAAATTCTGAAAAGATCTAAGCAAAGATTTTCTGAAAATTCTGTCTGCCAATGACAATCTGGTCAGAGTCAAATTAGTTGCAAATTTGGTTGAAATTCACCAAAGATTTTCTTGTAAATGAAAAAGAGTGCTAAAAGCAGATTTTCACAAAACTGTGGTTTAGTGGTTTGAACACGTCAATACACAGATGATCAATTTCTTTTCTGCCTAAATAAGCTCAAAACACAAATCTTCCCCTCCTTGGAGGGTACCCTGATGAGCAGCCGGGTAAGCATATTTGGATTTTTTCTCTGCTTTGCATAACTGATTGAATGAAGTTGATAATTCTTTCACATCTGCAAAAAGCCTCCTGTCCATTGATGTTGGGTTTTTTGTGGGATGTTTTTTTAAGGTGGCTCTGAATTCACACTCATCTTGAAGCAACTGAAGCAGAGAGGGGGAGAGGGAAGGTGTTATAGTGGTTTCAAAAACATTTAAGAGGATTCAATGGCTCCAGCATGTATATTACTGAGCATTTCCTTATTTACATAAAATTTAAACAAATTTATTTAAAATTTAAATTCAACAGGAGAGACAAAAAATGTACTTTATATTCTATGAATGTAAATAACCTATACCTGTGACTTTGGGTTTCCTCCAGAACAGGTAAACAATCTGGGATTGATTCCCTTCTGACAGGAAATGACCTGGGCCTGTGTCTTCTACGTGTTTTATATCTGATCCACTGCTTAAAGGGACTCCTCTTCTAGGCAATTTTGAAAAAAAAATTAAAAATCATAATAAAATCCAGGTTTTTCATCAAAATATATTTATATATATATGTTAAAAAGAGGCAGCCAGATTGCATCAGATCATCCAGTCTCTGATGGTGAATGGTGGTGGATGGCCTAATAAAGTCTGTAAGAATAGGGCAAGCACATCCTGATATTTCAGAAGACTTTCCCATTTCCTAGCAGTCTGTAGTTAGTCTCCTGAGCTTCTGGTGGCATCTCTGCATTGAATAGTCCCCAATGGGATGTTTCCTGCCATGAATTTGTCCAAGCACTTCCTAAACCCATGTAAATCTGTAGTGTCTGTGACATTCTGTGCAATAAGGTTCTCAGCTTAATTATGTGAGGTGTGAGGACGTGCATCCCATTGCTCTCTGCAATCTTCCACCAGATAATGCAATCTGATAGCTCGTTCTTTTGGATGGGGAAAAGGAGGGAGGAGAGACAAAGAGAATATTAATTTGTTACCACATCTTCCATGCCACCTGGGATTTTGTTGTCTCCTGTCTGTGCTACAAAATAATTAAGTTTTACACTATAGGATTATTCTGCACAAGAAGATCCATAAGAACCACCTGTGTCAGGTTTCTCTGAATTTATCCTGAGCCTCTGTCACCTCACCTTTCACACCTTTGACACTCATGCTGCTGATTTCCCAAAGAACTCTCTTAAAACCAAAACCTGCTGCTTAGACAGGTTTTTTATCCAGGTGCAGAACTCTTCTTCCTCAACAGTTTTGAGTTTCTCTTGATGCCTTTTCACACTTCTTAGGTAATTTTGTTGGGTTTTTTTTATTTTTGTGATATATCAGTGCTTTTGAGTATCTGGTTTCTTACATTCATTTTGCCTATTTGTTCCGTAGACCTGTTTTTTTGGCAACAGATCCTTTGTGGTTTTTTTGGCACAGCCTTATCTTCTCTTATCAGGCCCTTCACACATTCCTAATCTATTGGCCCTCTGTACATTGTGGCAGAAGTTTTATTTCTGTTATGTCTGTAAACAAATGCATTCTTGCCTCAATACCTTTTCAAGTTGTTTCTAAAACTCTCTGTGGCCTGACATGTTATGTTTCCACACTATAAAATCTACCACAGGTTGAGTTATTCCCTGTTTTCTGCTTTTGGACATAACAATGAGTTTCTGCAGGATGATTTCTTTCTTTCGTAATCCTTCTTTAGCCTCTTGTTTGACCATGGCAGCATTTGATAGATGATAGCTTTTTAACAGATGACATTGTCCCCTATACATGATCTTTCAGCTGTAGCCATGACACCTGGAAAGATTTTAAGCTTTCAGATGACCCTTTTGGTTTCCTTTTTAAAAATACTTCTTCATTTTTCTTGGGAGTTCCCTTTTTACCATCACAAAAGTGGGTGTGAAGTGATCACTGACTGGCTTTTGTCACTCCTGCCCTGCTCTTCTCGGCACTGCTGAGGCCACACCTCAAGGCCTGTGTCCATTTTTGGACCCCTCATTTCTCAAAGGGCAGAAGAGTGTCCAGAGAAGGGAATGGGGCTGAGAAAGGGGCTGGAATTTGTGAGTTATGGGGAATGGCTGATGAGCTGGGAAATGGGTTCAGCCTGGAGAAAAGGAGGCTCAGGAGGGACCTCATTGCTCTGCACAGCTCCTGACAGGAGGGGCAGTGAAGGGGGTTCAGGCTCTGCTACCATATCCCAAGGGAAAGGAGGAGAGGAAATGGCCTCAAATGGCACCAGGGGAGGTCAGGCTGGAGATTGGGACAGAAAATTTCCCTGGCAGAGTGGTCAGGCCTTGGGCTGAGCTGCCCAGGGAGGTTTTGAGTCTCTGGAGTGGGTTCTGTGGGAGTGCTCAGGAGGATCTGGATGTGGCCCTTGGGGAGTCTGTGGGCCCTTTGGAGTCTGTGGGAATGCTCAGGAGGATCTGGATGTGGCCCTTGGAGAGTCTGTGGGCCCTTTGGAGTCTGTGGGAGTGCTCAGGGGGATCTGGATGTGGCCCTTGGGGAGTCTGTGGGCCCTTTGGAGTCTGTGGGAGTGCTCAGGAGGATCTGGATGTGGCCCTTGGGGACAGGGTTTGGGGTGATGCTGATGGGGTGGGGTGGCACTGGATGATCCTGGAGGGCTCTTCCAGCCTTGATGATTCTGAGATCCTCTAACACATGGAAGAGGCCACCTGGTCACTGCAAGGAAGCCCCTCAATGCCTCAGAACTTTGGGCAGGGCCTGTGCACCCCTCAGGCTCAAAGCAGGGCTGACACTTCCCTGGTTTTCCTCCATTAATTTGTTGTCTCTCTGCAGCAGGGAAGCCTCACCATTCCCATCCAGGTCTGAGATCCCAATCTGCCTCATTCACAGATTTTAGGGATGCCAATCAACACTAAGTTTCTCTCGCACTCACACCAATGTGACCTATTTTGTAATACCACAATTCAAAGGGTTTGGGAAAGAGTGTCTCTCCTTCCTCTGCTACTCCAGCACAAGTCCAGCAAATCCTTTTCTGAGTTTCATTTCAATTGGGGATTTTTTTCCTTTTCCATTTTTAAGCTTGCAGCCAAGCCAAGAAAAAGCTATTTCCCCAGCCCAAACTTCAAGGAAGAAACTAAATAATTTCCTTCTTTCAGTGTTTTTCCACTTGATCATTATTTATCACATTAAGTTAGATTTAGGTGTATTTGCATATATGTGCATTGAACAGAAAATGTAAATTCAAACTTAATTACACTGAAATATGAGGTGAAATATAGTTATTATCTCAACTTTTATAGAGTCAAGGAAACAAACATATTTCAATACTTGAGTTAAACTGTTTAGTTATTGCAATTTGCATTAAATCATATGGTTTATGCTATCCAGAGGGGCAAACTGGAAAACAATTTATTCCTTCTACCTTTATTATTTCTGCAAGTACATAGTCCTCTCACATATCATAATATCTAATTGCCTTTTCTCTTTTTTTTCCCCTTTCTCTGTCTTTTTTGGCCCTGAAGGCTTACATCAGGACATCAATAACTTGCTACATGAATTATTTTGACTTGATCTACCTCCGTGTTATTGCAGACACAGCAGCCTTGGCTGGGACTACAACTTTGACAGGCAAATTCCAGTTACTTTAGTCATCAACCGTTCTGAATTACCAAAGGAAAACTATTAACAAATTTCTGACATGAAAGCACTGCCTCTTATCACTGTCATGCAATAATTAGAATAAGCAAGCAAGCAAGTGCTCATTTTCTCATTGAGCTGACACATCTTTAGTCTTACCCAGCAGAGCTTTGATACTTAGCATGTCACATACCTACAAAAACCATGAAATTTAAAGTGGAAAACTTTTCCAAAGAAAGTTCCAATTCAGTTTAAACCCCTGTGATGTTCTACACTTGCAAAAATGGCATTTTGGAGGTTGCAGACACCTAATAGGTAAAAACTGCAGGAAAAGGAACTTTTTTTGGTTGAACCACTTGTCCTTTAATTACAGCTCCTAAACTGAAAGCAAACCAAATCATTGCAAGGCTTGAGACATCACAATTCAAATAAAAACAATGTCAGCAGAAGGACTTCCCCAGTGACTTTTACCCAGACACAGAGAAGTGCCCCTGTGTTTGCCTGAGTTTACTTATGTAATGTCAAAGGTGTCCCTTTAAAACAATGAGCTCCTCTTCAGCCTAATTCAAGGACTCTCTCTCACTTTGGGTGAAAATGTAAATCAGTGAAAGGAAAGGAAGCCATTTTTCCTTTCCAAGGTGCTCATTTTTCATAATATGGAGATGGTCTCTGTCTCTTTCTAATCTCATCCCTAATTTCCAAAAGTTGTCTCATCCAGCTACAAACTAAATGTATTTTCATATTACAGAATTTTTTCCCTGTCCTGCCCATGATGAACAATTTATGTCTGTATGCATAGGCATTCCCCAGTTACTGTTAGCAGTGATAGAGATGATTTGGTGATAAATCTGGCTGCATATTTTTATACTATCTCTCAACTCTAGGAAAGAGACCAGAGTTTTCCCATCGTTATTATTTTGAAAATACATTTTTAGAGTGATATTCATTGGTGATAAGTGCAGGTTTGAGTATATAACACCAGTGATTGAATCAGCATTCTTTCTGAAATTATCTTCTTTACAAAAGAAGAAAAATCACATCTTTGAGCAAGAAAAGATTCATGCTGCACTGGCATTATATACATTTTTTTTTTATCTTTAAAACTAGGTAGAGGGTTTGAGTAGAATCAGCAAGACAAATCCCTTAGAAACCATGGAAAATATTGAACTTCAATTAAAGTTGTGGAGATTTCTCCTCTTTAATTTTTAAAAGTTGCTTACTGTTACAATACTCAGCAGAAATCCTTTGGGCCAAAAGAAGTGGTAGCTGTTTCCCCAAGCTGTTAATGAATTTCACACTAAATACTTTGTAATCTTTAGAAACAAGGGACTTAACCTAAATTCTTTTCCATCATTTTTAAAAGATGGCAGTCTTCCCAACTGTAACATCTGCTTTTTTTTTTTGCTTTTTTTTTTCCTGATGCTGTAATTCACAGCACTAAAATCTGACTCTGATAATGTTGTCCTGGCTGATTTTCCCTCATTTCAAACCTCCCTGTAGTAGCCTGTGCTGGTGATCAACCAGCCCAATGCACAGATGGTGGGCAGGGAGTAACTTTCAGTTTCCAGGACTCCAATTAAACTCTTCCCCTGGGACTTCCACCCACCAAACAAGGTCACACGGGGCCTGACCAGTGACAGTGACAAACAGAAACCCAAAACCCTCTTCGTGCCATTTCCAGTTTCTCAGGGATCGGTGAGGAAAAATATTTTAACACCACACTTTGCTGATTGTTAAGAGATAAAATATATTTGCAATTAATGAGAATAAGCAATAATAAACATTTGGCCTTAATCTCATTCAAGTGCATGGCAACACAGGTTGATATAAATTAGGAGGGCTGGTGCTGGGCTCTCAGAGTAAGTGGAAAAAACCATATTCAGAGGACTTGTGCTGCAGCAGAGCACCTTTTCAGGCTGCTGGGGGAATATTCATTACCATGTACCACACTCGTGTTTCATTAATACATAACCAACGTGCAGAATTGCTCCGTTAATCTTGAAGATGAATTACTACTGTCAGGGCTTTGTTACAGACTTATCTCTACCACCAACACTCGTGCACTGAGACAATAACAGCAACATTCCACTTGCTCTCGAGTGTGGGGAAAAAGAATATTCCAAGTAATTAAGAATACTCAATTTAGACAGTTGATCTTATGTTCCAGGAGCTGGTGCTGTAGGTTTCACTAATGAGACACTGCAAGTGCCAAACACCAGTGCTAACCTGCACATTCTTAACCTGAAGGAAAAGCAATTAGTGATGCTGTGCGATTGTGGGATTTTAACCAGTTTCTTCAGCTTCCTGCTTTCAGCCAGAAACAAATGTACAAAAATGCCAAGAGATGAAAAGGTCAAAGGTCCAGGAAGATTCAGCTGTAATTAACTTCTGAGTGCATTGCTCTGCAGAGAACTTGGTTTAATGGCCATGTTCATATGCTTGGACTTTTTTATTTTCAGTTCTACTTCTTGTCAGATCAGATTGTTGTGCTCCTAAAATGATGCTTCTGCAAAACAGGGGGGAAAGGAAAGTCTTGCAGACTGCATTTGAATTCTTGTGATTGTCCTGTCACAAACTCGCACTTCTCTGCTTCAGGGATGTGTCAAAGGCCAGGAGGGGCTGGGCCAACACCAAAATGGGAAGGAAGCTCCCTTAGATCCATCCCCAGGCTCTCTCTGCTGGGAATGCAGGAAACTGAAACCTTCAGGGAATGCATTTCATAGTCCTGCCTTGCTTCACAGTGAGGAAAAGTTATCAAACTCTCCCAGACTGACCTCTACCAACACAAATCTGAATTTTATATGTGTGTCCACATCAGGTGAACGTGGTGGACACATTCCTGCTAACGAGCGCTTGGGAGATGGGGTGGAATTGGGCCCAAGAAATATTGCTTTAGTAAGTCACAAATTACCAGGATATTTATTTTATATAAGTGACCTTTGCAGTCAGAAAGGGAAGGAAAAGTAGATTCCAAAGAAAAACATATTTCATTCTTCTAAGATAAAGGAACACAAATTTGAATTCGAGATGTGAGTCCACATCAGGTGAACGTGGTGAACACAGTCCTGCTAACGAGCACTTGGGAGATGGGGTGGAATTGGGCCCAAGAAATATTGTTTTAGTAAATCACAAATTACCAGGATATTTATTTTATATAAGAAAGTGACCTTTTCACTTTCTTTGCAGTCAGAAATGGAAGGAAAAGTAGATTCCAAAGGAAAACATATTTCATTCTGCTAAGAAAAAGGATGGCTACATTGGAAAGTATATTAAATAGAAACATAACATCAAATCAGTTACATAATCAGTGTTTTTCCTATAAATCCAATATATTACTGCAATTAATTTTTCACTATAATTTTTTTTAAAGTCTGCTTTCTGTTAATAATGAATGCTGTAGTTCAATATATTTTACTTCATCTTCCCTGTGATCACTCTTCCTATGTTTAAAATAAACTGTGCTCTTGTTTTTCAGAACATGGATTATTATCATGATTTTATTATATCCCATGGGAAAAAATGGGACTTGTTAGTTTAGCAACAACTAGGGTATCCCTGAAAATAAAAAACTCAACTTTAAATACCAAAAATTAAATGTTCTCTGAGTGGAAAGGACAGGCTTGGTAGAGAATAAACTATAGAACACTGAGTATTTGGGATTTCTAAGACTTACACACTTGAAAATTGCTGTTAAGGTTTATTAAGGCAACAATAGGAAATGTGATGCTTGAGTTTATTTTTTAAGCAAATGGCTCATTTTCTGGGACATTTCTTTATGGAACAAGATATATGTCCATTCTATCTTATCTCTAACATCTCATTACCAGGCATAAAATTATATTTTTATGTATTACTAAATTGCACCCCTTTACCCATCAGTTAAGCCTCATTGTAATCATTATAATCCATTAAAACAATTTACAAGTTTTAAAGTACACTGGCCTGGGATGTTTATTTTCTTGCCTGTATATGGAGGAGGCAGAACTACACAGGGGCAGAGAAGCAAGGAGATAAAAATGGCTTTGCCAAGTTGTGGGTAGGAGATTAGAGAAATTCAGAGTGACATTCTGCCTCAGAGAGGATGGGATGGGAGGCCTGGGGAGGGAGGATGAGGTTACAGCCTTTAAGCCATGCCATGCAGGAAGATCCACAAGGAAATCTGGGTCAGCCACTCACTGAAGATTGCAAACTGCTCAGCAGTAGTGGCAATCTATATTTGGCCTTTGTGTGTGTGAGAGAGAGGCAGAAGATCCTCACTCGAACTCAGCATAGCACCAGCAAGGGGTGAACGTGTCACAGGGGCTCAATCTCCATAAGGTGCCCCAATTCCAAGTATTCCAGATGTGAACTCCTTCCTACAGGCTTTCTGCTCATTTAATTCCTCTTACTGGTAACTGGTACCAGAGAGCTCGTTTTCTTTCTTTAATTTTTTTTTAACGCATTTTAATATCTGCAGCTGACTACCATTTTGGATTGCTTGAACATTTATGAAGAAAATCAGTAATTTCCAACAGAGTTCATGGCTCACCTCTATGTCTTAGAACACTGGGAGGATAAATATTGCACCTAATACACAAAATAGAGTAAGGTCTCTCAAATAGTACTGGTAGGATATACAAATTCTACAGAAAACAGGAAAGAAATGGGTCAGAACAATAAACAGATTTTGGTTCTGCAGAAACCAGAAAGAGAGGCTGCAACTTTCTGAGAACTCTGCAGAATTAAATTTCCTTGTGCTTAACGAGATAGGCACCAACACTTTCCTTGGCAAGGCTGTTTTTCCTCAGAATGACCAGAGATGCAGCACATTGTGTTTCCTAATGAAAATGAGGTGAATGAATGGCCCTGCTGTTTTCCCTATTATTCTTCTTTCTGTCTTTTAATGGTGCATTACCAAAATGTGAGCTGCCTTCCCTGAATTGCTCCTGTATTTACAGATCCCATTAAAACCATCCAGGTTGCACTGATGTGTGTTCTAATGGCTGATGGCAGCACCTAACGGTGTGAACAAGATGGGAACTGCCTGATGCTCCTTTAAATGACAGAAGAGTGGTGAGTTACAGGTCCTGGAGAGGGGAACTACCAGCAGCCAGGATTCTCTAGAAATGTTTATATTTTCTTTGTATGTCATTCCCACATGCTGCTTTTGTGGGTTTGGTGAGAGCTAATCACCCTTGCCTAATGGGAAGAGCATTCCAGGAGTATCCCAGTGTGGATTGCTCCCTGGAAGGGATGTGTGAAGGCAAACCTGTGAGCACCCTCATGGTAAAAGAGCCACAAAACATTCCTTGGAACCCAGGCCACGAGGAAAATACATTATGGTCACTTTTAAACACACAGTCATCATATATATATATATATATATATATATATACATATATATATATATATAAGTTCTAAAAGCCAAATTAGCCACACTAGAGCTGCTGGATGCATTCCCAAGGTATGTGAGAAAAGTTTTGAAGGCATTATTCCTAAAGGAAAATACTCACTGAAAGATACTGCCACTGCAGAGGATTCCCCAGGGAATGTGATGGTGTTTGGTTGGCAATATTTGAATCTTCAAATCATCAAAGTGGGCGCCTTACTGTTTGCTAAGTTACAGATAATAGTTAGAACAAACACAAATTGGCCAAAAGTGAATTGATCATTATTAAAAATTCAAAAATTAATTTATCAAAACATCCAAATTTATGAAAAAAATTTAGTGAAATAATCCTAGTGAAATTAATGTATGAATTAATTAGTGAGAAAAGCTAAGGTAAAAACCCCACAGTGAATACGTTACTGTACTAAAGTAATTCCCAGTGATTTAAATACGCTTTAAAATGTTCTAGTATCATCCAAAAGTGGTGATCAACACAAAAAAGAAAACCAGCATGGGAGGGGGCTATTTTTTATGCCTGTATGTAAAAAATCTTTTATTCTGAAGCTTTGGAAGATTTCATTTCTGTGAATGTGGCCTTTCAACCACCTGAGGATACTCATGGTGATTAGAACTGAAGGGACGAATGCTACATAAATCTGTTAAAATCAGCAGAGAGGTTTTAAAACCCCAATTGCCACAATACCCTAAATTTGCTTATTTTGTGAACCTAAATCTAACTTATACCCAAATCTAACTCACCTGGCAGGTCAGCTACTTCATGAAGCAGGAACCCACCAGGAAACTGGGCTGGTCTGCAGAGCTTCAATAATAAAGAAAGGCAAAATCTCTTTCACAAAATAAAAGAAAAAAAAGGAAAAAACCCAATCATTAATTTAAATTACTTTCTTTCTTAATTTAAGTTATACTGATTGTAACCACTGACCTTCAGGAATCCTTTCATTTCTACCCAGGTTTAAGTGGTAAAACGCCCACTTTTGTCCCTCCAGCCTGAGCTGATTTTCACTTTCCCAAGACAACTATTAGAAAAACCATCACACCAGCTCCTTCCTGATGGCCTATTTGCACAGGTTTCTAAAAAATCAACTCGGGATTGTCTGTCTCAGTTTTTAATTAAGTTAATCAGTTGTAATTACAGGTCTAAACACTTCCTCTGCACTTGCCAAAAAAAAAAGCCTTACTTTTTCTCGCTGCTTCCTATCAAATTCTGCTATGAAGAGCTCAAGCAACACCTGCTCCACATTAAGATCTGCTAAAGACAGGTAACAGTGATACCAATTTTAGTATCGGGTGGTAATATCTAATTACTGACAGAACATCATCATAAGATGGTTATGAAAGTAATAATTTCATTCTTCCTCAGCAAACACTGCCACAAAGTCTAAGAAAAACTGATTTACTTCCATTAGAATTAATTTCAAGGAGCTGCCTAGCTTTGTCACCCTAACTTCAAAAAATGCTAATTAATTCTAAATCAGAATGTATGTAATTATAACAGTTTTCTGCTGAAAAACTAATTACCTGGTGCCTCTGGGGTGAACAGCACAGAAGAAATTTCACATTCCTTTCAACAGCATAAATATTTTACATTTTAGGCCATGAAAATAATGTGCCAGCCATAAACATCCCATAT
This sequence comes from Arremon aurantiirostris, assembly GCA_035583995.1. NCBI lineage: Eukaryota > Metazoa > Chordata > Aves > Passeriformes > Passerellidae > Arremon > Arremon aurantiirostris. The sequence goes on along the minus strand of JAXCLO010000001.1, from coordinate 112,189,861 downwards.
TTTCCCTCTCAAATGTTTAGAGACTGTTTTCTTCCTTCCAGCACCAAGACACTAAATGAGTTGACAGTCTGCTTGCCAGTCAGTTTAATCTCACTCTCTCTCTGGGTTTGTGGGAAAACTGTGGCATGCCAAGTTATTTTTGGCCAAATGTTACAGTATGAAGAGCCTTCAGGAGGTTTTGTTCTGTGAGTGGACTAAATGGCAGCCCTTTTACCTGTAGAATGGGAATTGATGTTGCCATGGAAATAGAATAACTTCTTTTTTTTGTGTGGATTTTTTTCCCCTGTCTTTGCATATTTGGGTTTGCCCAAGCACAGAAATCAGCTCAAGAACAATCTCCAGAAGAATGAAAGACAAGGAGGGCTCTTGGAGGGAGCTCTAAAGCTGTTTGCATCTCAAATTTGTCATTTATGGACAAACCACTTGAGTTTCTCTTCCTAAATGGGAAGCAGGTGAAAAACTTGAAAAATTCACATTTCATCCTCATTTTTTGATGATTGCCATGTATTTTCCACTGAATGTTTCATACTGATCGAACCACAAAAATGGGTCTCTTTCAAAAGGCAATAGGAATGGTTCTGTTCTCTTTAACCAATATTTTTATTAAGACAATCTGTAGCATGAAAAAACATAATAAATGCAGCTTAAAAATATGCAATAAAGGAATTTATGCTTTTGCACATACAATTGGATTCTCCAGCTGCACAACAACAGAAGCTCAAGCAGTGAAATTTATGTGCCCTGAGATGATGCAGTTCCCAGAGAGACCTCCCCACCCCAGCCTGTCTCCATCTCTAGAAAAAATCAAGGAGACATTTCCATAGAGTCATGTAATAATTGTCCTTTCATGAGACAGTGCCTGAACCTTGGACTCTTCAAATTGCACAAGTATGAAGTCAATGAACCTGCTGCAAATCGTGTTTTCACAGAGGGAGAATTTCACAAAAGGGTGGCATCACTGACACAGTCATGCTGATTTGCTGTGCTCCTTTAGAGACTCCAGCCAAAAGCCAAGGAGCTGAAAACATCAGAATTTACCTCAGTTGGACAAAAAAGCCAAGAACTTTGAGATGTTTGAAAAGTAGGACCAAGCTCCTTGCAGACAGAAAAACCACAATAAGAAGTTAAATTCACATGGGTTAAGTACAAGATTTCTGCACTAAGAGGGATGCTGGGGAGAGACAAATCCACAGCAGGTTGGGATTTTCATCAGCACAGATTAGAAGCACAAGCCTTGCCAGAAGCCACTAGGGTTTGTGTCCTTTGTATAAGAACTTAAAAACTGATAAGCTCTTTGTGGCACACAGCATGGAGGATTTTTTGGGGGGTTGTTGGTCTGGATGTTTTTTATCATTGTAGTTGAATACACTGGTGTTTATATTGTGGTAATTTCAGCTCCTACTCAAACCTCAGGGGAGAGGCAAGATCTTCTAATTCACTGTAATAGTTACACTTAAACAGCTACAGACCAATCAAGGAAGAAAAATTGAGGCTTCTTCTTCTTGCTGAAATTCTTCAGATTTAGATAAATGCAAACACCATTACCCCTCTAGGTCTTCACATTTTCTTTACCTTTCCTCATTTAGTTCCACATCTACTTTAATAAATATTTAACCACATGCACCAGCACTTCCCATTTACTCTCTCCTTAGCTTAAAGATTAATGTAGATATCTGAGGAAACATATTCACTTAAAACCACGGAAAAATCATTTTGTTCATACATGCATTTAGGCAGACCCATGTTTACCTGATCTGCTTAATGGGATAGAAGATTTCACAACTGCATGTCAGCCTTAGAGTCAGGAAATATTGAAATAAAGAAGAAGAAAGGCTATTTCCCTGTGAAAACTTTTTATGGACTCATTTAAGATTGTGATTGGAATTTTGTCACACTGGAATCAACAGGAAAACTGCCACGGTCTGCAGCAGAACAAGAATTTCATTCCTGTTCTAATTATTGCTTTTATTTTTCCCCATAAATGAGCATTCCTGCTGGGTTCTATAATTTTCTTTTATATTCCCAGTGCAAAGTATGAAACCACAGTCTAACATGCAAATGAAGTCTAAATTTTCTATCAGACACATCAAGGACAAAGGAAGCCCTGTACCTGCATTTACCCTGCACAAACTTACAGTTTAGGGGTTTTTTTCAACTTTAATACTGCAGATAAGAGGCTTTGCTTTCTACAAAGGCTAAGGAGGGGCATATCTTTAACTCATTGCTGATCTGACCTTGCAGGATCCTGGGCCATCTCAGCACATGATGGGCAACAAGATTTAAAATTGCATTTATCACATCTCTAGAATATTCAGATTATTTCAGGCCTCAAGAGTAACCATACTACCTCAGATTTATTTATCAACAAGTTCACTTTTTCCCCCAGATCAGCCTAAATGTTTTGCTTTGGTTCCAGAATTGTGGCCTTTAAACTGGAGCTGACATTTTCCACACCCCTTGTTGCTTTTGAAAGATTCAGGGCCAAAATAATCTTGTGGTAAATTCACTTTTTTTTTTTGGTGGGTTCTGTGGTGATGAACTTCAACCCAGCCTCCTATTTTTAATGCAATATGAACCTGAAGAACAAGTGAATAGCAAGCAACCACTAAGAACCAATTGTATATCAAACATCCTTCTTGTATTTAATGACTTCTTGCCCTGTATTTTTAAATGACACTGTAATTACATCCACAAATGTAATGTAGTGCCGATAAATATTTCTCTGCTGACATTCAATGCAGGATTCTCTCCACAGCCACACATCATATTTTTTGTCAACCCAGCAGCCTGCCTGGCTATGAGTTAATACATCTGTTTCTGCTTGCATGTATAACCTTAAAAGATTCTAACTTGGGCTTGCTTATTCTGCATGCATCCCTTGGATTTTTTTTTTGAAAATTTTCACATATTATCATCTAGAGTATCTATTAGCTGTTGGTATTTAATACATGCACATTAAAAATGAACAGAAACTCCAATAATGCCTGTTTTTCTTCTATCTTCTCAGTTTAAGGACTTTGTATTTCCTTATCCCACTTCATTCTGTTGTTAGTTCTCCTGCTGCCATCATCAGCTACATCAAGCAGTTGAAGCTACATCAAACCTTGAGAAAAGGTCTTGGCTTAGAGCAAACTGAGTTTCAAATCCCCCTCACACCTCACAGAGGACACATGGGAAGGAGAAATAAAAAGGACATAAATGCCCAATTTTTTAGCTCATCAAGATGTGTTTAGAAATTTTGGAGCAGTAACAAATGAAGGCAGGAGTGCAGATGTTGGCTGTGACCATGAGGAAGGACAGTCACTCCCACAGCTGTGGGCATTGTCAGCACCTGCACAGAGCAGCACAAAGTTAGCAAATGCCCTTGTAAGTTCAGAACCCTTTCCCAAATTGCACTGATTTTCACACCTTCCATCTAATGATCAGTATGAAATAATTCCTATTTTTTTCTTATTTATAATTATCTAAGGATATTTCTTCAATCCCACACATGTTGGATGTAGGCTGCTTGAGAAGTCTAGCAAAATAAACAATGGTTGTGAATCACAGCTCCTTGAAGATATTTTTTTTTTTGCTTTAAAAGGAAAATATGAAAAAAAATGAGGAAACACCAATAATTTGTAAATGCCAATATTTCACATTCATTTACCACCTGCTGTTCTTCCAATAGCATCTCTTCCTCTAGGAGAGACATGCCATAAAATGCTTAAAGGTTATTCTTTTTTTAACCCAGAAAGGCTGCTTCCCAAACCTCCTTGAATGCAATTTTCCAACCAGCTTTCCAGCACCATTCCCCAGGCCTGACTCGAGGCCAGTGAAGCCAATAAACAGCCACTGTTCCTAATGACCAGAGATCCCTCTGCCAGAGGACTTTACTGCACAAGCAGATACCCAGATAGGGAGAATTAAAAAGCAATCATCTCCTGCTGAGACTAGAACAGATTCCAAACTGCAGCCGAGGTTTTTTTGAGGATTTTTTTTTGGTGGATACATGCAGGCTTTGCAGATGAAATGCCAAAAGCAGAGAATCTGATTGCAGTGACCTTATTATTGCTCTAAAGATCCTTCCTTGGACAGCAAATGTGATGAGCTGCTAAATAATTGATTATTTCAAGAACTTAATGCTGAGTGCTTTTCACGCATCAGTACAACATATTATTTTATAGGTGTTGGTGTGTCAGCAAAACCCTGAACCACTCACCTACACCTCTGGTTGAGTAGAAAAAAAAAAAGAGAGAAGTGGGAGTCAGAGGCAATTCCCTTGAAAGATGAAAAGCATGGATTGCCATCAGCCTCTTCAAAGCTGAAATGCAGCAAAGTTTTGCTTCACCTCTTTGCACTTAAATGCAAAGTCCTGGTATTGCTATTGCCGTTCGGGAGATGTTATTTGTTTATGGCAATAAAGCAGCAAATTGTCATATTCTTGGAGGATTTAATGGAAGTTTTCCCAGCAGGTAAAAAGCTTTACTCCACCCGTACATAGTGTGTTGCTCTGTGGCAAAAAGTTTTGCTTCTGGACATGGAACAAATATAATGCAACTTAATTTTTTTTTTCTTCTCGGATGACCTTGTAGCTTGCCAGATCAATAAAAGTTAAGAGAGGTTCCCAAAGCATTAGGAAAGAGGGCAGAAACAGACCTGTATAACCAGAGAATAGAAACACAGGAGCTCTGTGGTTTTGGAGGTGTGCTAAGATAATTTCTTTGGTGGTTGTTGTTTTTTTCATGAGGATGGTAAAATACTGGAAGAGAGGCCCAGAGAAGTTGTGGGACCTCTTGTCCTCAGAGGTGTTCCAGATTTGACCAGTCATGGCCTTGAGAAACCCGATCTAAATTAGATCTTTTCTGAACAGAGGGTTGAATTGGATTGGCTTCTGGACAAGCCCTTAAATGTAATTTATGGTACTGTGAGACATGAATAGGAGGGAAACACTTGGCATCTCTAACCTAATTTCCAAACTAATAGAGAGATAGCGAGATCTCTATCTAAAATATTACCCATTTAAAAATAAATGCACTTTGTCAGGACGATAAAACCTCTGGTTCAAAGTTCAGAGCTGTTATGAACATTAGCATTTCCAACAGGGACATGCACATAAAACCATCTTGAATACTTAAACTAAATGGACAGAAATTCAAACAAAATCTGAACAGGAAAAAATGGAATAAATAGGTAATTGACCTGGTTTTCCTTGCCCTAATCTTAGCCATCTTTACTGGTACCAGATTTAAGGGAAATCTTCCCCTCCTCTGCAATAAGCTTCATTTTTCCTAAAACGCCATCATATCTGGGAGGCATTTAGGAGCAAGGCTGACATTCTGAAACCATATGCATTCACAAGTGAAAGGGAAACAAATAATAGTGACAACCAAGCTGTGAATAGCTATTAACATCTCTGGATATTGTGAACTCTCTTCAGACAAGCCTGAACGAGAACACGTTTGGTGTTTCTGTTATTTAGCTTCTCTCAGTTTTCCACAATTCTGGCACTGTTACACCCCTGTGATATCACTTGACTCTGAATAAACTAAATTTGCTGTAATTTGCACCTATAGCAAAAATCACTGCTTTTGGCTTCAATGATTAAAGCACATCATTAAAAAAAAAAAATCAGAGCTAAACACAATGCATGAAGTTATCCATTTATAGTCTAATGAAAAATAGCTTAGATATCCAAACACAACCTTGGTGCAAATTAATTATCAATGTTTTACACAAAAGATTTACTGATATGAACCATTTCCTTTTTTTTAAATCTCCCTCCTGCCTGGTTTCTTCAACTCTCATTTACTTGACATCCTTAATTATTAAATATGACTAATGGCCTAAAATGATTGTTGCTCTGAAACAAAAGACAATTAGGACAGCAAGACATCAGCAACAAGAGCTGCAAGAATGCAGGAGCAAAGAAACTAAAATGGAAGAACATAAGGTTTGGTTCAATTCACCTTTCTCTCCCTCTCTGATTCACGTCTCTCTTATTTCTAATACATTCCTCTCACGTACTCTCTTGATAAGCTTTGAAATAGTAGGAAACTCCAAGACAGAATATTTGTGTATATGCAACAAGAAAGCAAGAAAATATTCTGAAATGGTTTGTTGTTTGAGGTTTTTTTTTAAGTTTTTGTGCTGTGCATGTGTCTTTACCAAGATGCCAACAAATATGCAGCAGAAGTGCCACAAAGAAACAAAAAATATGGTTTTACGTTATTGAAGCAGCAATAACTTCTCTGCAAATATGAAAACTCACTGAGAAATTAAGAATATTTTGCAATGTAATTACATCTGAGTTAATATTTACAATTATACTTTTGTCACTGAAAATAAATTTTTGCTACTCTGTACTCCAACCAAAACAGAGATATCTGTGGTCAACAGGAATTAATGACAAACTAACTCCAGCACCCAAAATACCCGGGGTGTTCTGTAACCCTGGGGCAAGCAGAGCAATTCCTGTGGCTGCTCCTCCATGGACATCAGCAGATGGAGACCCCAGAGCTCTGGTATTCACTGATATTCACTGATATTCCTCTGTGCTCCCAGTCCAGAGAGGTGGGAAAGGAAAAAAACCCAACCTGGATAAAGAGGTCTGAAGGTCTCACAGCAGGTGGATCATGGAAAGGGCACCAGCGAAATAAAAAGGACAAAATGCAGCAAAATCAGAAAATAAACAGGGATGGAAAATGTCTAAAACTGGTTAAGAAAGGTCTTTGAACTTGAATATGCCTTCAGCTTCTTCTCTGAAATGATAGGTACACAGAATTTTCCTAAAACCTAGATGTTGCTGAAGCCAAATAAAGAAAAATATCCTTTTCCTGCCCCTCTTTCCTCCAAGGACAATGCTACATGTTCAAAACCCAACTGAGAATTCATAGGGGACCTAAAGAAGTGCATATGGAAAAAAAATATTGTTTGAGCATTCTTTCTACATAGGAAAATGGACATAAAATCTTATATTTGTGATTTATTTGGATTATAAAAGTAAGCAAGCTATCAGAAGTTGGACAATGCCAGACGAAATAGGTGGTGAGAACTTGCTGTTACTTTTTTATCCATGTCCAAGTTCTAACAAGCAAGGAACTAAAAGTAATATTTTTGTGTTTCCCTCCACCACATTCTATTTTCTGTGGCTGTCAGCAGCTGGGAGAAGCCAGTCTCTGTCTGCTTGGAATGTGTGCCTCATTTAAATGCAGAATAAAGGAGATGTTCATGTTTTCTTTCTTGCATGTTAATTGCACTGATTGATATGACGCTGGTCTTCATGCCTTGTACTTTCTTTTATTACCTCCTATGAGCAGTGGAATTCCATTTAAAAAGCCCTGAGATAAGGCCATGGTAGCATTGTAGAGAACAAAAAACCTGCAAATAATACCCTGGCTCTGGGCAAAAGGTGGTGGGAGGTTTTTATTTCTTGTTCAGTCTAGCCCAGACATTCCTGATAGTAATGAATATTCTGCTATATTTCATCTTTAGTCAATGTGAAATATAAAATAGTTTGACTCATCTTTATGCAGAAATCTTGGTTATTAGATTAAGCCAATATCCTCATTACTATTGAGAATAATTGTAGGTATTATCAGTAAAAAAAAAAAATAATCATCAACATTTGAAAAGTAAGATTTTTTTTCTCAGAGAGAAATCCCATTTCCCTCTTATTTTATATATGAACTTATACATAATGCATACGTTTAGAATGCTTTTATTTAATGGGTTCACTGAAAACTCACTTGTTTCTGGCAAAGATTCAGAAAATTAGAAATTTATATACATATTTATCTGAGATTACATGCAGCATTTTGCTGTTGCAGAAGGTTCCTTAAGGCATTTAAAAGAATTTTTTATTCCTCTCCTCTCACATTCTTAATTTAAATTTAAATGCAGGTATCAACATCAATTGGTGATGTAAACTGTTTCTGTCCCGGATTTCATAGGAACACTTTAAGCACGTGTTGGAAAAAGTGATCCCAACTAAAACCCGGATGAAAAGCTTGCCCTAGAATGTGAAATTATGTAATTTTTTAGCTCCCATACCCCTGAGAAGCTCCATTGCAGGCTGTGGCTCCAAAAGCCAATGGCTCAAAGCCTGTTCACCCCAATGAGAGACTTTTCAGGGACTCCACTGCTGGTTTGGGCTCAAAAAGCTTTATTTAAAGGTCTTTCATGGCAGAATGTCACTCTAGTGACAGCATTATCCCAAATTCTGCTGTTTCCCAAAGCAGCAATGCAACACACATTTAAACACCTGAATTGGCAATAACTGCTGCAAATTTCAATTCCAGAATATGGGGATTGTCCCACCTGGCAAATGCTGATTATTATTCTCATCTCCAAAGAAAATTCTATATATAGAATGGGAAAACAGTTATTTTCATACTGATTATTGAGTCATGGTAATTACATTTCACGTGGGAAATATTTTATGTCTAATTCAGGTTGTGAACAATTATGTGCACCATGCCAGTTATTAGGATGTGCATTAGTTGGGATGGGCTCCTGATGCATCACACACTTCCTACAGACATATTTAAACTGAAAAAAAAGGAAATCTAAAAAAAAGAATCCCACTTCTGATGATAAACAAAATACTGAATTTTCAGATAATGAGAAATTATTACATTTCATCATCAGTTACTTTTGTATGGAGGCTAAAAGATGATATGTCAACATTCTTCAAAGAACATGGAAAATAAGTTCCAGATTCTGAAGTACGTCATTTTAATGTTCCAATAAAAGTGAAACACTTTAGCATTCCCAAAGCATTTTTTGATGAAAGTGATGCTAAACTATTGTTTTCTATCTGTTTAAAAAATATGGAGGTTGAGGTTTGGATAATCTTTTTCACCAATAGAACAATTCCTTGAAGATTTGCCCTTCCCAGGGCTAATGAATTATTATTCCAGCAGGGCCCACATGTTGCCCCATGGGGAGTGAAAGTGAGACCTGAATGTCATGATATTATTATTATTTCTTATTAATATTAACATTGATATTTCCTGTGCACAGCTTTCTAATCCAGCTGTACCTGCTGCAATGCAAAAAGCTGACCAAAATAAATATTTTCTGTCTTCTGAGAAATGTGGATGTCAAAATAACCTGACCTGTGGGGAACCATCCAGGCTGAGATTCCAGTAAGGCTGTGCTGAACTGGGGAACGGTGTCCTGATCAACTGCTTTGGAAAACAAGAAAAAATTCTGGGAAAAAATAATAAAATGCAACTGAAAGTTATTTCAGGGGAGCCAGGCTCAAAAGTCAAACCTGCACACAGAGAATTGGAGTGGGGGGGGAATCCTGGGATTTGCTGACCTGCCATATCCATGATTTAGTCCAACAGCAAGGGCCATAATCATTCCTCGAGGCTGTGGCAGGGCATGCGGGGCAGCTAAGAAATGCAAAAAAAAATGAGAGGAAGCTCATCTTTAGATTGCCTTGCCTTGGGCCAGTTTGCCAGGCCGTGTTAGATCACTCTCTGGTGACAGATGGCTGCAAGCCCTGCAGGGCCAAGAACCCCAGCCAAAGGTTCACGGAAGTGCCACGGGAGCGTTGGCGCCGCATCGCGTGCGCGGGTCTGGGCAGCCGCGCTCCAGAGGGACACCAGGGCAAGGAGCCTGAAACCTGCTCCCAAGGAGTTCCAGGAACTGAGGAACTGCCTTCCCTCCATCCCATAATCCAGTCCTAATGGAAGCTCTAAAGGTTTAGAAGAGTTACCGCCGTGAAAGTGGAAAATGATCGTTTATTTCTGAAGACTATGGATTGCCACCCCGCGATCAAGTCTAGACCTACACACCAGCTGAATCCAAAATATGCCTGGTGTCTTACAGGACATGCTCTTTTCATACTGTGTTCCATGCCCTGTTCAGCTGGGTTTTGGCAGTTTAAAATAAAAATGATTAAAAGTATGACAAATTAATAGTTTGGGGAAGCAGAAGATTACCTCGATTTAGGACAAACTCATCAAGAAAGAGAAAAGGAAAGATGTCTTCTTGTAGGATTCTTTTTAAATCCCAGTCACTCCACACTTGCTGAAGGCTGTAGTAATTTTATTGCTGATGCTTCTAGAAATTTTGATCCAGTGGCAGTTCTTATCACCTGACATTGGCACAGCTACATCTGGTAATGGTTCCTTTGAAGACAGCCGTGACAGGCAAGTAGGAAACACCTACAGCAATCATTTGGATCAACTGTTTCCCAAGAGTCTCTTGCAAATATATATCAGCTATTCTGTACAAGCCAATAAGTACATGGTGCTGAGAGGAATTGTCTTAAAACCTTTCAGAAAATAAGAGACATAATTTTGTTTTTTGAAAAGATATGTGGTAGCTCAACAGAATATGCAGGGAAAAACTAATAAAAGGAACACTCAGTGCAACACTGACATAATTATCATTTGCTTTTTAATACTGTACAGTCATATAAACACAGCATGTTCTCAGCTAAGTATAGAAGTTTGTTGAGAAAAAAAGTACAGTTGATTTCCTAATAAATTAGAAGAATAAGGAACTCCTCTAGGAAAAAAAAAATCAACAGAAAAAAGACCTTGCAGTCACTCTTAGATGTCAAATACCATTAAATACAACTTTGTCTGTTGCTAGAGAAGATAAAAGCTGTATTTAAAAGCCTTGCCAAAAATGTCCTTTTCAGTACTAATTAGCATCAATGGTCAAAGCCGCTAGAGCAAAAGAAGAACAGAGGAAGGGAGGACAAGAGAAATAAGTACCATCACTGACACTAACAGGATTTTTTTAAGCTTTGTCTCATGATACATTAAAGGATATTTTTCTTTTAATATATTGTCCTAAGCTTACAAGTACTACGAGCAGATGCCCTTCTCAATCTGCATTAAAATCAAGTATAAAGGCACACAAAGAAGAGCCACAGCAGAAAGTGCCTCTTCCCACTGTTTACCCAGATGAGAAATTAGCAGTTCTACAGCGTAAAATGAAGCTGAGATCTCCTTGTCATGTTTGAGAGCTCTTCTGGTTGCTACTTCAGGAATTTTCAGCCCATTATCTGGATCAACAGGAAAAAAACTGAAGCACAGTTAAAGAGAATGAGTCCACCTGACTGTGGATTTTGTCTTAATGCTTTTTACAGTCATGTGAATTTTATAGTTTCAAAATGGGCAATTTTATGTTGCAGCAATGAAATTCATCAGGAATTGCAACAGGTTTGCCTTTTCCAGCTTTGGCAGTGCAAAACAGCCCCTTGTTGACAATGAAAGCATCAGAGGTCAAGAAATGCAGGAGTTTCTTGTGTATCACAGTGGAAAGTAAGTCATCAGGTCTGTTCTTCCACAATGCCAAAGCAGCTTGGTCTTATCTTTTCAAAATTCTGGGGACCAGGATATGCATTTGTCTTTCTTTTCCCTGCTACCTCCAACAACCTGGCACAGCTTAAAAAATAAACTTAATCAAACAGAAAAAAACCCCAACATCCCAACGAAACAAACCAAAAGAACCTCCAAACCCCTGAGTCTTTTTACTTCCATGATCACCTCAATTTCATTCATTTCCACAGTTTAATGTCTTTCAAAAATACTATTCCTTGCTCATTTCTCATCCACACAGAGTTAAGTCAGGAGCAACTGTGTTAGTGCTGCATTTCCATGGGTATAATCAGACACGAGAATTCCTACTGCCAGCTCAAAATATGGGTCAGAGCCTAAAAACTGCTTAGCCCCTTGAGCTTTTCATGTCTCTTCTTGTCATGAGTGGCATGACAGGGGAAGGAGAATAAACAACCCTCCCCCTCACACTCAGCACACAGCCAGCCTGGGGCACTGAGCCCTGGCTGCACAGGCTGGGAACAGCATTGCCATAATAGATGCACCAGCTTCCCAAATCCAGCCTGTCATTCTGCTTCAGTCCTTCTCATGAGGGGATCTTCTTTCACATTCCTCTCAGACTGACCATGCCCCAAATTCTGTGAATCAGTGCTAAATGCTTGAACCAAACTCTCCTAAGTTGGAAGCCTCAGCATCCTGCCAATATTTGATTTATTACTGGAAAAATCATCACGAGTACAAGCCTACAAGCAGTAGACCTCAGACCTGGGCATCTTTTTGTTATGGAGATGATCATTATGGACTGTTCACATCATGCTGAAGAGATGAAAATGGTTTTGCTCCCTATCAGTCTTGTAAGAGAATCAAGGAGTTAATGATGAGTTGTTTGGCTATTGAGTCACTCCATGTTTGGGATTTCAACTGCAGGAATGTTCATGCAAAGAAAAGAAAGGTTTTCTTTGTATTCTGAAAAAAAAATTCTCCAAAGGCCAAAGGTACTTGTTTTTAGGAAAGTGTCTTCAGTGTATTAAGTGCAATGAAGCCAATGTCTTTCCATGTCATGAAAACTAGAAGTGACCAACATCAGCATTTCCACAGCAAGCAGGCACAGTGAGGCACAGCATACGAACAGCATATGAATTTTTAGGATGCATTATGTTTCTGAAGAGAAGGTTTAATTGCACAGACTCACACTTACTACATATGCTAATTAAATCTTCCACTCAACACCAGACACAAAAATCAAAATGCTGAGAAAAAAAATAAAAATAGGCCTGTTTTGTTAAGACAGAAAAATATACTTTTACCTCAAAATAGAAAATTGCCACTTGAACGGAAGTTTATGGTATTCCTTTTTTCATTTATTTTAAGTCATCGGTCTCTGCAACTGCCATGACAGGATATTATATTTGTGCTTGATGTCCATTTTCTCCTAATTGTCAATGCTGTTCCATTGGACACCTCCACCTTGTCCCAGGAGGCACAGACACAAGGAATCCAAATTGCTGCTCAGCAAAGTGAATGCCCCATCCACATCTCCATGGAAATCAGGCTCCTCTATCAGAAGCAGAGCCCCAAATTGCTGCAGGTTAGTTTGTACAAGCAATTCCAGCCCACGTGGGATGAAGAGAAGATGAAAGCCAGCAGAGAATCCCCAGTTCTTCCTGTGTAAATGCATTTTGCTTCACATCTAAGGTTCACTAGGAAGGGCTGGATGCAACACAAGAGGAGGAATCAGGAAGGCAACACGAGATTTTCCTTTCCAGCGTGTCTCATGCAGCCTCAGAAATGCCTTCTGACAGCTCCTCATGTGTTGAAGAGGAATTCTTCGATGTGCAATCAGCAAGGGGGTCTCTGTAGATGCAGGTTGGCATATGGTATCTCAAATTTCTCAGTGACAAGTGGCATGTTATCAGAGCAACAGAGTAGCAGGGAAAAAGACGTTTTGCTAATCACTCCCTGTTGCCCACACCCTCAGGCAGAATCATATTGCTTTATGCAGATGAGCTCATAACAGTTTCTTCAATTTAGCTTTTATATAAAAAAGTGCCAGCTCCTAACGCTGTGTCAACAGGCACCCGAGGGCCTTCCACTTTACATTGCAAGTGTATTACTATTTAAAGATGAGCTTTTAGCTTAACATCATTGCCTGCCTTCAGAGTTTAATTACCACCCTCCCCATGAGGCCCAGTGAACCATCCACTCCTCCCACGGGAGTTCTGCCTGGCAATGATCTTTAACTAAATAAGTAAATGCCAAATAAGCACTTCTGCAAGATTCAGTGCCTTGTTCCCTGCCCAGCTCTGATGCGGCAGGAGCCAGGCTCTGGTTTGGATCTCCCTGGCAGCAAGCCATGTTGAATTTACAGGTCTCAGTTATAAATCTCATCTTGCTGATATAAACTAGGAAGGGGGATTTTAAAAAATTGAATTTTTTTTTTCCTTTCAGCTGTGTCTTGTGTTCAATTATCCCACATTGTTATCTATAGGCAGACATAAATCATTGAAATAAGAGACTCTTGTACCCAGTTGGACCAACTGTGTCTCACAACATTTTATACAACCTGGGTTTCCTGCAATACTCCTCCAAATTATTTTCCCACATTTCTTTCCACCACCTCTATCTGCAGGATTAGAATATTTGTATGGTGAAGCAATTATTTCCCTTGAAATAAAGATCCAAAATTTATAATGGGTCAACACAGATGCACTTAATTCTGCAACAATTCAAGCTACTGGGCCAGGCAGAGGCTAAAGATTTAACAGCATCCATAGAAGGAGGAACTTAAACAGACTTTTAAAAAAATAATAGAAATGAAAATTGGCATATATTTTAAATAGGAATTTAAACAGACTTTTTTTATAATAATGGAAATAAAAATTGGCATAACCAGGTGTGGTTTCAGAAATATGGGAGCATTACAAAGCAGCTAAAACAGTAAAGATGATCCCAGATCTTAGAGCCCTGTGCCTAGATAGGAGCAGTCTGTATTTTGGGAGATATCCACAGCTCTGACTGAGCTGGAAAGGAGCAGAGCAGGGGCTCTGCCTTGCCTGACTTCTCTGCTCACAGGAAAATCACCCAGTTTGGGCAGATCCCAGCAGAGCAGCAATCACAGCATCAGACATGGGCTCTGCTTTCTGAGGCACTGCTCTGCACACATTGCAAATGATCACAAAATCACTTTGTGAATGTGCCTTTTGGAGCTGTCCCTGGCTTCAGAAACAAAATTCAGGCCAGAGTGGCTTTAAAGAACAGTAGCTCTGAAATTAAAATGAAGCTTTCCATCCTATAATTATATAAACACAATGGGGTTTTATGTAATGTTGCAAGAAATACCTTTCTTCCTCTGTGTTTCAGAATATAAAATCTCTAATCATAATGTTCTGGACCAAATCAAAGTACTTCTATTTAACCTAGAGAGGGCAAAATTCTGTTTTATTTGAGCATCAGATGAGAAAAAACATGCAAGCATCAAGTAAAGGGAGTGCACAACATCACCATCTTCAGAAGAGAGCAGAAAGCTGCAGTTTCTTGCAGGCTCCCTATGAATTATGGATGTGGCAGTAGGCCTCTGGCAACATTTTGCTATAATGTTAATTTTTCTCATTTTTGATTTTCTGTTATTTGTATTTATAAGGAAAGCTGTCAAGCATCAAAACCCAGGAATGTTCTTAAAATATTTACTTGGTCTCTGAAGGTGTGAACTGCAGTTGAATGAAACCGGTGCTTCCTCATTTTTAAGATTTTATTTTTATATTGGTTTCCTCACCAGGGTACCTGAATGTTTTACAAACATGACCACTCCTTCCTTTGAAAATACAAACTAAGATGAAAACTAAGCACACATTTCTCCACCTGTGCATGTTGCAGGGTTTGTTTAGCTGCTGTGGCAAAGCCAAGCCAGAAAAGTGATTTATCTTCTATTTTCCTTTTCCTTAGACAGAATCATTCTGAATAATTGAAATGGACATGGCTACCATTTTCTCTGTGCTTTTTAAGCCCTGAATGTGTTTATTTACAGGAATTTTGTCTAAACACTGACTTTGCCCATTTCTTTAGGATCCTTCACTGGCAGATTTGGAGAATGGCATCACAACAGGGGCTGTGCTGCCAGAACCCTTCTTTGAACCAGGCTGCAAATACTGACAAATATATCCAGTTACAGGGATGCTGGGCTCAGATTAGCCATTGCTTCTCTCCTCCATGATATTCAGCTTTTGAATAAAAAGTATAATAAAAGCAATTACCCCCGAGTGTGGTGTCACTTGGGGCTTCTCTCTGATTCCGTTCCCAAGGCACAAATTTCTGTGGGTTTTATCTCTGGTGGTTTATCTATGGCTGAAATAAATGGTTCTTGAAGCCTAAATCCACCTCTTCAAGGGAGGACCAGGGTGAAAGGCTGGAAAAATGCTGGAAGTGAGGGGTAAGTTGATGCTTGTGGAGACAGAAGTGACAGACATCCCTCCTGCCCTGATTCTAAAGGAAAAGGGGATTTCCCTCACTTTGCACATGTTCAAACCTGGAGCTGAGGAACAGACAGGAACAGTGCAGCCAGCAGGAATGCCCAAAGCAGCAGCAAGAACCAGCAAACCTAAAAGCTACCAGCAAACCTAAAAGCTACCACCATGGATGCCTGCTGCTGCAGAGCACCACTGAAAATATACAATTTCCCTATTTTCTGGCCTTTAAGCTCCTGCCAGTGTGGAGAGATGCCAGGAGAGGGCAGGGAGCAGGGAAATCCTCCAGCACAGCTTGTTCAAAATGGTCTTGGCTGTTTATCTGTGCACTACCCTCTGCTGATTCCTTCCCTAAGAAATTCCCTTCTCCTCTCATCCAGGAGCACACAGAGGGCTAATTGTGTTTTACCCATTACTAAATCCTCAAAATTCCTCTTGTATCAATGCTGCAAGTTTACAGGGAAAAGTAAATTCACATCAAATAATCCCTTAAATTTTCATGTCCAAGCATTAAAGAGTAGGACTTTCAATTAACAATAGACATTGACCTTCAATTAACAATAGACATTGACCTTCAATTAACAATAAACATTGCTGTCTTTAGCTTACAAAGCTTTTTGCTTCATCAGAAAAGCCTTCAACACCTGTACCAAATAGCACCCAAAAATCTTTTGAATGGGAGAACTAATCCAGCATCAGCTTTTATTACCTTAGGTAGTTTATACCTTCTCACAGGCCCAAGCATAAAAGCAGCTCAGCTACAAATAAAGACCAAGCCACAAATATTTTTTTGAAAAAAAAAATAGGCTGAAGGGGGACAGGACTATCTATAGTTAGAGGAGGAAATAAATACTATAAAAATTCTGTAGTTTATAGAAGTGATGCCTAGCTATTAGACTCATGGCAAAGTGGATTTTTGAATCCTACCACAACCTCCCATCCTGCTTTGAAACAGTCAAGTGTTTCACAGCCTTTCAACTTCTACATTTACTCATGTCTGTGTTTTCAGAACAGAAAGACAGAGCTTCCTAAATAGATGTTGGCAAGTGAGTCATTCTGGGAGTCTTCAGCTCTGTTCTCCACATTAAATAATCATACTGAAGAGTTTCCCACATGTTACCCAAATCCTTGACAGTGCTATTCCAGCTGTAAAATCAAACCTCCCCTGTGTCACAAGACCCTTCTTTGCATGGTTAAAACCAATTTATGCCATAAGCAACACAGACTGAAGAGCTGGATGCTGCTACAGAGCCTTCCCACAGATTCATTGCTGCTCGAAATATGATAATAGTATTATTTCATGCACATACTGTAATCACTGAAATATGTCAGTGATCTGTAAACTAGCATTAAAGATCAGATAAAACCAGATTTCTTGTGTTTCAGACATGGATTACTGTTAAAATCCAACCCGGAAATTGAAGCAATCCTAAGCATCTTTTTTTTTTTTTTTTTCTTTTTCTTTTTTTTATAAGCATTACAGGTCAAAACCATCTGTACTTAATTGTAAGACAACAAATTGTCTAAAAACCAGCGAGGATTAAGAGGACAAAGCTTCTTATGGACTGTTTATATTAGAGAAATTTAAAGACTTCTAAGATCACAGCACTTCTTCTGCACTTGTTTTATTTCGGTCGAGCCCCTGTGTTTATCCTCCAGAATGGAAATACATAGAGCGTGTTGATCACTGCCACAGCAGCAGTAAAGAGGTTTATCAGGGTCTTAAACTTTGATGAGAAATCCATTGGTAGCATAAGAGCTGGCTGACATTTACCCCTGAAGTTCGTGCAGGGGGAGAAGCCCAGCTGCTGAGCCCCAGTGCTCCACTGACTCCCAGAGCTGGAGGAACTGGGCCAGTGGGGTAGGCTGGGGTGGGAGACATTCTGCCTGTCATGCTTCTCCTGTAGCAGAGAAAATAATTTCATTTGTGTGGAGAAAGGGACAGAGTTTTTGCTGCTGGGTGAAAGGGAGAAATGGAAGTGCCAGTCACCAAAAGGATCACCCAAGAGTCTTTGGTGTGGATGGATGTAAGAGCTGAAATGAGGGATGCAGGACTCCAGGCACTCTCCAAAATGCAGTTTATTGTATCCAAGAGGTTACAGCAGCCCAGGGTGGTGGGTGACAGAGCTGTGCCCACAGCTGTCAGCTCCAGCTGCAGGCAGG
>JAXCLO010000001.1:112152352-112171856 GCA_035583995.1 Arremon aurantiirostris | reverse complement strand
AACACACCCTTTGCCTCCTTGGTTATCCAGTGAGACTGGCTCAGCAATTCTTTCCTTCTATATCAAAACTTGCTTCCGTCTCTATTCCTTCATCAGACTCTACACTCAAAAATCTTTCTGCTAAGCATCCATATCTGTGAGACTTTCTTGTCAAACTTTCATCCTTCCCAACAAATAGAGTTATGTCCATCTCTTCCTGATGAACAACTTCAGTGTCCTGAGCACCTCCAACGTGTTTTGGAGTGTTGTGCTCATTCAGTTGTGCCCGAGTTATTTTTAATTTATTCCCTTTGCCAGCCATGATTTGTTTCAATCACTGGTTAGAAAGTGATATTGTGCAATTAAATAACAAAGTGATATTGTGCAATTAAATAACAAAGTGATATTGTGCAATTAAATAACAATTCATGAGATGAAGAACCAGCACTGACCTGTCCAAGTCAGCCCTTTGCCCACCTCCCAACTGCAGCTCTCCTCATTAATGCAGTACTTGGTGCATCTCCCAAAGAAATCCATTTCTACAAAAGGGAAAAACCTGCACATTTGCCAAACAAAAATCATTTTAGGGCTCTTTCTTCTTGTCTTTAAGCTGCTCTTTAATTTCTTTTATTCTCTTAGATCTCTTGGAAAAGAAATTGTTAAAAAAGAAAAAGAAATTCAAGCTTTCTCTAAAACACATCAAAAACTCTGGAAAAGCTCTTAGGGGCATGTCTCCTGGGACTTCTTATGCACTAAATGAAATGCAGATGCTTTAAAAATAACTGGTAAAATATTTAAAGTTGAATGAGATGTTACAACTAATAATCTACTCATTAAAATAAACATGCACATTTTTTAAATACAGTAATAAAGGATTGTCTGCCTGGCTCACAGACTGCTCTAAATGGTTTCACCATCTTTAAAAAGCTGGGTGATATTGGCTGAGTCCAGATTAAAAGTTTGTCTTCAACACATTTTGTTAAGGGTCAATTTTTTATTTTTAACACAAAAAGGTCAAATTTCTTCTGGTCAGTCAGTAAACAACACCAAATTTACATTTTATCAGTTAAAATATATATTTAAGGTCATTGTGTTAGAGATTAATGCAAATGAAGATCACATCCTTTGTCCCCTCCTCAAATTCTTTCATTACCAGTTGTTATTATTGTCTCCATTTTAATTACTTGCTTTTCAATAAATTAGCAAAAGATAGGGCAGAACAATTTCTTAAATTTTTAATTTTTTAAAGCAAAGGTAACTAGACAGCCTTACACTTAAATGTTATTTTAATTTGAGAAGATGCCAAAATGAAAAGTTACAGGGATCCATTCTCACGTATCCTAGTGTATTGAGATGAAGATTATTTCAGAGTTAGTGCTGTCCTTAAGCCCACTGGCTTTGCCAACTCATAAATCCAATTAAGATCCCAGGCTGCATTTTAAAAGCTAAAGAGTCAATGTGTAAACTACAAACAGCACATCCTTGAGGGCAAATGCCTGTGGCCTCATAACTCCTTGTCTCAAATGAGGCTGCTTAATTTGATTTTTTATCCTCTTTTATATCTATACACATGCCTAGCTGTTCTTAGAAGTAATCTTTTTAAGGAAAATTCATATAGATCTGCTAAAAATGTGCATTATGTTCTTACCTCCTGGGTAAGATGGGATTTCCTGAATGGGACATTTCAGTAGAATTGTTCTATATTTAAAATCTTAATTTTATGCTTGCAGGCTTTTAAACAACATCCTATTCCATCATTAGTCGAGTAGATGATAATTTTGTACCTAGGAGCATTTTCAAGCAAAAAAATCTGAACTTGTGTTTCTTTAGGAAGAAAAACAAACCAGAAAGAAGCTCCAGTTCACTGTAGGGTATTTATTCTAATAATAATTTTCATTTTTCATGCCTGCTACACATTGTAACACAATGAAATAGTTAATAATACAACTTAATCTTTATTCAGGTATTTTTTTCAGTGCTGATTATTAGTTCTACTCTGTAGCTTTAAACTTCATAGTAGTTCTAAACTTCATAAACTTCTAAGCCTGAACCTCACTGACTAATTTTAGTTACGCAAGATCTGGTCAAAATGAACAACTGTTTTATCTATTTCTTAGATTTTTTTAAAATTTTATTATATTTTTTATCATTTTAAATTACAAGACATACTGTTTGTATGAGTTAGTGTAAAAAAAATTAGATATCTGCTTAATACAACTCAGCTACAAATGTATTCTGCTCATACAAATCCACACAGAAACTTCTCTCTGGTCCATATTTTAAGGTTTGTTCTACACAGATCATCCCAAATAATGTTATAATTCCCATATGTGCACACCACACTTGTGTCAATGAAATTATTGCAACCCACAGGGGTAAGAGAAAATAAAAAATTAAAGGAAAGAACTGTGAGAATCACAAGACCAAACTGAGTTTGGCTCCTAACCTCTAAATGTCAAGATTCCTCTTGATTTCTGAGGAGGGGGATGTAAAAATACCAGTGAATTTAGTCTTTTACATGTGCTCATTATGTTAAAAATCAAGGATATTCCAGATTTTCTAGATGCCTAAATAGGTTAGAAACTCCAGGCATAACTGGAAAATCTCAGTTTGTTCTCCAGGATTCAGTGCAGATGCACAGTGACCACAGTGAAAAATCCTCATTTATTCCAGAGGAGTTATTCCGGGACTGGTGGACATCCCCAAAATTCAGATCAACATTGACTTCCCATCAAGGACTGCAGGTTAGCAGAGACTCTAAACCAGAAATCTCTCTGGGGGAAAAACCAACACTCAAACCCCCAGAACTTCTATTCATTGAGACTCCTTAAAATTAATATTTTGCTTAAATTTTCTACAGAAAATAAAAACCCAACCAAAAACCAAAACTAAGTCGAGTCAAGTGGTCAAACACCAGTCATTCTTGTCAAAGCATTATCTAGGGCATGTTTGAGTTGCTCTGAGGTAATTCATGGTTTTTCATGACTTTTTTCCCCTTCCAAGGCAGGACCTGCAGTCCTGGATGTCTCCTAGGATGAGCCAGACTCACTCATGACCTCCTGCTTCCCTCCTGCCTTATCCAAGAGAGGAAAGTTGGTTCTCCAAGAGAGATGTGACACTTTGAAAGGGTTAAACCATAGCAGTTAAATCTTGTAATAACAAAGTACTGTCATAATCTTATAATCTTTATAATTCCTAACTCTGTCAGCCAGATCCTGTTCTGTTTTCTGCCATACAGAGACACACAGACATTCGAGGTCATAAAATGACTGATCCTCTAGACCAGAGGAAATAAAGCCACTATTTATGTGTGGAAGGATAAAAAGGATAAAAACATACAAATCTGTGAAGTTTGAGACAAACAGGCAAGTATTTGTTATGGTTAAAATATTTCATAGTAATAAAAGCTTTGTAGGTATTGCTTAAGAGCACCATAATAACTTGAATGTTAATTTAATTATTAGATTGTTTATATAATATTCTAACTCTATGCATTGAGATCTAACTCTGCATTCTTTCTAACTCTATGCATTAAACCTAAGTTTAAGAACTTATGTTCTTAAACTCAGTGCAACAGAGCAATTAAATTAATCTTTATAAAAATTAAGAGATGAGGTCTCTTTCTGACTGGAAACTTGTAAAATAATACCAAAAAAAAGCTCAAAAAAAGATCAATTGGCAAAACAGAAATATACAGCTCATCTTTTTGACAATAATAAGGAAAATTACCTGGTTGTACAACAACTCCAATGTAAACACCAACCCCAGCAACTGGGATTAGCTCCTGATCTGAATTTACAATCCCTTAAACAACAACTGGGATTTTTTCATGAGTCACAGCTTGTATCTTCATATCACCTTTCCCCTGACAAATTAAAAAAGAAACAAACAAGAAACAAACCAATAAGAGGTTCCAGATATATAGAAGTCATCATTATCCCCTGGCTGGCCTAAAACAATCAACCTAAACATAAAACTGTCAGCCTGGAGGAAGCCAAATGCTGGATATAATGCACCTGTCCCCTAAATTGCCTCCCTACTGGATATAATGTCAAGTGTAAGAGTTCAGTCTGGAGTTCTTGATGGGAATTTTGCACAGCTGGGATCCCTAAAAGGCTTCCAAAGCTTGAGGGCTGCCTTTGCTTCTGTGGCACTGAGGATTATCAGGGTGCTCTTGTCTGGGAAACTTTTAATTGTATTTTGTCAAGACACTGAAATGGGTTAATAGAGATTTCAAGTTGTTATAAAATGTTGACATTAACTGCTCCAGCAAAGTAGAAAGTCACCTTTTAATTCCATTCCTTTCCTTTCTCCTTTCCATTTAGGATATGTTTTGGTGAGCCTTCCCTCATTTTTTTTAGGAGATACTTTACACTTAGGTTAGTTTCTCCTCAGTTTAGGAACTTCTATCATTACCCTGCAACTCTTATTCCCCCAAGAAGTTTCTCCTCCTTGAAACTCTTCCAGCTCATTCTGGCCATATCTCAGATTTTGTTCTCCCACTTTTCTGTTTTTCCCAAATAATCTTTTCCTGTTTCTCTTCAACTCATCTGCTACCTCTCCTTTCTCCCCTGTAAATGGGGGAGAAGACAGCCTGCAGTTTGGGGCTTGATTTTAGTGATTTTTTATGGAGGTTTTCACTTTGACTGACCTGAGAATTTAAGGGATAACTTAAACACAATTGGTATTCCTGCATTTTCTTCCAGCGCACTGAATTCCCTCCCCCACACATATTTACTCACAGTTCTGCTCCCAACAGCTCTCTCTGCCTCTCCTTGACCCTGCCACATCTGTCAAACAAATTCTATCATATTCCCTAAATGGGATATGGATCTCTGGGGATATAAATCTCTGAGCAGGGCTCTTCAGTTGCCCTCAGGAGTTGCTCATTATGGAGGTGGGGAAAAGAGGAATGGCTGTTCCTCCCCATTCCTTTCCTTCCACCCACAGGGGGAATTTGTGGAACCAAAGGGATTTTTAGCGTTTCTTTCCAAAATGGAAGCACAGCCAGCCTAAATAACAGGAGTAAGGAACACCAGGGCACAGACTTCTCCCTGTTTTCTCTGATAGTAGACCAAGGACAGCCAAAAAATGACATCAGGAGCTGGGCCAGCTCAATGTCCTGAAGAAAGGCCAAAATCCCTGTGGATTGATTGCCCCATCAACACCTGTCTGGGACCACACTGCAGGCACAGAAAACATCTGCAATGGGGTTCAGACCAAAGTCTCTCAACTGGAGTTACATCAGAGAAATACCTCAAAAACATGGAAATCTAGGGTGAGATCCACCTCATCCAGCTTTTTCAGGTGATCACGAAAAAGTGATCATACCCTAGATCACCTCAAAACGTGCTTTTTGTGGGCACCATCTAATCCATGAAGGGAGAAGGACCTTTCCAGAAGGGTGTTATGTTTTTCCAAGGAATATGCCTTTGATCATGGAGATGAAATCAGTCACATATTTCTATAGTTCATCTGAGAGCAGACCAACACAGCTCTTTTCGGAGAAGATGGAGCCTTTCCATGACAGACAGGCTGCCACTTCCTTCTCTGTCCCAAACCCCAGTGCTGTAAGCACTCCTCCCTTCCAATATTTCCAAGAAAAGCAGAAATTGGTTTTCCAAGGTAGAAAAACATGCTGTAGAAAGCATTAAAAGAACTTTATACATTATTTTTATACAATAAACCTTCAGACAATGGCAGTGAGGACCCTCTGAGCTCAGTTTAAACTGCTGAGAACCCTACAAGAACTTGGAGGGAGAGGCAGGCCATGTTTTAACTGAGTCCTTAGAAAACACAGTGTTCAGAGTCGGAGCAATATGGTTTTATGGAATCTGAATTGACACATTACGTGGAAATCTGATTTAGCAGTGGTCATAACTGCTCCAGGAAAGTGGTTTCTCTGCTGCAATAAAGCAGGTTTATTGAATAGTTGTCTGGTAATCAGCCTGCAGTATGATTATTATTATTTACTATCACCTGATTTCACCTTCGGTTTAGTAATGGCTGAGGTCATTCATCATTCCCTGATGAATTAAATTGCCAAAAGACTTTCATCTGTCTTTCACAGGGAAATTATTTCCTAAAATATTTTGAGAAGCATTGCTCTTTCATGTGCACACGCATTTATTTATATAGGCATGCACACACACAGAGGGGCTTTATGTTTTATTTCAGAGGACATCACAGCAGGATAAAGGCTTGGCTGCTAACTCTGCTGTGGTTTAGCTGTTCTAGTCAGTTCTTCTCTGTTAATTCTGGTGCCTGCAGTTGTTTGTTTCATAATTCACCACGTGAGTGCCTGCTGGAAGCAATTTTAATACCTGATTGCTCTTGGCTTCCAGTGAAGGAACGTCCTTCATCAGGGACAACAAGATGGGGTTGGTGAGAATTTATGAAGCAATGGCTGGATGTGACGACTGGGTAGAAATCACTTTTATTATGTGCATAAAATGGTGGTTGGATTAAAGGACAAGTGCATTTCTCAAGATGACAACCAATGCAACGCCTTAGACAAGAGAAGAAAGCCTGCAGTTTGGGGCTTGATTTTAGTGACTTTTATGGAGTTTTTCACTTTGACTGACCTGAGAATTTAAGGGATAACTTAAACACAATGGGTATTCACTTTTCATGTTTCATAAAAAAGGCAGACGTGATGAAAATATTTTCTGTAAAACAAACATTGAAACCTACTTAGGTGCTCTAAGAGTCAAAAATAACTCAGAGTCACAGGAGTTTTCTTGATGACTTTCCTTCCGTCACATTTCTAATCAAGGTAGTCCCAAAGGTGTCATTATTGCAGTTGTTAATAAAGATAGCTGATATTTGCTTTCAAAATGTGTGCTTGTGGTAATTAAAATGCCTTGCTGCTGCCCTAAAGGTGTGGTGTGATTCATCAGAACCTGGTGGACACATCCTAAAATAACTCTTTTAACTATTACAGTTCTTGTGCGTGTTGCTGTGTGAACAAACCACAGGGGTTTTCCTGTGATTCTTTTATAATAATATTGTGAAGAATAGAGAGGAATATAAGGGGAATTGAGAGGAAAATAACAATGTAGACTCACCACAAAAGAATTTTCACAGAGAGAAGGAATTTGGCAAAATTTTAAGGAAAAACACAATCTCATCAGCAATGAGGGAGAAAAAATTACCTGGAAGCTTAAAATGTTGTTACCACCCCGTCCCACACCTATCAAATGCCATTTCTACCTTCCAGTTCTTCTATTGGTAGATCCAGTTTGCTAAACCCTCCCCATCAGATGGTTTTATGCTTTCCCTGCCATGTCCATGAAGAATTCTACAGTCACATGTCACAATAGGACATGAAATAAAACGATGCGGACATTGGAGCTCCAAGGCAAGAAGAAGAAGGGAATTTTATTTCCTGACTCCAACATTTATAGACTTTGAAAAGTGACAGTGGATTGGAGGATGAAAATGCCACCTCTCCAATGCCACTGGACAAACCAGCAGTCCATCAATTTTCTCCTCCAGAGAGGAATGTAAAAACAATTATTTACATTAAAGTGAGTGAGAAACTCCATTACAAGAATGTAAACATCAGAAAGCTTAAAAGAACTTGGAAGAACAGGGCGACAGTCACATCCCAAAGAAAAGTAATTCCAAATCAACCCTTTTTTATTATTGCTTAAAAGGATAAAATTTCATGTTCAGAGTCTCATCATGCAAAGCTGATCACACAACAGAGCTGACCATATCCTCCTGTAAATGAGAGGAGTGATCAGGTGAGAGATTAAACCCAACCTGGATATAGACCTCCAGGTACTTCAGGGAGTAATTTCATTATTCATGTCTTATCAATCATACAAGAGAAACAATCTCCAAAACTGTTCAGCTGTCATGGTGGCAGGATTGGAATTTCCTCATCTGTGGGACCTGGATCTTTGTTCTTGCTTTATTGCCAGTTTTGGTTGAGCAGCCTTTCACCACATAACAAATAACTTCCTTTTCTAAAGCACCCAGCTGTTCACAAGAAATTGTGTCAGGTGGAGTCTGACTTGGGGGAAATTTGAAGTGTAAGATGAACCTAAACATTTACTGAAGACAAGAACAACAAACTGGAGATACATTCTGAGAACATTAGAGCAGCTGCAGCTGTTTCACAGCCCTACCAATGAGTGCTTTTCTTTCCCACTGAGATGTTTTTCACCTTTCTCTGAACATCTGAAGGACTTCACAAAAGGAAACAGAAATTTAAAAAGAAAAATTTTGTCTGCCTGCTCAAAATGCCCACCTGAAAACTCAGAATCTGTTCTTAGGAAACCACTGGGAACAGAGGGAAGCAGAACAAAGTGCCATATTTGTTGTTGAGATACCAAAGATGCAGTTAAATAAGATGCAAACCTTTCTGGAAATACCACAGTGGTCAAGGCATCTACACCCCCAAATCTCTCAGTAGTGCTAAGATTTCACTGTCTGTATCAGAGCTGCACAATCCTCCCTCCACAATTGCACATGAAATGTGTTTTAGGAGAAGCAGAGAGGTTTTGATCTAACAGGCATCTGACAGTATTTTTTGGTTTATGGGCTTCCTTGTCTTCTCATTGTTGCTGTTTGCAAATAGCTCCAAAAGAAATAAATGAAATTAGTCCAGTGTAAAAGGAAATGTGCCAGGGAGAACAAAATTGTGCCAGCTGGTCTTTGCCTTATGTTCTTCTGCTATTAGACCTGAGGTTTTTGAACCCAAAAATTCGTACCATAATTATTCAGTTGAGGTCTTGGAACAGATTTTGTGCTGATTTTATTTAGACACAATCAAGAAAACATTTCTTGACTGCTTTTTTTCCAGCTCTCATTAAAAAAAAAAAAAAAAAGAAAGTCATGTCACAATTTGTTTTCTCCAGATTTTTTATAACAAATCCAATTTAGTTCAGTAAAATTCCTCATCATAGATAATCAGGCACCTTCTGTCCAATAGGAGGTATTATGTTTTCTTCCTGTGCTATTGCTCTTTCCCTCCTAGACTTTATTTCTAGGAATTTAAATATCATTTAACTGTTATTTCCTTACCTAAATACTGCTATTTCTGTTTATTTAAATGATCCTTTAATTGAGTATTAATATTATTGTACATTTTACACCTTCCTCCAGTAAATAGCCCCTTACAGGGTAAGTGGTTTTGACTCGTTG
This sequence comes from Arremon aurantiirostris, assembly GCA_035583995.1. Classification (NCBI taxonomy): domain Eukaryota; kingdom Metazoa; phylum Chordata; class Aves; order Passeriformes; family Passerellidae; genus Arremon; species Arremon aurantiirostris. The sequence goes on along the minus strand of JAXCLO010000001.1, from coordinate 112,162,724 downwards.
GTTCCTCAGAAAACTTGAAAATTCCCAAGAGTCCATTTTAAAAGATTTTATTCCTCCTATATTACTTGACTTTTCTCCCTTCAGTAGATATTTTGCTTTGGAAATCCAAATAGTAACATGAAAATGTGGAATTTGGTGCGGACATGTATAAAACTGGATTTGCATTCTTGGCTGATTCTCAACAGACAACACAAAGGAAGCTGATGGAATCCAACCAGGGAGCTGAAACTGGACAAGAAATCAGAGGTGCAAAACTTCAGGTGAACTTCTAATGGATTTGCTCTTCAAGATGGAAAATAACCCAGTCAGAAACTGTAAGGATCTATTGATTTAAAGGTAGAATAAACTAGATTGAAGAGGACACTGAAGTACAATTTTTGGTTTATTTCTGCCTAGTGGCAAAGGTATAAAACTAAGTCAGTCAAACAAAAAGTCTATTTATATTTAAAAGGGCTGAGGTAACTTTCTATTCACAAGCATTAATTTAAATAAATAAAAAATTGCATGAGAGCAACTAAACAAAATTACTTGTCCTTTTACCGACTTCAAAAAATACCAAACTGTATCTCATCAGTATTTTTGAAAATGAAACATCATAAGAAATATCAAAAGAAAACAGACTGTTTAAAAAACAAAGAACTCCAGGGATTCATGTGTACATGGCTCCTGTGAGAATATCAGCTGTTAAATTCTGATTTAATTCCCCTAAGATTAATTTATTCAATAAGTGTACCAAAGGTTTTATTAAAGCAGGAGTTCTGTGAAACATCTTTTAATTCTGCTTTTATAGCTCTATTTGTTCTTAAGCAGCTCTCAGCATTTCAAACATTTTATAAGCTGTGTCCAGTCTACCTCTCCTCAATCTGAGGAATCTGCAGTAATCCTGCCTCTTTTTTTTTCTCTAATTTATGTTGGTAGAGCTTTATTGAGCATTTAACACAAGGAAAAGGTACCTGCATCTTAAAATTACAGTGCACCCAGCAGTAACAACCCAGCAAACATGAATTTTCCCCTCTGCTTATTTGACAGTATGGCCAGTTTTAATTCTCTGGCTTGGCGATGAAGTAGGAACGCTGTTGGTTTTGTCAAAATAACAAAGAATTTGGGAATGCATTCCTGCAGAAATTGGGTTATCTCACCTTATCTGGCAAGTGAAGAAAAGAATCAAAAAGTGACAGTACCAAAAAATAGAGACACTTTTTCAGTTTTGCATCAGCTTTGACTAAAGCACTGAATTCATTCTGGTATGTATTCATTACCATTCCACATGGAGATACTTCTTGAAGTGCTTAATTAGCTAAAACATCTAAAACCAACAGTATTTTAGCTTTTTCATTTATTAATGAAACTATTTTCAGTTTAGTCTTTATTTTTCCTCTGGCATACTTGCTCATATGGAGTGATTGATTCTTATTCTGTAGGATATACTTCTGTATTTGTAGGTTTCTAGAATATGGTGATCTTTCTTTGATCTTTTTGCTTTTGATCTTTTTTTCCCCACCAGTAAAAATCTGTTCTTCTCTACTCCTTTTTTCACCATAAAAGAAAACCCCCTTTCTTTTTTGTTTTCATCGCACATCTTCATTTCTTGTCTGCTTTATCTTTTGTTTTCACAACAGAACTTCATCAAGTTACTTCGTTAATGTTTTTTGGGGGTTTTAATTTTTTTTTGCCTTTGTAGTAACACAAATGACCAAACTGCAGTATTTGTGGTTACTCCAATATTTGCTTTCTTTACACTATATCAGAAATGCTCTCTATATTCATTCATTTATTCACAGAGTGATTTGCACTGGAAAGAACCTTAAAGATCATCTCATTCCACCCCTGCCATGGCAGGGACACCTTCCACTGTCCCAGGCTGCTCCAAGCCCCAGTGTCCAACCCGGCCTTGGGCACTGCCAGGGATCCAGGGGCAGCCACAACTTCTTTGAGCACTCTGAGCACTTGAAACTCTCTTTTAAATCTGAAAAAATAATAATTTTTCCCACATTTCGACTTAGAATTTCACCAGATTTTTTCTTTCATTCTAATGCTAGTTAGTCTCAAGGTGATTATTTTCGAAACTACTTTCATAGTATATAGTAGTAGTATTTTGTAGTATTTAGTACTAGTATTTAATTTATATTTAAATACCATTCTCACAGTGTTCAAATATTTCAAATAGATTTCAAAAATCGTATTTTCAAACACAATTCTCACAATATTTAAAGGGAAAAGAGATGAGGAACAGGGGTCTCCAGTCCAACCTCATGCGCAAAACAAGGCCAGCTCTGAGACACATTGATCCAGTTGGGACCTGAAATCCACCAAGGATGGAGACAGGACAGGGAAAAAACCACCAAGGATGGAGACAGGCCAAGAAAACCACCAGGGATGGAGACAGGCCAAGAAAACCACCAGGGATGGAGACAGGACAAGGAGAAACCACCAAGAATGGAGAAAGGACAGGGAGAAACCACCAAGAATGGAGACAGGACAGACTCTCTGGATAATCCCCACCAGAATCCAGCTGTTCTCATGAGGAGAAGATGTTCCTTCACACCCAAGCTCATGTCTTGGTTTTGCTCCCCCTCCTGCCCAAGAGGAACCTGCTGTAGGACCTGGAGTGCCAGGACATGCTGTGGCCCTGTGTCCAGCTCCTTGTCCCAACCCCCAGGACTTTTCCCACCTTTCCCACTGCCCAGTCAGGCCCTGCCAAGGGCTTGGTCCATCCCAGGGATGAGGACAGGGAGGTGGGTTGGTGTGGATGGAAATCAGGAAGCTCCTATGTGTCAGAGACAGCTCATTGTTGCAAATGAGGCAGCAAATGTGAAATCTGCCCTTCACACACTCACACACAAACACTTATTTATTACAGCTTTCAATCTTATTTATCATGGCTTTCAATAAGCATAATTTTTAAAAATATTAAAATCCAGTCAGCAGTGCTCTGATTTCTCAGTTTGCTGCCTCCATCCTTACAGGAAAAAGATGAGGCAGGAGAGACCCCAGAACGTGGCATCTTTAGGATTTGCCATTGGGCTCCAGCCCCACGCTGAGGCAGAGTGAAGCTGGCTAATCATGGTGTTTTCCAGCCTGGAACAGCTCTGTTATCAGCCTCATGCAGGCTCTGACCCCCAAAGGCTGCCTATTGTGCAGCAGCCCAGCAGCATCTGGGGCCGCCAGCAAGGACAATGGATTGACCTGCTCAGCCTCTGCAAATTGAAGCTGCCTGGGAAAATGAAAAAAAAAAAAAGAAAAAAAAGAGAAAATAAAGAAAAAAAGAGAAAAAAAAAAAAAAAGAGAGAGAGACAGAGAAAAAAACAACCCAACAAAACCAGCCAACCCAGGTTTAATAGCATTAGCGTGGAGGAAAAAAATAAAAACATCAGGGATCTTCAACTGTCACATGCAAAAGTGGCATGACTGTAATGAACCTGATCTAAAGAGCAAAGAATAATGTTTCAGGACAAAACAATGGACTGTGTTTAGCCAATTAAGGATGCTGTAGGTTTAAATCACGTTTTATTTTCAAATAAATAAAAGGTGAGACAATAAACTGCGGAAACATCAGAGAGAAACTGAGTTACTGCAATGAATATGCAGCAAAATGCAAATACAGGGGAATATCTAAATCAGGGTATAAGAAATGAGAAATTAGTTTTATTTTTTTCAAGGCTACCAGTAAAAAATGGGGAAAAGCAGACAAAAAGGACTGATCACAAAAAGATTTGTTTCACACAGGGACATTCTCCTTGCAGAGGTAGTGTGGCTTTCTGGAAGGTTCTAACTGCTAAAGAGGTTAAAAGATTAGTGACACCAGGAAATTTCAGCAACACTGAAGTTAAATATTTTCCACTGGGCTATAAAATCCATCCACATTGTGTTTGCAATAAGGTGTCTGTTTATACTTTTCTAACACAAAAAAACCCACATTAGTGATAATTAGATACATACAGAAAACAGATTATACAAAAAGCATAATGTATGAGCACTAATTTAATTTCTTCCCAGAAAGAGTTTCAAAGGCACACATACCTCCCATTTTTCATATTTAATGATACATTGCATTTTGGTGACAAACTCGTATTTGAGCCTTATTAAATTAATCAGAAAATAAATACAAATATACCATTCCTATGCAGAGGTGAATTCATCCTTGCACAAGGAAAAACCCCAGCAAACTTCAGTGCTCACTGATCCAGTGCCTCCTAAACAGAAACTTCTGCAGTTTCTGAGCCTTTAAGATTGGATAATTCAGCTGAAATGTCTTAGCAGAAAAATACATATTTAGAAGGCTAATCCCATCCCTTGAAGTGTCCAAGACTAGGCTGGACAGGGCTTGGAGCACCCTGGGATGGTGGAAGGTATCCCTGCCCATGGCAGGGAGTGACACTGGATCATATTTAAGGTCTCTTTCAACCCAAATCATTCCATGATTGGCAAACATAGGGACATTATTGATGAAAATACTGAGTAAATGGCAGCAAATATGATTTGCCTTTACATCATTCATGTATTTATATTTAGAAGGGCCTGACATAGAATTGTATATGGAGAGGAATCTTTCTGGCCTGTGACATATGTATAATTTCTTTACCACCTTTTCTTACAAATACCACAGGAAAATATCTTGATTAATGGGAGTAAAGTTCCCTCTCACAAAGCAAATATTTCATTTCTCTAATTAGTGCAGCACATCCCACAGATTTCAAAGCAATTGAAGGAAATATACCCAATACCACAGCCCAAACCAGTCCTTCAGGCAAAAGTGACTGCTGGCTGTGGCATTCACATTCTGTGAAAAAATCCCTTTGCCCAGGATTTTTCTCCTGGGAAGCTGAGAAACCTCAGAGAAAAGGAAAACAATTTGTATCTCATTTGCTTCTCCTGTGCTGTGCTCATGTGGAATGTGTTTGGAGATTGTTTCCCCACAGATGATTGTTTCATTGGATTCTGTGTGAGTTGTTTTGACTCTTTGGCCAATCAGGGCCAAGCTGCGTCGGGACTCTGGAGAGAGTCATGAGTTTTCATTATTATCTTTTTAGTATTTAGTAAGTATCTTTTCTGTATTCTTTAGTATAGTTTAGTATAGTATTCTATAATATAATATAGTATTATGAAGTAATAAATTAGCCTTCTGAGAACATGGAGTCAGATTCATCATTCCTGCCTTCATTGGGACACTCCTAGCTAATACAATAGCTGGCCAAAATTTCTAGCCCTTCACACCATGGAATTGTTGTTTTTGGAAAAATGGACAGTCACATCCTGCATAAAGTGCAACCAGAGCAGTGACTTAGCATTTGAATCACCCTTTCTAAACCTCACGTGGAGTATTTGCTGTTAACAAACACAAAATATCTCTATGTAATAACTACTTTGCAAAATCGACTTTAAAAAGGCCTCCCACTTTCATTTAAGCAACTGCATACATTGATGATTTCAAAAACATTCAGGGTGTTATGTCTCATTCAAACAAGAAAAATGATCCTTGCTGGGGATCTTTAGGTACAGTTCACTATTCCACTGCAAACAAAGGCAAAAAACAAAAGGAAGAAAATGACAGTTCAGGTTTTTATGCTTCATACTGATCATTACTCGATTCTCTATGCTAGAATTTATAATCATGCATTTATTTTCCTTTCTGGGGCTCACCTGGGTAATTACATTAGAAAGTAGTGACTGTGGTTTCAGAACAAGATGAGGATCAATTTTTGACAGGTCACCATTGGAGACAATTAAAAGCAGCTGCTTGTAGCAGTTGGGATTACACCAGTGTGCTGGTTTAATGCAAACTATGCAATCAATCTGGAGCACAAGGATCTTTTGAGGACTGAATTAATGTTTGATTGAATGAACTCAGGCATTTTACAAGCCAGAGTAAGCAAAGTGCTCAGAGCCATCAGACAAATACTAATTTGAATAACACCAAGGATGTCAGCACCAAGGCTGAAATAAGGTGCCTTGTTGGAAGCAAAGGGTGCCACGGTTTTCTTCAGCTCACATCGAACTCCCTCTCCTCTTTTAAACAACAAATTTCATAGGGTAAATCGTGGCAGAGAGAAGATGTGGCAGTGCCTCACTGCTCAGAGTGCTCAGACCTTTTCTAGATTGAGAAACCTTCAGATATCCACAACATTTTGAGTCCCCAAGGGCTGGACATGGCACTCAGAGCTCTGGGCTGGGGACAAGGTGGGGATTGGGCACAGCTTGGGCTCCATGGGCTGAGAGGGCTTTTCCAGCCTCAGGGATCCTGGGATTCTGTGATTTGATTGTATTCCAAGCCAAATCAGCTAACATTAATAAAGGATTTATGCTTTGAGGAAGGAGGTTGCAGTGCTTTAGGCAGAGCTGGATGTGTATTGATGTGTTAATCTCTTGTCTTCACCAGGTGTCTTTGGATTCAGTGTAATCTGTGCCCTCTCCTCCAGCAGAGAAAGAAACAAGGCAGGAGACCATTCAGACTCCAAATATCTGGTATATTCTCCAAACAAATTTATCTGGCTCTGGCATTTTATGCAAGAGAATCCATTCTATTTGCCCAAAATGATACAAAATCAAGAATCCATTTTAATTATTATTCTGAGAACTGATGCTTGAAGCATCCAGCAAGAGGCATAAGAGATCCTGAAAAAATGTGTCAAAAATGCCCTTTTTCATAGCCCTAGCTTATCAAAACCTTATATTCCTGCAGCAAACTATTGAATTTCTCCATCAGTAATTCACAACGATTAGCCTGACTGCAAATCCTGGAGGATGGACTTCTCTGAACGAAGGGATAAATTAATCTTTCTTAAAAATCCCTACTGGTGTTTGCTTATATTTAAGGTTGATTTCATGAGATCCAGGGAGATTTACATCCAATGATTCATGCATCACCCTTGCCCTGAGAATTACAGCAAGTGTTTGCAGCCAGTACAACTCAGCAAGAAGTGAATGCAATCAGAAAATGCGTGGGAGGGAGGAGAGAAGCAAGAAAATCCAGCTTCAGTAATATGAAAAGCATGTACAAGGTGCATTATACAGTTGTTAGCAACTGTAAAAACTTAAGCAAGGTGATGATGAACACAACTGGAATGGAAGATTAAAACAGGATTTGTACCTACTGTGGCTCCAAAGGATTTGTCAGCACAGGTGTTAAATGTTCAATATCATTAAAATCAAAACTCCTGCAGAATTTCTAGTAGTAATTGTTACATATTTGTGTTAAAAAAGAAAAAAATAATAGCAGGAGCAAAAAGGATTATTTAATGGTCTGTGTTGCAGAGAGAAACAATGAAAATTGTGTGAGATTTATTATATAAAAATGCTGTTGCATCCTACAGGGTTAATGGCAACAATCATCATGGGAAAAGAAGCAAAAATTTCATCCAGAAAAGCCTTTTAGTACGATTTTTGTGGGGGAATCATTATTTTTCATATGCAGTATAAGCCCACCTGCTCTGAGCACCAGCAGTTTGCCTGAGCTGTATTTATTTTTAGGTTGATTTTTGCAAAACCTGCCTGTCCAGCCCCAAAAGCAAAAGCATCCCTTTAGCCAGATTCCCTTCCACAGGTACATTATGGAAATCTCCAAGTCTCAGCATGTTTTGAAATGCTCCCTCCACCCCCCTGAGCCAGTTCTTAAGGGGTCTCTTCCTGCAGAGCCTGCTCCGTGTTTCGTTTAAATTCCGGTGCCGTCATCCAGGGCAGGAATCTCAGCTTTGGGATTCTTTGCCCGTCACCTTCAATCTGTGTTACTATGGGTACTGGAAAGCCTATTACTGTACAAGAGTGGGAGCCAGGAGCCAGGAAAAGCACAGAGATTTGCAGCAGCAACAAAAAAAAAGCCTAAAAAATAAAGGCAAACAGCAAAGAAAATTGGCAGTCACTCGTAGGATGTGATTTTCCATAATATCTTTTTCTTAGGAATGCCAAAAGTATTAGTGTTATTAGAGGGAAATAAAAATGGAAGGTGAGATCTCTGTTCCCTGCCCTGTAGTGTCACACAGAACATCTATGGCACGCTGTCTTTGCTGTGTTTTTCACCTCTGCAGGAATACTCTGGGAAGTAAATACCATTCACATAAGAACAGCACTCTGTCAACAAGTCTTTTTTACCAGTGAAATAATCAATGAAGGAACAGCAATCTGCCCTGCAGCCTTCTGCACTCTCCAACGTCTACAATAAGATTTCTGCATGTTGGCAGTCAATACAGTTCAATTAATGTTTAATTCATGCTTTCTTCCTGAAGCAAGATGAAAAGACAGAACATTTATCAACAGCAGAACCACAGCAAAAACAAACACTTCTTGTTCCAATATTACCATCTTTTTGAGATGCAAGGCACTGTATCTGAGAACAACCAAAATGTCATCTACTGTTTGTTTTCCAGGGCTGCATTGAGTTTTGCAGATGATCAAATAAAATATTAGCCTAAAAAATATATGGTGAAAGGAATTCTTCAGTGAATGCAGCAGCCACACTAAAGCATATTTATGCTTTTCAGAGAAGATATTCTGTAAGCTATGCATAATCCCACTGTATCAAAGTGTGTGCCAGCTGAAAACTCAGTCCCGCTAAAATTTTTATATTTTCTGTGCTCTGTATTTGTGGCTATCAGGTAGATTGCTGGCCATCCAAGTGAGTTCTGACTGCTCCTAAGAGGCTGGTAAAGCACTCCCTGCTGAACTGCCATGATCCCTCTCTCGACAGCAAGCATCTGTCTTGCTGAAGATACAGCGTTTTGTCTCCATGACTCAAATGTCCAGGGCTCTAAAAATAAGAGTTCAAAATCTAATTCATGTTTACGGCCCACCTAATCACCCAGAAGGCCTCAGTAAATGCTTTTTCATTGTTTCCTTTTTTATTGTTTCCTTTTTGAGCTTCCTCTGCTCAACCAGCAGATCCAGCTATTCACAGTTATAAATTAACCTCTTAAAGCCAAACATGGATCCAATCCATCACCAGGAAAGGCTGGTGAAGACAGAGGGTGAGCCCAGCCAGGGCTATCTGATGTAATGAGCATCCTCAGCATTTTGATCTGTTGTGACACTTTAGTACAAAATATGCCCTGCCCCTTATCTTGAAACTTCTCATATCAAAATGTCTGAGATTTCAAAGAAGGAGAATGAAAAATCCTCCCTATGAAGTGCTGGAACAGTGGGAATGACAGAAGAAAGGCAGGTGACATTTTTACAAACTTTTCAGGGTGCCAAATTATTTTACACAAAGGTCATCATCCTGTACTGAAGACAAGGTCCACAATACATGCCAAGAGACCAAAATGCCACTGACTATGAAAAGTTTTGCTGGGTTACCACCACCCTGGGAAGAAAATTGTTTTATATCAGCAGCAGTTCTGTGCTAGGGTACACAACAGTCTGAATTTTTCATGCCAGAGTTTGAAAACAGGACCAGAGGCAAGTACAGACATCAATAAGCATATAGGTATTTTACTTTTAGATATGTTCTGAAGAGATATCTAAATTTAGCCATGTATAATGACAATTTAGTAGTTAAATGCTGAGAGTATTGACCTGGATCTACAAGTAATTAAAGTATTAAATGCTAGACATAACAACATAAGGAGGTCTAGAACACAGGGCATAGAAAGAAAGAGTGGAGGAGTGGATGCTGTTTAGTCTAAACAAGAAAATATTTTGGAAGATAAACCAGCAACTTCCAAAGTGGAGTGTGGAAAAGAGAAAATATTTGCTCCATCTACCATAGGTTTGACTGGGTGGATTTAGTTTCAGTTCAGGAGAACAGTTCAGTCAGGAGCAAGAAGCACAGGAGAAGCTCAGCATGCCTGAAAAATGGCACAGATGTCAGGTGATCCTTCCCTCAGGCACAGGTGAGCTCTCAAGATCCTTTCCCAGCTAATTGTGGGATTGCACAGCCCATGGGCAGGTTTGGATTGCATGGAGTGTCCATAGGTGGCATCCATGGTGTGCATCCTACCCAGGGGGTGTGTAGCACTTGCTGAAGAGAACAGGATTCAGTTCAGTCTGGATAATTACAATTCAGTCTTTATAATTACAATAAACCTACCAACAGAAAGGAAAACACAGAGGGAAATAACTGTGTAAAGAGCATGGTTGTGTGTGACTCAGGTACTGTCCCATGCCCAACAAAGCTGCTCCCCATGGAATCAGGTGGATGACCCTGCATTAATCCTTCATTTGCAAAAGGATGAACCTGGAATGTCAAGCCCTGTGTTAAGGGTCACAGCCATAATTCTTGCCTGGTCATCATGGTCCTTAGCCCACCAGACAGTTTGGGAGACAGGATGAATGGGCCCAGAGACAAATGTGTTTTTAAAAGAATCCCACTCCAAGGAAAATGCTTGAAAGAAAATGGTCGTCTTCTTCTTCTTCTTCTTCTTCTTCTTCTTATTCTTCTTGT
>JAXCLO010000001.1:112119331-112144844 GCA_035583995.1 Arremon aurantiirostris | reverse complement strand
GGATCTGATCCCTGCTCTGTGACAGGGACAGGACCCAGGGAACGGCCTGAAGCTGTGTCAGGGGAGGTTTAGGTTGGCTATCAGGAAAGGTCCTTCACCCAGAGGGTGTTTGGGCACTGGAACAGCTCCCCAGGCAATGGGCACAGCACCAAACCTGATGAAGCTCCAGAAATGTTTGGACAAATCTCTCAGGGACAAGGTGGGATTGCTGGGGATTCCTGCACAGGACTGGGATTTGGACTCAATTATCTCTGTGGGCCCCTTCCAACTCAGGAAATTCTATCATTCTATGATTCTATTATCTGGTTTAAAAACCCCTACAACTGCACCACACAAATAGAAAAAAAAAACAAATTAGAGAGCAGCCTGTTGTTAGAAAGCACTCTTTTAGCTTAAGTACCTAAGACAAAGCCTCAGGCAAGAGAACACAAATTCAGACAAAGTGAGCCAGACCAGCCTTGCTCCTGAGGTTCTGCAAACTCACTACAGAGCCTCTTACGAGCGGTAGCAATATTGTGTTTACTGGGCTATGGTGCTTCAAAGTGATATTCACAGTAACTCTATGAGCTACTTTATTAGATCCAGGTTGCAGGAGGACAGCCACAAAAATTGCAGTCCAAAGTTGAAACATTTTTATGACTTCTGAAGGAGACATGAAAAAGCCTGGAAACACTTATATGTAAGATGAAGGAAAGCTAAAACTGGAGCCACATAACCCAATAAATCTGACCTGATCAAGGAGGTTTTTCACTGCTATCCCATGGTCAGTTTTTTCTGGGGCAGGATTTCTTCTTTGGGCAGCTGCTCCTTTGCATGTGATTGCCTGCAGCATCTTCTTCCAGGCTTTTGCCCTGAGGTTTCTGTTCTTGGGCAGCTTTTTCCATGCAGCTGTTGCCTCAGGGATACTGTAAGGATAAGTTTATTAAGGCTCGTAAAGCACTCAGGTAGTATAGTAAGAAAGGCCAGATAAAGGCCTCATCAAACAATGCAAGCAGGATATATCAGACCTGTGGAATCATCTTTCACAAATACACTTGTGAGACAGGCCTAGTGTTTCCCTGAACTGCTCAGCATTAAAATTTGCCACTGTATAATCAGCTGTGCACACTGAGAATTGAGTAGCTAAATGCTTTGGGGAGGGCATCATAACTAACCAGTGAATCACTTATTTACAAATAGTTTCTTCCTCTTGAGCAGCTGCAACGTTGATTGATCTGAGACTCTCCATCAGACAGAGAGATAAACCTACAATCATTATATGTTGCTCCAAAGCCTGTCAAAGCCAATGAATCTCTTCATTGACTTCCTTGGGTTTTGGAACAGCCTCCACTTGTGTAATCTCTAGAAGCTGTCCAGAAGCACACCTTGGAACGGTTTTTTTTGCCTCTATTACTCATCAACAAGAGAGAGGAGAATCACTGAGAAACCTTTTATTTTTCATTGTACACCAACCCAAGTGAGATGCAATGTTGCCTGGGGAATGCTGGAGACAGAAGTGGTGAGAAAACATGGCAATGGCAGAACAGTTCCACTTGGAATTTTCAAACATGGAGCAGACTTGGTGAAGGTGAAGAGCAAATAATTTTAAAGAAAACATGTGCAACTTTAGACGGTCAAACAGTAAATCCGGATGTGACACAAAGGATGCTGCACAGTGGAAAGACTGACTTTTCAAATTAATTATCTTTTCCTGATTTAATAATGTCAAAAAAAGCTTATTTCTGTCTCTGTATCCTCTAATTGCTTTGCTTTGAGCTATCTTTTATCCTTTTCTTGTAAGTTTATTTTTTGGGGATTTTTGTTTGTTTTTTTGTAGCTATCATATTTTTTCCACATTTTCTGAAGGTTTGTAGACATTTCTTTTCATGAAACAGACTCTTTCCAAAAGAAATTACTACTTGATATTAAACTACCTGAATAATAAAAGATATTTACAGAATATCACAGCAAGATATATAAATATTACATAGGAAAATAAAAATTAAAAAATATAAATTAAAAAAAAAGAAAAATGATCCTGGGAATGATGCAGGCTATAAAAAGTTATATCCTTTGGGAATCAAGTAGAATCATGCAGAATGAATGGATCAGGGCCATGATGGAAAATTTATTTTCTGAAAAAGAAAGAAGCTTAGATGTATAGATAATCTTTAACCTCATAGACCTTGAAAGAACATAACATTTTGAAACGTCATTTCCTTCCTCCTTTGTATTCATAGGATGTTTGAAGAGGCTATTCAGACCAGGTCACTGTTTTATTTTCTGAAATTAAACCATATGTTTTCAATATTACTTGTCATTATTGGACAGGACAGACCTTCTCAAGACTAATACAGGGGATGGTTGAAGTCTAAAATTTTTCCAGGTGTGGAAAAAATTAACCCTTTGAGCTAATTTATAACTTGCCAGGGATTCTGCTCATGGATCTTACTTGATACAAATAAGAAGGAATAATTTTTTTTTCACTAAACCTCATGGAATGTGCTGCTGGCAGACCTGGCAGACATTAGTGGTGAAAAGAAGGAGAAATTATCTAAGACATTAGGTGCTTATTAGTCTTGGAACAGTAAGATCCAGCTATATTAACTCCTGCTGGTGACCACTACTAATTATGTTATTGCCTGATTCCAGTAGCACCACGGCAAATGCTCCCATCTGGCATTTTCTGATATGCAGGGTGGTGAACTGTTTATTTAAGTTGATTAATAATAAGCCATTCAGAGCAGTTTCAGTTTTAATTTTAGTTGGTCATGTCTAATCATTACTAGACTTAATAAAAGATGGACTTTGTAATGGGGAAAAAAAGGCTTTGAAAATTGCAACCTCAATTTAAAAAAAAATCAGTATAATTAGGTCAACTTCTGAATCTTCAGTGATAATTGAAGTGTTCTAAAGTTAACAGTGCTAAAACAGTGTGAGGAAGAAGACAGTGCAGGAAAAGGGGCTCTGAACTTCTTCAATGTATTAATAGATCTTTTGTGGGGATGGCTGAGGAGGAGGCAGAAAGCATCAATCAAAACCCGTGTATTTTGAGGTTATGGAGATCAAATAAAATGAAATCAAGTGATACTTCAAAAAGAGATGCCTTGGGTTAAGGAGCTCCTGGCAAAGCACTATTTCTTAATAACTATGTGTGATGTTGTAGACAAGACAGGCCCCACCCCCAGCTTTTTTAGATTGTTTGGTTTTGACCAGCTACTCAATCATGCAGTCTAGACACAGCTTAGCTGGCATGAGAAATACTCCCTTTCATGTTGCACGAATTGATTTATTCATAATACTTTGCTCATACCTTAATAGTCCAGAAAGAACTGAGATGTGCAAGATCTGAAGGAATTATTTTATTTTCACCCCCCAGGAAGTTACAAACTGAAGCATGCAAGACTCATCCTTATATTTCATACTTCTGTTGCATGTATACCCAAATCTGTCCATCTAAAAGGAAGGTGTAAACTTAATTGAAATGCTGTTGCTATGTGCATCCAAACAAAGGGTTTACAACTGTTTTGTATTTAGTACTCAGTAATTATGGAATTATTCTGTATTCAGTGCCTTTATTATTCTGTTGTCTATGAGTGCACATTATTATTTAAATCCAGTCTGTCTTAGAAGGTGTAAGTTCAATGATACTGTTGGCTTTGGAGAAAATGTCTCTGTTCAGCACTCGAAGGGAAATATCTCCATAGCTTAAGGTTCTCAGCTCCTATACAGGTTGTTTACTTCATGTGCTCTCAAATAATTTGTCAAAAGATTTGAGCAAAAAATTCATTGCACAATCTCCTGTTTAAGTGGGAAGGTAGGCTAATTAGGAGTTGCTGACTTTTAATTAGCTTAATCTGAATACATTCTCCAGCCCTTATTCCATACCGTTTATGTCACGCTCAGGCTCCATGCCAGCCAATACATCCTCATTAACCACAGGGTCCCCTTCCCATCTTTTGATGTAATCCACAGGTATCCTTCCACAAGTCCTGAAAAATATCCACAAAATGTTCACTGAGTTTGTTTAGTGTTTAGTTCTTGATTTAGGGCTCCATCTGTCACAGTGGTCACTCAGGACAGGATGTGGGGTGTGTTGTGTGGGGCTCAGGCCCAGGCTCAGCCTGGGTTAGTGCTGCACTTGCACTGCTTAAATTAAAGCTTTACCCCCACTGATGTGAGTGCTTATGTTACAGCATTTCTTACAACATGCAGCTCAAATCCTGAGTTACAACAATTTAAATGTTTTTCCATGACAATCTCCACCCCACATCCCTTTGGACCAGACCATCTGGTTTAACACTCTGACGATCTCTCCCTTTACCCCTGAACTAATCCACAGACTGCAGACCCTAAAGGCTGTTCCTGCTCCAAGCAGGGTCTTATCTATGAGCCACAGCCTCATCAGGGGTTTACCTGAGGCTCACAGGTTTCAGAATGGCACAACCCATGGGACACAGGTGGTTTGTTGTGTCCTGCTCCCGCCTGGGCTCACCCACAGGTCGCAGCACTCCCACTCGAGCTCATGCTCATGAGCACACTAACTACAATTCTGTTCTTCAATCCAAGCCTTTTCTACCCCCCTCAAGAGCTATTCCCTGTCATTCTAGCCACAAAAGTCCTGCTCTTATCAGCAGGGTTCCTGTGAATCTGTGCTTCTTACCCACGATTCCGATACGGATAGATTCTGATACAGGATAGAACTGGAGTTCTATCCTGTCCAGCACTGACACAGCAGAGGCTGCTGGTCCAGCCCGGGCACATCCCCACTGATGCTACCAGAGCATTCTCAGGCACAGCAGAGAAAGGAGGTGAGAAGCACAGCTCTACAGAGAGAGCAGAAATCAGCCATACAAGCACGAGACCCTGGCAAACAGGGGGGAAGATGCATGGCAAGCACAGGAGCCCACCAACTGATCCCTAAACAGCACTAACAGATATAAATTCTATCCATCACTTCCCAAGCACATCTGTCATCATCTCAAACACTTAAGGGCACCAAAAAGAGCTGTCATGGTTTAACCACAGCCAGTAACTCAACACCACACAGTTTTTGCTCCTTTCCTCCTTCAAATGGGACAGGAGTAAAAAATCAGGAAAAAAAAAAAAGAGTTAAATTTGTGGGTTGAGATAAAGGCAGTTTAACAGGACAGAAAAGGAAGGGATAATGATAATAATAAAAAATGAATAAAATTTTAAAAATCCACACAAAACAAATGATGTGCAATGCATTTCTTTACCAGCAGCTGATCAATACCCAGCCATCATCCCCTGGTCCTCTTCCCCCCCTAGTTTATACCCTGAGCACAATGTCACAGGGTATGGTGTCGCAGACATCTTTTTGTGAAAATCCTTTTCTTGGGATTTTTTCTTCCTGAGAGGCTGTGAGTCCTCAGGGACAAAATGTAAATAATGGTTATCTGCTGCTGTGGAATGCAACAGGTGCATCTGTGATTGGTCTCATGTGCTTGTTTGCAATTAATGGCCAATCACGGCAGCTGGCTTGGACAGAGATTCTGGGACAGCTGCCTTTGTTATAATTCTTTCCTTTCTATTCTTTTCTAGCCTTCTGATGAGAATTTTTTCTTCTATTCTTTTAGTACAGTTTTAATGTAATATATATATCATAAAATAATAAATCAAGCCTTCTGAAATATGGAGTCAACATCCTCATCTCTTCCCTCATCTGAAAACCCCTGTGAACACCGTCACACGACGGCGCCGGAGCGCGGCACCCACTGCAGTCCAGGGAACACGGTTCAGTCACACTGGGAACAGCAGCTGAGGGAGCAGGGATGAGTGAAGAGCCAGAGCCAGGGGAGGGCAGGAGCTGGAGGAGTTTGGGGCACTCTCAGAGGTTGGGTTTGTGGTTTTCCCAGTGGTGGAAAACAGGCGATGAGTCAGTGTTTGTCACTGACGGGGCTTGGCGGTGGGGAGATCTGCAGCGCTCTGACAGCCTGTCACCAGCAGCCAAGCTGCATGGCACTGCACTGTTAATAAGGCTGGGAGACCGTAAACACAAAGAAACCAGAAATAAAGGGGCCAATGAGAAATGGGAAGTGATAAACAACAAATTACACAGCACCAAAATAGCATTTCTGCACCTCAAACTATGGATGTACAAACTACAGGTGTAAATTTGTTCTACGGATTGGTTTCTTTTTTTTATATTTTTTTCCCCAAGCTTTGCAAGCCTATATGCTAGGGAAAATCCTTTGAATTGCTCTCAGACACCCAAAATACTAAATACAACCACACACACAGCCCAGTGGCATGATGTGCTCACTGCTGCCTATGCCAACACTGAGATTTACAAAACAGTTAATTCAGCCTGATAACAGCATGGGACATCCCCCACGCTGGATTTTCCTCTCCAGGGATTGAAAGTTTCCTTCATAGACAGTGACACGCTTGCAGGATGCCTGCAGCCCATCTGGAAAGGGCACAGCTGCAGTTTGGCTCACAGAATCCCAGAATCACTGAGGTTGGAAAAGACCTTCAAAATCATTGAGTCCAAGCTGTACCCAATGCCCACCTTGTCCCTAGCCCACTGAGGGCCATGTCCAGGCCTTCCTTGGACACCTCCAGGGATGGGGACTCCACACCTCTCTGGGCAGCCCCTTCCAATGCTTGTCAACTCTCTCCATGAAGAAATTCCTCCTGATGTCGAACCTGAACTTCACCTGGTGCAGCTTAATACCATTTCCTTTTGTCCTGTCCCTTGTTCCCTGAGAGAAGAGGCCAGAAAAACACCCTTGGCGGGCTGCAAGGTGAGCTGGCCAAAATGTGCACAGCTAAACAAAACCAGCCCTAGAGCAGAAAGTCTCAGAAGAAAGCTGGATCTCTTCTTTTACTGAATAAACTGGTACAGTTCTGAATTGGGTGAGAGAAGACAGATCCTAGGAAGGACAGCAGGTCAGGACCTTGCTAGAAGGGCATTGCTGCAGGAGGAAATTATGGAAGCAGACATTGGTAGGACATGGAAACTGGAACCTGTCCTGACAGCCTGGATTTTTTTTTACCAAGTGTTTTGTTGAGCTGGGCATCCCTGATCTACATTACAGGCAGAGAGTGACATTAACTCCACTGCTCAGTGCTGCTCCCTGCTCAGGGGCCAGACTCACGTCCTGTGCTCCCTTAGGCAGCCTGGCCCTTCTGAGCCTTCCTCAGGACTCCCAGAAGCACAGTGGCTGTCCCATGCTGTGTTCCTGTTATGTCTAAGAGCAGAGCTCTTGACAGGGCATCACCAATTCTTTATTTCACTTTTGGTTTGTTTGCTAAAAGATGGTGGAGCGTGGCAAACACTGAAAAGAGAACTGTCTGAAATTTCAAACTTTGTTTTTTCGCAGCACTATTTGTCTATTTAAGGATTCAAAGGCGTGTAAAAGCCTTCATTTAATGAGTAAATCAGAGTGCATCATTTGGCCCCTGGCAAAATTTGAATGCTTAGTCTGTGTGGGTTTGGTTCCCCACTGTTTCCTCTGCAACTCAGTGCTCACAGATGCAGCATCTCTTCCCTGCCTTCTTTCCCCAAACTGCTTCTAACCCAGTAACCTCTTTTCTTTTCCTTTGACTGCCTCCACAGCTGGATTTTTTTTTTTTTTTAGCTTTGGGCACACCCACATTCTAGGCATGTCCAGAAAAAATTAACCAATTAAGTCATCCACAGCCCCGAGCATAGTTAACATTCATTTAGAACATGAAAAGAGCAACACACCTTCGTGGGGCTTTGCCAATTACACGGTGTTTCAGCCAAATGCAAATCATGCCAGAATGGAAATTCCAAACTGTGCATTATGTTCATTTCTAAACCCTGTTAACTTAATTAACTCTTGGTTAAATGTGCACTGATCTCAGACGTAAAGCATGTTTGATGAGGCATGAGGCATTTTTCATTAGGCAAAAGAAAGAATTTGGAATGTGCAAACCATTTGCCACAAGAGAGAAGACTCCCTCAAATTGTATACAACTCACATCCAATTTGTGGTCAGTGAAGGTTTATTTTCTACTTGTACTTTGTAATGCTCTTGTCAGTTTTACTTGGATCACAAAGCATCATTTGAGCAACTCCATCCATTGAATGGGGAAGATAATATTCTGCATTGTCAGTCCCATTTAAAATGCAGGAGCAGGTAATATGAAAAATGATTAAACCATCCAACACAGGTTGTATTTAACCTGTGTTGCCACTGCTAAATCCACACACTGAGTGGCTGCTTGGTGCAATTATTGGAGGCACAAATCCAGATCCTCAGATCCTGGTACCCAGGAGGCAGACAGCCATTTCTAAAAATAAATAGCAGGGAAGGGGCTTATCATTCTTAGCAGAGCTGTGGCATTTTTTAGTGAACACAGATCCACATCAGAAAGAGGAGCACTTCACTAGCTGCTAAAAATGTTGTTGTTTGGAAATCGACTATTATCTCAGGATACATTTCTGTTTTGTTTGGTTTTGGTTTTGGTGTTTTTTTTGGGATTTTTGGGGGTTTTTTCTTCGGTGGGGTGGGCGGATTTTGTGGGGTTTTATTGGTGTTTTTTTTTTTATTTTTTTATTTTTTTTTTTTAAAGAAAGAAATAAAAAAAAAGCCAAAAACCAAGTCTGATACCTCAATGTGATGCACAGTAAGGCAGGGATTCCAAGCTGGCAATAGGAAAGTAACCTGGCTGCCTCCCAAAGCAGATGCCATAAAAACAAATTGTTATTGCCAGGGAAGACAGGCATTCCCGACTGCATAAAAAGGAATTTAATGATAGAACAACTCTGCTCTGTCCTAGAATTGAGGCAGCAGAAAGCTCCTTCCCCCCAGAATCCTGAGCACTGTGAGAGGCAGCTTCTAAAAATCACAGCTGGGTGCATCTGTCCTCCTTTCTCTGCACAAAGTGAATTCTGAAGCCAGAATGAAGGCCAGCTGAAGGAGCAATATCACACTGATGTCACCCACACTTTGCACCCCTCACCTATGGCTGCAAAACAAACCACAGGTGAGGAACATCCTCTTGTGGGCACAGGGAGGCTTCCAGAGCACAGAGAGCACTGCACTGACACTGAAAAACATGCAAGCAGGGCACCCTGCAGCCATTTCTCTGTCATTAGGTATGGTCAAGAACAAGAAGAGACAGATACCATGACAGGTCCAAAAATAACATCCTTGAGTTAAACAGAGTTATGGTGTCTGGCTGTGGGCTATATTTCCTGTGGCCAGTCAGTTGCCAGCACAGTAACATTTCCCAGCTTTCCTCAGTGCTAAGCTGAGAGGAAATGCTCCCCTGCCACCCTCAGAACAGAAACATTCAGACTCTGGAAGGCTACACCATCTCTGTCTTTTAGCATCAGCAAGTCCAGAAAAGCCCCAAAGGGCATTTTGATTTCTGTTTCTTCTTTGTGATTGCAGAGGTGGGCAGTGCAGTGCAGAAGCTCCCATGCTTATTTCTGCTGCAGCTTCCTTTGATGTACAATCTGCTCCATCCCATCCCTGATTCCCTCTCCACATTCCCTGCTCAGGAAGCCCCTGTGCACAGAATTTCCCACGTGGCTGAGTGACCACAGCCAGTTTATTCAGCACTCTGTGAAGCCAGAGCTACTTTTGTCACGCGAGCTGAAGTGCTGCTCGTCCCAAGCCTGCTCCTCCTCCCAACACCCCCTAGTTACCCTTATTCTCTAGATATATTGCTATGTTTTTAAACAGTATCTGGTTATCTTGTCAAAACTTACTCCTAATTTGTTTCTTCATAAAACAGACCAGCATATCCCACCTTTCCTGCAACTTAGTACCAGCTCAATATTCGCCTGTCACTGTGATATTTTATGAAAATCGTTCTGCTAGGATTTTCTCCTGAGAAGCTGAGGAGCCTCAGAAAAGAAAGGTAAACAATAATTATCTGATGGCTGTGGAATGTGGTCTGGAGATGGTTTACCAACAGGTGCATCTTTGATTGGTTCCATGTGAATGTTTTCACTTGATGACCAATGACAGCCAGCTGTGTCGAGGCTGTGAGCAGTAAAAAGCAATAAAATAAGATTTTATTATTCATTCCTTTCCTTTCTAGCTTTCTGATGACTCCTTTCTCTTTCTTTAGTGTAGTTTTAATATATAATTTTCTTTTAATATAATATATATAACAAAATAATAAATCAGCCTTCTGAAACATGGAGTCAAGATTCTCATCTCTTGCCTTGTTGGGGTTGCCTGCAAATTCCACATTTGCTCATGACAATTTCTGCTGATATGACACACGTTACTTCAAAGTAACCCTTTGAACCTGAATTGGACTACAAGCCTCATACACACACTTTAATTTTGCTTACTAGGAGATTCTTGGTTTAGCATGAAGTCAATTTGCATGCTGATAGATCTCTTCCCCTTCCAGTCACAATATAAAAAGTTAACATACTGCTGTCATAATTCAGTGTACGTCAAATCTGATTCCTTTTGATGCACCTACTGTCACTTTAATGCATTTTCCCTGCACATGCACTCACCCTTTTTCATGTGACAACATTTAAATTTGTACTCAAATCAGTTAATTTTCCCCCCAAAGTTGAAATATCCAAATAGAGGTGTATTCACCTCTTCAAAAGAGTCAACATTTTCAAGTTAGGGAAATGGAGAAAGAGGAACTATTCCATTTTCAAAACAATTGAGACAGAAATAGTTTTACACTGAAACTGCAAAGTTAATTGGTCATTTCTTTATCTTGTGTGAACATCTACTCAACTTAGGTGAAAACACACAGCTCCTCAAAATTTACCATAGGAAAATAAGACTGAGGAAAGAAATCAAAAATAAGTGGGAAGTACATATATCATGTACCAGAGCAGGGTAACTTCTCATTCAGTCCTGGCAGCAGACAATGAGAAAAAGAGACAGAAAGAAAGGAAAATGACATGGAGATAAAGTTCATACACCAGTGCATGATGTTTATATGCCATATATCCCAGTCTCACACCCAACACACCCACAGCATTTTCCTCAGGAAACTACGGAGGACATTTATCTGCATCAAAACACCCATCTGACTTTTTAGAAAGGTATTTTTTATTCTTTCTGGCATTTAATGGGTTCATTTGGCAACATAATTTAACTACTTGCAGTTCCTCAACTTCCCTGACACAAATGATGACTTGTTGGCACCAGCCATGCTTTGTTGTACAGGTGCAATAAAATTGCATTGCTTAGGCTGATTCTAACAGGAACCTTCTCAAAAAGCTGCCCAAGTACATGGTGTGGGAGCTTTTCCACTCTGTAACTCTGAATAAACAGAGAACAGCACAGGGAGGAGCTGGAGCTGCTGGAGAGAGCCCAGAGGAGGCTCCAGGATGGGCAGAGGGATGGAGCAGCTCTGCTGGCAGGAAAGGCTGGCACAGCTGGCATTGTTCAGAATGCAAAAGGCTTTGAGATGGCCCCATTGTGTCCCTTCAGTACCTGAAGGAGCCATGAAGAAAGATGGAGAGAGACAATTTATGAGGACCTGGAGTGATAGAACAAGGGGGAATGAAGAAAGATGGAGAGAGACAATTTACGAGGGCCTGGAGTGATAGAACAAGGGGGAATGGCTTCAAACTGAGAGAAAATAGGGTTAGATTGGGTATTAGGAAAAAAAATCTTTCCTGTGAGGGTGGTGAGGCATTAGAACCAGTTTTCCAGAGAAGATGGAGCTGCACCATCCCTGGCAGTGTCCAAGGCCAGGCTGGACAGGGGTTGAAGTAACCTGGGACAGTGGAAGGTGACTCTGCTCATGGCAGGGAGGTGGAACAAGATGATTTTAAAGGTCCCTTCCAAGCCAAGTCCTTCTATGATTCTTAGAGAAATACTATATAAATACATGTACAATATACTCCTCTGAATAACTTGCATGGCAAAAAATAATTCCAGCAAAAACTAAACCAAAACGTATCCTCCTCTATAAAATTAAGAAAAAGGAAAGGATTAAGATGTTGAGGATGCTACTACTTATTGTCACTGATCCTTCAAGGTATTAAGTACAAGGGCTGTTGTCCTTCTTTAGCAAAGCTTTCAAGATTGCACAACCACTTAAAGGAGCACTGAGAATTCTGTTTACCCAGATCTGTTTCCAGTGATTGCAGAACATGGAGAAAGAGTCAGCAAAGATAAAACATTCTCATTCCAGCTTTGTCTCCCCACTGGTGTTATCATTAAGGCTGAACCTGCAAGCAGAGAACATCACCCATGGCAGCAGAGCCCTGGGATCTGTCAGATTGGCTGCCACTGGCTCACTGATTGATTTTGTTTCTCCCATTTCTGGGTCAGTGAGTTCTAAAACGTGGCCATTTTCCAGGCAAGTACAAACTGCAGCAGACTCTGCCTGTGAATCCAGTGTGCTTTAGCTGTAGGTGGGGGGAAAAAACAGGATTTGGTGCCGAGCTTTTGTCATTAGCATTTATGTGTGCACATGCACATGCACTTGCCCTCCAGAATTTCACCTTGGAGGAGAAAACATTCCCTTGGAGACAGAAAGGGTTAGGAAGCACAGAGCATCTCCTCATTATAATACTGACAGGTTTCTGGCCTTGAGCTCTATTCTTTCTTTTCAGTAAGCATTTCCTACGGGTTTGAAAGGCAGAGGTAAAACTGAGTTTACGACTTATTTGTGTGTGAAAAGAACGTGTGAAAATGGAGTCTATAAAACAGGAGTGGTCCCAGGATTTCACAAATTCATTAATAAACCATCTTCTCCAACTAAGAAGTCTCTATGGAATAGTGAAAATGTATCACATTCCCTGAGTCACTTCTAGTTTATTCCATCTGGGATATTTTTTAACATTTTAAATGAGGTATTTCAGCTTCACCTCTTGTCAAATCCCATGAATTTAGACAATACCTCATAAGTCTTTAAAGAGTAATCAGGGATGTAATTGCAGTGTTTTGTTAAGTTACTTTTGTGACTGAAAAAGGGGCAGCAACTCAGCTGCTCAGTGCTCCATAAAATCAAAGTTGGAAGAGACCTTCAGGATCATCCAGTTCCACTGTCACCTCAACACCACCATCATCACCCCAAAAAGCCATGTCCCCAGGGGCCACATCCAGACACCTCCAGAACACTGAACATGGTGACTCCAACTCTCTGGGCAACTTATTCCAATGCTTGATCGATCTTTCAGTGAAAATTTATTTCTAATACCTAAACTGATCCTCCTCTGATTTAATTTAAGGCAATCTCCTCACTTGGGACACAGCAGAAGAAGCCAGGACTGGACAGACAGGGCTGCCCATCCTGTCAGGGAGTTGTGGAGAGGAATGAGGTCCCCTCTGAGCCTCCTCTTCTCCAGATAAACATTCCAAGCTCCCTCAGTTCTTCCTCATAGGATGAGGTGTTTTCCAGACCCTTTGCCTTTTTTTAATTTAGTGTTGATTTCTAGAAGACTGAGTTCACATGGAAAAAAAGGCACAAACAGAGGGAAAAATATTCAGACAGATATTAATAGTAATTCTCAACCCAAGAACATACTAAACTGGCTGTAGCAAGTCCTTTGAGTTATCAGGTTGTTCTCCCAAATACATATTTGTTTGGATTTTCGTCCTTTCTCTACTTCTTGTTTGGCAAGAAATGGCTCCACAAGGAAACAAAACTGAGAACAATTCTGGGCAAACACGGAGTATTTATACTCAGTCAGACTGGTAAGGCTCTTGAGGCAAACTGCTGCTCTGCTGCCCACCAGAAAAACTGTTGTTTTTCTGTCAAAACAACACAGGAATTCATTTATTTTTAAGTCACCCTTTTTACCATTTAGGTCATAAACAATACTCATGGAATTATAGAATGGCTTGGGTTAAAAAGAACATTAAGAACGATACAATTCCAAATACCTGCCATGTGCAGGGACATCTTCCAGGGACATCTTCTGCTAAAGAGGGTTACTCAGAATCCTATCCAGCCTGGCCTTGGAGACCTCCAGGGATTGAGAGTCCACAAATGGGATTCAGTGAAATAAATGAAAAATGGGATTTCTTGCATACTTTGAGTGGTATCACAGGGGATGACAGGACCCATCCCTGGGGCACTCTTGTCCCTCTTTTGTGCTTGGGAAGTACCTGGTCTCCTCTGAGCTATAGTATCTGTTTGGCCCTGGCCAAAATCATGCCCAAGAGCCCAGTGAGAGCCAGGCAGTGTTTGCACAGTCAGCACAGGGCAGCCTGGCACTCCACCTCACTCCCTGCCCCTGTTTTATTTACCAGAGGAGATGTGGCCACTGAGCCCTATCTAACAACCATTTAAGTTGGCTGCAATCATTCTGCTCACTCTGATGCAACTTTGATTACATTAAGCAAATTGGAAAAAGGCCAGGTGGAATAGAAAACACTCTTCCCCTTGTTTTGAGAGAGCAATTAACCTACATAAGAACATTTCTCATGGACATTGTCAGCATCTAACCTCACCTCTGCTATCGCAGCATGCAGGAATTCTGCCTCAGGAATTTTGGCATTGTTTTCGCCACCCTTAGCTGTCCTAAGTTTACCTTTTAGAAGGTTACCTGAGGAGTGGACAGAGAGACAACCGAGTAGGGAAGCGACCACAACCCTTCCCAGTGTATTCCAACAATTATATCAGCCCAGGCTACCTTTGGCCTAAGAGACACTTTAAAAATTAAACAATTTTAAGCACTCTAATATTCAAGACCATAGTTTCCAGATTTCATGGCACTTTCTTGAAATTAGCAAAGTTTTTCCTTAAGTGTATATTTATTTCATGTTTAAATCATTCTTGAAAGCTAAACATTGACTATGATAGGCAAGATAGATCCTGCTCTTTTATTTATTCACATTGAAGTGCATTTTCAGGATGTCAGATTACCTGGGAGCTTTGTCTGAGCTCTAATTTGCCACAATCTTTTTGTCACAGAGACTGAGTGACACACAGTTTCAGCCATGATCTCACCGGTGCTGATTGCAGACTACTGATTTTGAAACAGCCAGGAACAGTTCAAGGACTAAAGCAGTTCCTTCTGTCCCAGGTTTGAAGTGGAAATGCAAACATAGCGTAGATCAAGAAAACCTTTTTATTGCAGAAGAAATCACTAGAGAGACTTTATTAAAGAGTCTGCTGAGGGAGGTGATTCTGCACCTCTGTTCCACTCTGGTGAGATCCCACCTGAACTACTGCATCCACCTCTGGAGCCATCAGTCCAAGAAAAACATGGACCTGTTGGAGCAGGTCCAGAGAAGAGCTAGTAGTGATAGACATGAGATAATGGTTTAAACTGAAATATTCAGACTAGATATAAGAAAAAAGGATGTACAAGGGTGGTGAAACACTGGGACATGCTGTCCAGAGAGCTGGTGGATGTCCCAGCCCTGGAACATTCAAGGTCAGGCTGGATGGGACTATGAGCTGCCTGATCTGGTTGAAGCTGCCCTTGATCATTGCAGGGTTGGACTAGACCACCTTGAAAGGTCTCTTCCAGCCTAAACTATTCCATGATTCCATTATTTAATTTCTCACCTCTTCTTGAACACTGAGAGCTTTGCAACCTTGGAGATCCAGATCCTTTTGGGGCTGTGGGTGCTTTGCTGAATGTGCCACCTTCCAGCTTCTTTAGCAGTCATCATCCATCACTCAGAGCAGGTGAATCCTCCTCCCTCCCTCCCTCCCTCCCCTCTCTGTCAGTTAACACACACATTTGAAACTCTACTTAGCATTCCCTCTGTTTTTCTGAGCCACAGGACACATTTGTAAACAGTCCTTGGTGTTTGTAACCTGATCAGACACAGACAATTTTGAATTGTAAGAACAAAATTGACAACAGCAGTTTTAACAAACACAGGATAACTCAGCCTTCCACCATCCCTATTTCCGGTGGGAAATGCACAGCATTGCCCACATAGTTCAAACAGTGAAGAGACCAAACAAGAGGATGTGCAGCAGTAGTGCAAAATCTAAAAAAATAAAAAAAAAACCCAAACCCAACAAAAACCCACCACAAACAATCAAAAAAGTAGAACCAGATCATGAGATTTGTTTGGTTTCAGAATAATTATGTATTGAATGGGTTGAATTCCAAAGTTCATGGACCCCTCAGCTTTGAAGGATTGGTTGAAAAAATTCTTCCCATTCTGGGTATTTTCCAGGGTATGCAAGAGAGAGAGAGATGGGGCATTAATCCCACCTGAGAGCCATATACTACACTTATGCTCCTGACACACTTGTCACAAGAAAGAAACTTTTTATATGGAAAATAACAGTGAGAATATATTAATATATTTTTATATGCTTAATGAGGCTTAGCTATAGAGAGAAACATGGGCAGAAGTTCTCTGCAGACCATTAAATATCTGAAGAACCCAATGATCTGAAAAGAAATATAGGGAAATAAGAGTGACAGCTGATCAAAATGTAAAAATATCAATTTTAAAAATGATGCTTTGATCTCTGAAAGGTGAAACTGTACAAACAGATCAGCTGATCAAAATATCACAGGTTTACCATGCCTTTTTAAAAAGTACACCCATCAGGTGAATAACTCTCAAAACCAATCATGGTTTAATATAAATATTCAGGAAAGCAGTTATTAAAACTCAACACTAGTTTTTGGGTGTGGGGAGTTGTTTGTTTCTTTTTTGAGCTTTTTTGTTTGTTTCTGTTTTTACAGAATCAGAGAATCATCAAAGTTAGAAGAGACACTGACAATTATCCAGTCCCACCATTCTCCCAGCACCACCATGGTCATCCCTAAACCATGTCCCCAAGTGCCACTTGGGAAAGACTTCCCCTAGAAATGACCTTGGTCATCAACAAGAGGATAAACTTTAAAGACTGACTGGCTTCAGTCATCCACTAGCCTAAAAGATTAATCTGAAATTTTTGTGAATGGTTTAACATAAACCTCCTGGGATCAAGGAGGAATTATAAGAAGAAATTCAGCTACTTAAAAAGATGCCACAAATCCAGAAATAAAATCCCTCCCTCAGAAACACCAGTGGTTTTCTTCATTCTATCTATACATCTAAATCCAGGTAACTAAAGGAGCATCCTAGAAGAAACAGATATCAATTATTTTTAAAAGTAAAAGAATAAACCAAAGGAAAGAAACTGGCAATAATTTTCTGTGATATATATTCATATTCCAATGACAAATACTGTTTTTTGACATCAAAATGCTCTGGGATTGCAATTATCAGGCTAGATTTTCCTCAAATTGAACAATAAATAAACAAGGAATTTTAACACTCAACAAATTTCACAAGTCATTAACCTTAAAACTTTAATATTGAAGACTTTAGAAATGAAAGAAACAAAGCATCAAACTCTGTCCTGTATTGCAAACTGTGCCTTTTCAAGAATTGAAAAGAGTGTTCTATTTTCTACCTGGCTTTGTTTGAATTTTGCCAATGAAATAAAATTTCAAAAGCATTTGTTTAATGACCCTCAATTTTTCCAAGGTCAGATACCTACTATTGATACATTCAGATTGAGAAGGGGGAGATTTGCCAGCCCTGCTCCTTGTGAGGAGCTGGACCAGGAGAATTCTAAAAGTCCTTTATTCCATTAATGATTCTGGGAATCTGTGAATAAAACTCCTGCCTCTTCAGAAATTGTTCCCAGCTATCTTAGTTGGGCATATGGTATCAATTACCATAATACTCCAGTTCTTTGCACTCTTTAATATATTTATTTTCACAATCCTTTTGAGAGGCAAGGAAGTCTATTATCCCTGTTTTATAGATACAGGACTCAGGTATGGAAATTTAAATGGTTTCTGCTAAATATTTCTATTCTATTCCTCACACTCAGGGTTCCTTGGATGGTGAACATATATGAACATTTATGCAAAAAATACTAAAAATATGCTTAAGTCTTCTTGAGTAATTTTATTTTCATAATTTCACACCTGATAACTGCAATAATTTCTGGACTGGAAAGCTCCATTTTGGGCATTTTAATTTAAACACCGGGGAAAACCTTAAAACTAATGTCAGGACAGCATTCTGTGATTTGATAACACACCCTGGACTCAGCCAAAGCCAAGCACTTAATCAAGAAGCATGATCATTTGAATGGCCTTGTAAATACATTGGCAAATTGTAGATTTTATTTCATAGATATCACAGAGGTGTAAAAGTTTCCTGATAACACTGGCATCACCTTGGTATGAAATACAGGTTAGTAACTCTACCCAAAGGAGGGAAATAAAGTATGAGTGTCCTTAGCCAGAGAATCAATGTCAAATTACAACACAGACATTAAAACAGTTCTGTAAGAGTTCCAGTCACAAGGCACATCTAAATAATTGAAGAACTCCCCAGATTTGTGATCCCAAAAAAATATCAACAGGTTAGCAAACTACACTGAAGCCATAATGAAAGAAAAAAGATAAAATATCTTAAAACTTTATCCAGCAAAACACACTTAAATGCAATCAGCTGCTTCTGAAACTATGAGAGATTCAAGACCAACAAAGCCCAGGACATTTCTTCCTGGAAAAGGTGGCGAGGTCCTGAAAATGACTGCTCAGAGAGATTTGGAGTCCCCATCCCTGCAGTGTCCAAGGAGTCCCTGGATGTGGCACTCAGTGCTCTGGGCTGGGGACAAGGTGGGGATGGGGCACAGGTTGGACTTGATGCTCTTGGAGGTCTTTCCCAACCTCAGTGATTCCATGATTCTGATTCTGTGATTTAACTAGGGGTATTTTGCATAGTTCTAGCAGTAGAAGCACATTTCACTTTAACACTCAGCATGTCTAAATTTTTACTGCAAATACATCCTGAAAACAATGAAGTGGGAAATGTAAATGTGGACAGGTTAGCACGGAAGAAGATCTACGCTGAGCCCCTACAAGCTGAGTGATATTTTCTCCTTGGGACTTACTCAAACCTTAATCACAACCCCTCACAATGTTCATATCCCCAGGAGCAGTTTTCCTTTGCTTTAGCATACTCTGCTCTCTTTGTGGCAGATTGTTTTAAAAATATTTTAAAGGAGATGCTCAGCATGCTGCTAAGACTCCTTCCCTCAAAGTTGGAACAACACAGTTCTCCATGGAAAGAGTTCACTCCATTTCGTGTTCAATCTCTTATTAACAGCTTTGAAGTGATAAAAAATGTGATGCGTGTGTGTGTGTGTACAGATGATCCAAACAGTACAAAAAACCAGCCAGGAAATCAATAAAGTAGCTTTTTAACAAATGCATTTCCAGCCGATCAAAAGAAACGCCTAACGGCTACATACAGCTGATCTAACACTCATTACATTATCATTTCAAGGAAACATCCTTTGCAGCTGAAAGGTGAAGTCTTTCTGTAATGAGCTCCTTCTGAGTCAGCAACAAGACCCCTTTTCATGGTGCTGAGACAAAATAAATATGTGATAAACACTGGGGAGGAATTATTCTCTGCAAACAAATGTTTTTGTGCATGCAAGGGCTCTGGTTTGGATTGGGTTTGCTGCTTAGAAGTGAGGAAACCTAAAGAGAAGAGGGTCTTTAATGTAGGGTCTTCTCATTAAAAGGGACAATTTAATTAATTAATTTAATTAGTGGTTGCTCATGTAGTGGGTGGATACCCCACACCTACCAAAACCTATCACTTCCCTCCACAGCTGGAGAGGAAATACAGCAAAAGTTCATGAGTTGGGATGAGGGCAGAGAGAAATCACCAAATACCATCACAGGCAACACAGCCTGGGGATATTAATGTATTTTTTACCAACAAAATCAGAGCAGGATAATGAGAAGTGAAACAAACGCTCAAAAACACCTTCCCCCCATCCTTCCCAGCTCTACTTTCTCCCTCACAGCAGTGCAGGGAAATGGGAAATGGGGGTTATGGACTGTTCATCACAGGTTGTTCCTGCCACTGCTCATTGCTCTCCAGTACATTCCTCAAAAGATTCTCTTCAAGCAAAGCCACTTCCTAGAAGTTCCTGCTAAGTAAAAAAGCACCTATTACAAATAACCACAGCATATTCAAAATTTTCTGGGAATTGGAGTTTCATTTTTTTTCAAGCAATGACAGTGGCTTGAGGCCACCACATTGCCTCGTGGTTCATTCTAAAGTAGCAGCAAAATTCAATATCCTCCAACTGTCTTTGGATTACACAATCAAATTACACTTTCAAAGGAAAGTGCTGGTTTCACAAAGTAGCACTGCCTCCAGACTTGTCAGTTCAAATCACCTGCAGCTATTCCCAAAATCTGTGCCATTGGGATAGCCAGGGACCATGATACCCATATCAGACAAAATATTTTTCCACGGCATTCATTAGGGGATTACTGATAAAGTTATTGATGTAAACTCAGGCAGACTGAGGTTGAGTACTCTGCTTCCCATGGTGCCTTTTCATCAGGAGTAATGTGGTTTTCCATAAAAATATTTTTGGCACAAGAACTTTCCCACAGGGATCAGAAAGAAAATCATGAAATCTTGTCCCTCACAATGCTTCAAGGGGAGTCAGGAGATCCCTTATTCATGAAGGGAATCATGACCCCTCAGAATTAAGCACAAAACCAGGGTTCATCTCTTCTGATATTCCATGTCTTCACTGTTCATGTCTATGTCTGAAGCTCTTCAGTCCAGCCTTCCTTGACCCCAGATGGATAAACACATGATTTTAGGGAATGATTTCTCCAACCAAACTGAAATATCTTACTCTTGAAAACAAAAATCACGTTAGAAATGTCTGTTTCTCTTGTTCTGTAATGAGAAGGTAAAATAGCTCAGGGACAGGCATTTACCATGTAGATGTTTGTGATGGGCTAAATGCCACACTGACAGTCCCAAAAGGGATCCTGCTTTGGTGACATCTGCACACCAACTCCTGCCCTTCTCTGTGGAATTGAACAGCTTCAAAAGGGAAAGGGAAGAGCAGCCTTCCCAGAGAATTCACACATCAGGAGGAAAAAGGAAATCTCTTTAAATCTGTTCTTTTTTCCCCACTCTTTTTCACAAGCACAGCTCTCCCTTCCAAACTTCCCTCAGCTTGGAGCAGGAACTGGATACCATTTTCTGCTCTAGAACTACCAACCTTCACATTTTTCTTGATGGGTTGACATAACAGACCTGACTGTTTCTTTTTCCCACCATCCCTTATAAATTTTTCTTGATCCTTTTTACTTTTTTTTCTATTTCTTCCTTTTTACCATCAACCTTCAGCTGCCTCAAAGAGTTACAGAGGATGCTGGAGGAAGAAGGTACTACAAAAAACGTGGAGAGAGGCAGAGGGAAGAGAAAAAAAAGTGAATTTTATAATGCCTTTAAGGCAAAAGGATGTCCTTTTACCTTTCCCTGGAGAACTGGAGCATTTCTGTTGCTTTAGCCAGCAGCGGATTGCAAAAAGTAAGCAAAAAAACCCCCAAGTGTGTAGTTGGAAATTTCCTCACATTCATACCAGGAATTAATCTTGGGCCTCAAACTGTACATGGAGTTTGTTGTGGATCACAGGAAACTGAAGAAGATCCTTTGCCCACCGGGTGTTTTGAAAGGAAAATAGATTCAAAAACAAAGAAAATAGAAAAGCTTTCACTTCCAATCCTCACAGTCAGAGGGGCAACCACTAAGATGATGCAGCCCTTTGTACTTTCATTCTATATTTTATATTTTTTCTGAATTTTTTGAGTGAGGAATACATCCACTCCCTCAACCCCAGTCAGGTTATTCTAAATGAGGTACTGAAAATTGTAATTTAGGTGCTACAACCTGCAAGGCTGGTAACTTTTTCTATAAAGTTGATGACACTTTATATAAAAGTTTATGTCCTTGCTTGCAGTACAAGATGCTGAAGTAGACTTTTGTTGCCTTCATTTTAGTCTTGCCTTGCCACAAAGAAGATTGTGCCATTAATATTTTGTAATTTATAGCATGGCCCTGCAGTGGCTAAATATTGCCTCAATTTTTATTTCCTGACCTGTCCCTGAGGCATTTGAATATTCAGGAATTTTCACACTCTCATTTTCTTCTACAGATGGCAGCTAACATTAAAATATTAACAACTGAGTGAAATAACCAAAACCTTTACCATTTGACTCTCCAACTCCACCCTTCCCAGAAGCATAG
The DNA here is from genome assembly GCA_035583995.1 of Arremon aurantiirostris. Taxonomy (NCBI): domain Eukaryota; kingdom Metazoa; phylum Chordata; class Aves; order Passeriformes; family Passerellidae; genus Arremon; species Arremon aurantiirostris. The sequence continues at coordinate 112,122,861 of JAXCLO010000001.1, read as the reverse complement.
CTAATTTATATGATAATTAAAAGGAAATTGCAAAATTTCCAGTTTTCCTGAGTCTCTGAGGTGAAAATATCAGCTACTACAATTTTTTGCAAGGATGGGAACAATAACTGTCTATTTAACACATTTTGGTAAGGTTGCAATAGAGATGTCTGTGTTTTTAGTAACTGAAAATACATAAATGTGTTAAAATATTCAATGTGTAGCATAGTAAAGAAATTCTAAATATACAGATTAAACTGTGTAGTTTCAACTGTGAGATAATTCTGTGATAAACACTGACTTCTAAATGAAAATATAAGTGAAATATGAAATAAATAGCTCATAATGAAGGATAAGATTATTCTCAGCCTGATTTTTGTCCTCTAATGCTGTTTGTTTGGGGGGGGAGAGACTTTTTAAAATTATTATTCAAAGTTATAAACCAATTGTCACACACTGAGTCACACTTCTTCCCTTCCAGGCAAATTTCTGAGTTTCCTGGACACATCTGCTGTTGGCAAACACTGGGGAAGGTAAAGCAAACACGACTGGAAGGTGCTCCTTGCTGCTCCTGTTGCAGAGAGTGTTTGCTCTTCCCCCAGTGACCAGCTGCCACCCCAGGCCGTGCAGATGGCATCCCAGCTGCTGTGTGACCACAGGAACAGAGTCGCTCACACCCAGCCCAACAGGTAACTGCACCACAGAAAATGCGCCTCTTAAATAAATCTAAAATATAAAATAAGGGTCCTTGGACAGGCTCAGTATGAACTGCACTGTGAACTCTTCCTATAAAAGCCCTGGTGGCAAGTCAATGTGAATTTGCCAGACCACAAAGTTCTCTGTGATATCCTGAATTTTCATCCTATCCTGATTTTCTCTTTTTTAAAAAAATTGCTAAAGTACTTAAACTGCATGTTAAAAGTGTATCTTCCTATGTGGCTTGTATGCACCCACCACGTGCTTTAGCATTCATTGTTATTATTTAGAAATTATTTATTTATTATTCATTATTAGTATTATTAGAACAGCTAATAAATAGAATATAGGATATATTATAAATAGAATATAAATAGAATATAGTATATATTAATAGAATATAGTATAGAATGATAATAAATAAATAAAACATAGTACAGAATAAGTAGAATAGAATATAGAATATAGAATATTCTATATAAATAGAATAAATAAATAAATATTTATATTTATAATAATAAATAGAAATAAATAGAATATAGTATAAATAGAATAAATAGTAATAAATAGACTATAGTATAAATAACAGAATAAATAGAATATAGCATAAATATAATATAGTATAGCAAATAATACTGAATATAAATAGAATATAATATTATAATTTTTAGAAATATAATAATATAACAGAAATATTATTATTAGAAATATGGCCTTCAAGGCCAAGTTGGATGGAGTTCTGAGCAATCTCATCCAGTGGAAGGTTCCCTGCCCATGGCAGGGGGTTTGGATCTGGGTGGTCTTTAGAGTCCCTTCCAACCACTTTCTATGGTTTTATGATTCTTGGCAATGGCAGCTGGGTGGCAAAACTATTGTGTGTGGTGCTTAAAGGGGCAACATGGTTATGAATGTGGGAGCAAAATCAGTCTGAGGGAACGGAGGAGATCAGAGAAGGGGCAGAACACTCGGATTTTCCTTCTGTCTTTTCAGGAATGCTCCAAAGCCCATTTCAGTCCTCTCAATGCATGAGCAACAGGGGCAGCACTGACACAAGCCCTCCTCAATGCAGTTTTGTCTCCATAAAAATCCATCTTAATTTTAACTTCTTCCATTAAACTAAGACAAATTTAGGTGCCATTAGTTGAGAACTGGCGCTTCAAAACACCATTTTGTCTCAACATGAAATTTGCTCTTTACTATATAAATTTTCTGTTTCACCTTGCAACAATAAGGCCTGAAATTGTTTCTAGACAGAATTCACAGCTTATTGGAATAAATAAGGAATATGAGAATGTAGATTTAAAAAATATTAGATGCCCAGAAACTTAGAGAATAATAAACAATAAAAGTTGCAAGACAGAGATTTTGTAAATAGTTTGCTCAAGGACAGCATTTCCCTCTCCATTTATGTACTAGTTAAAACAATTAATAAAAGTAAATATTTATCTACTGCATATATTTTGTAATACTTTGCATCACTTGGAAATTAAATGAGTCCTCCGTATTCCCCAAACCTGATTTGAACAAAGAAAAATTAATAGAGGCTTCATCTACAACAAATGAATCATTTATTGAAAGGAAATTTTAGAGTTTAGAAAGGTGATAGGAGCCAATCTATAAAAATTACATTCTCAAAATCTAAGCTATTTAATCTTGCCTTCATATGGGCCTATAAAAAGTAAATACCACCAAAATCTGGACTTCAAAATGGGGTGTTTTGACCTTCCAGGTCATTCCTTTGTGCATGAGTGACACCAACGCCTGCTCATTCCCTTTTCCAATATGACCCCCAAGCACATGGATTAGCAAAGGTAAATATAAAATCTGCATGAAATCTGCACTATTTCTGAAGGAGTTTTGTGCAAGCAGACCCTGTCTCCAGTGCACACAGGTGTAAGTGCTCGATAAACAGAGGCACAGCTGCCACCAGCCTGGAGTGTACAAACAGAGCAGGTTTCTGAGTATTTAACAGTCACCTAAGCAACCAGAGCAACACACCTCTGAAGCTGACAGTGCTAAAGCTGCCCTTGGAATTAAACACCATGTGAGGCTCATTTAGAGCACTTTCCACTCAGATTGCAGCTGCCAGAGCAAGGCAGGTGGGATGTGGTAAGGTGAGTACAACATCTGAAATGTCACCTTCTGCCATCAGCTGGGGCCCTTCAGCTTTGCCTTGCTGCAGGTTCGTGGCAATGAGCTGGGGGGAATTTGGCCACTGAGAATCATGTTCTATAATTTTCTGGTTGCCATGTCACCATCAGCCAATATTTCATCTGTATCCCCAAAAGTCAGGTTTAGAGGTGAGAGTTTCAGAGATGTTTGCAACTGGAGGTTCATCATTCGGGAGAAATTTGGGGCAGAGTGATTTATTGTCCCACTATGTGCAGCAAAAGGAGGAATATTGATCTCTGCTATTCCAGTGAGGATGGCAATGGGGAGGAGGAAGGCGACAACATCTTCTGCCAAGACAGAATAATAACTGCAGAAAGTACACAAATCAGACAAGGTGATTCTCAGGTGATTCTTTTCAGATAATTCTTATCCCTAGTAGGGCTGAAATGACAGACACAAGAAGGTTTTACTGTCAACACAATGGTACCTCTGGCACGCAGAAGTTCTGCTGCTTACTCAGCTATGCTGCAGCGACCTATATATGGCCTCTTAATTGGATGGTGGATGAAAGAGTAAAAAAAACCCCTACTTTATGGTCAAAATATTTATTTTAAATAAAGTATTTCCTTAAATGAGTCTGGGCTGCTGTGTCCAGCTCTGACTCCTCAGCAGGGCCAGGAGCTCCTGGAGCTGAGCAAGGGCCTGGAGCAGCTCCGTGCCCAGGAAAGGCTGAGGGAGCTGGG
>JAXCLO010000001.1:112020227-112040097 GCA_035583995.1 Arremon aurantiirostris | reverse complement strand
GGGAGGGTTTACATTCTCCATTTCAGGGGAGGCTCCTGCCTTCCTTAGCAGACTCCTGTCTTTCCAAACCAAGACAGTCCCATGAAAAACCTGCTCCTTTGCACTCACTGGTTTGTGCACTGGCTCTGTGAGAGCCCCAGTCCTCACCCTTGCCACATGTGACTTGGAATTATTCGGGGTGGAAAAACCCTCTAAGCTCACGGGCTCCAAGCACCAACCTGATACTGCTGAGTACAGCACAAAACTGTGCTTGAAAGTGCCAGTCCCACAGGGGTTCTAAAATCATAGAATCACAGAATGGTTTGGGTTGGAAGGGACATTAGGGATTGTCTCATTCCACCCTCTGCCATGGCAGGGACACCTCCCACTCTGCCAGGCTGGTCCAAGCCCCATTGTCCAACCTGGCCTTGGGCACTCTCAGGGATCCAGGGGCAGCCACAGCTGCTCTGGGCACCCTGTGCCAGGGCCTCACCACCCTCACATTGAGAATTTTTGGGGCAATATTTGAGGTGGTGTCCCCGAGGAGAGAAGAACCTGCTAATTCCATGTGTTCCCTATTCCCACTCCATTCATCACGGCTGAGTCCAACATAAATATTTTCACAAAGTCAAAAATAAATGGGAAAACTCTTAATCAGTAATGGAAGGATCCATGGAAAGATTTACTAAAAATACCTCCAGGGCTCTTTGTGCAAGGCCTCCATGGACCCAGGAGCTGAACTAAGAGGAATTCCCAGCAAATCTCCTGCAGGTCCCTCCCTGCTCCTCACCACAGCTCAGCAGGGCTCCCACAGGTGCTCTCCATGGGAGCTCCCTAGCACCAGGGATTGCTGGATCCTCGGGAGGCTTGGACTGCTGCTGCTCACAAAGGCTCACTGCACCCTTGTCTCACACAGAAAAACACCAAATTAAAAAAAAAAAATTAAAATTTCATCCCTTCCCAAAGCACAGACAGGGAGAAAGCTCAGTACACACCTACCACCATCACCTAACACATCCTGCTGTCACAGACATATTTTATGAAAAATCCTTTTGCTAGGACTTTTTCTTCTGAGAAGCTGAGAGGCCTCAGGAACAAAATGAAAACATTGATTATCTGCTGCTGTGGAATGCAACAGGTGCATCTCTGATTGGTCCATGTTGGTTGTTTCTAATTAATGGCCAATCACAGTCCAGCTGTCTCAGAGTATCTGGTCAGTCACAAGATTTTATTATCATTCCATTCTTTTCTATTACTTGCTAGCCTTCTGATTAAATTCTTTCTTCTATTCTTTTAGTATAGTTTTAATAGAATATATTATAACTATACTAAAAAAACCCTACTGAAACATGGAGTCAAGATTCTCATTTCCTTCCTCATCCTGGGACCCCTGTAAACACCACCATGTCCTGTGGGTAGAGTGAATCAGTCAGGATTCTGCTAAAGGTCAGCAGCCAAACAAATATAAATTGAAATACAATTAAAACAGATCTCTTTGGTTTGGGGTCCCATCTTTCCTCTACAGTGTATATTTATTTCACTGGCATATCCAGCTCAGCAAACATGAGGAACTCTGTGAGACACATCTAAATGTGAGCCCAAGGTGAGCAATACACCATCCTGTCACAGGATTCTTGCATTCTTGAAATGCAAGAAAAATTCAATTCTCCCCCAAAATAAATATGGTTTTCAGCCCTTCTATGCAAAGCTGCTAGATTGCACTGTTTATTTCTAAAATGAAAGTTACATAGGACTGCACGTGGTTCGTCCTCTAGTTCACCTTTTGATTTAATCTTGTTTGATGTTCCCCTCACCATTTTAGAAATGTTTTCAAAGCAGACAATTTCCCATTGAATCTCCCTCTTAAAATAAAGACTTATTATGGTTGATGATTTATGTAACTCAAGAACAGTTTTGCAAATCCTCATGCAAATAAGACTTGAAGCAAAAAACCCCACAGGGATTCCCTTGCCCTCAGGTACTACAATGTTTTAATTCGCTTGGTTGCACAAACCCTACCTTTCCAAAAACCATTTTTGTTTTTCTTTGTCAGGAGCACAAACTTTCTTGTTGCCTGGCCTAAGGGCTTCTTTTGTTTGTTTGTTTAGTTAAAAAGCTGTGGGTTTGGCAGCCTGCCTGGTGATGCTGCACAGCACTGCAGGGATTTCAAGTGCTCTCCCATCACTTGCAGGTATTTCTGTTGTCACAGATTTAGGATTTGACTCTCAACCCCATGTTCTACCAACAGCTGCAGGAGCCACCCTCAGACATTGAGCAGAACCCTAAGTTGGGGGAGAAGGCTTTAGCTTCCCCCTCCCCACAGCAAATCCCTGGCAAGTAGCCCTAAATAGACGATTAATGTTTTATATTGATTTGTGGGTGATAGAGGTGATCCTGTGTTTATAAAGGGATATCTCAAGGTGAGCAGCCACTCATGATGGAAATAAAAATAAAATAAATTAAAAGAAAAAAATTTAAAAAAAAAAGAAAATTTTTTAAAAGAATTAATGGAGGGAAGATGGAAGAAAGTATTAAGTTTTCTTGTGATCTTGGCACCTGACTTCAACCTGTACCACATTGCACCCTTCAGCTTTTAAAAGCCACTTTCAAACACAAATAGGCTGAAATAACAACACTGTGCACCTGAGCAGTCACTTTGAAGTCACTTTTACCCCCTGTAAAACACCTTTCAAGGTCCATCTTTGAAACTCAACAAGCACCTGATCCAAAGGTGCATTAACTTCTGCAGCAAGACCAGTGGTGCCCAAAGCCAATGCCAGCCCAGTGAATTGCTGTTGCAATCCTAATGAATGATGAATCAGACAACAGCAATGACTAACAGAACAGTGTAAATAACATGAGAAAGAATAATTTAATTTTTCACTCTGTTACACAGGATTTATTTCACCTACAGGGTTGACTTTTTTAAAAGACTTGGAGATGATGTTGTGGAATTGAATTTCTGTGGCTGAATATGGGCCTCAGAGCCTCACAGAGCAAATCTCCCAGTCAAAAAAATGAGAGAATTTAAGGGGGAGCAGGGCAGGGGTTGAAGGCAGCATCATTTTTGTCAGATGAGAAAGACTTAATGGCACCATTAACTTTATTTTATGGAAAAGGATTTGCAGAACATGGCCCAGGTCCACTAAGAAACCACCTGTAGGAAGGAAGGGGCAGCTCCCTCTTGCCTGTCTGGGCATTTCCACCAGAGAAGTTGAGAGGAAAACACCCCTTGTTGCTTATTTGTTTGTTGGGGGGTTGCTCTGCTTGTTCTAATTCAATCATACAGCTGAGCTGCAGTCCAAACAGATACAGATGGGACCACAACTGGCAGGTTTTAATTCTTCTTACTGATTCTGAAGTGCTGAAAGGAAAAAGAAGATGCTTCATACCAGCTCAAAATCTGTGCTTGTAAGGAGGAGGAGAGGAAAGTGTCAGGGGAAGGTGGGGAAGAACTCCACTCCTCCAGAAAAGCCAGGATCTCTTCAGATTCTTGCCCCCAAGTATGGCTAAAATACCACAGCCTTCCAACCAGTCTTTTTGCTTACTTTTGCTGAAGAGAATCCATTGTTTTATAGTGCAGTAGCACGGAATCACAGAATGGTTTGGGTTGGAAGGGACATTAAAGCCCATCCAGTGCCACCCCTGCCATAGCAACACAACCTTCCATTCTCCCAGGTTGCTCAGAGCTCCATCCAACCTGCTCTTAAACACATTTATACCACCAGAGGCAACTTCCCAGCTGTCCTCCTTTTTTAGGATGCACCCACAAAGTCAGGCAAGCTACAGGCTGGTGAAGACAACAAATAAAGATGCAGAACAGTGATTTTCTATCACACAGCAACAACTTGAGGTTGCTGAGAGTCACTCTCAGAAGGAATTAATTGGTAGCATTTTACAGGCTCTAGAAAAAAAAAAAATCACACGTCCCTCATCCACCTTGTCATTTGATGATGCTGCCTCTGCAAATCAGGCAATCTGCATTAAAAACATTAAACTATTTAGATGTATAAAATGAAGCCTAGTTTTCCACTGATAAATACATTTAGCTCATCAATGTTAATGGGAGCTCGAGGCAACATAATTACAGAACACATATAATTTGAATTAGCTACTGTGAATCAAAAGTACAGTTTAGTTTTACCCTGTCTTCCTCTCCTCCCTGCAGCCATCCACATACACCTTTTTGTCACATTTTAAGACTGCAAAGCTGCAAAAAATTTTTACTGGTGTAAAGTTAAACATACTTTCCTTTGTTTTTGAAGTATAAAAATATCAGCTAATTAGACAGTATGTTTTAAAGGTTATAAATACTTCAAACCCCCTTTAACTCTTTCAACACCAAGTCATGCCCTCACATCTTATCCAAGCTCATAATGGAGCCTTTCTAATTCTAAATTCTAATTCTAGTTCTAAAAACTACTTTTCTCTATTTTCTCTGATACACAAACAAAATTTTCATCTTGGCTGCTTTTTATCTCACTCAGTATCCTCAAATTCCACATGAGTGTCCTCTAACTTCATCTTCAATGCCTTTTTTCTCCGGGGAAGAGGAAAGAGATCAAAAGAAAGGAAGTGCAAGGAAAGCAGGGAAGAAAAATTCTTTTTGATAAAAAATGGAACTCATGATAACTCTGTATTTTAAGGAATAACATCAAGTTTTGTTGGAAATGTACATGTTCTCAAATTAAAACTTTAAGTATAATAACTTTCAAGTCAATTACAATTGTTTACAGCATCTGACAAGCAAGAAAAAATCAGAAGTAATACATAAGAACAGATTGCCCCACCCTTGGATCCAGAGCAGAGAACCTCAAGACTTTCACAAAAGTAAATAAAAAATGAGGATTAGCCTCTTTTTTTCTGTGGAAAAAACCCATTCCATCAAGAAAGAGATTAGGAGATCTCTTAGAAAATATCAGCTTCTCCTGCACTTTGTCACAGCATTTGTCTGCTTAAGTAGGGCATCCAGCTATTTTACATTCTGTAAAAAACAGCTTTTCCCCTCACCTTTATCTCCCCCTGTTAAAAATGTTTTGTTTAATTTGACAAACTGGACATGATCAGGTGTGTTTGGCCAAGGCACACGTCCTGCATCCACCTTTTAATTCAAATAAACCACAGAGCTGGGCTTTTCCAGTGGCTACTCTGCTCACAAGGTGTTGCTGCTGAATTAATGCTATTAAACACCCAAAACCATTAATTGCACAGATGATTGGTGAGAAAAGGGGGTGAATTACTGTACCGGACAGTGTTTTTGTGCAAAGGGATACCCAGCTCTTCTGTAAAGAGTTTATAATGCTCAATATATGCCCCTGGCTTCAGCCTTGACAGACCACCAAGAGCAAGTCAAGCATGAATTCTCTCATTGTCAAATTTAATAGAATCTCAGCAAAGGGAAAATCCTCATTCTGTGCTGCAAACATTCAGAGCCACAGCCTGCTGCTCCTTTCTTAATTATGTACAAACATCTTTAGCCCTTCCAATCAGAATGTCCATTTATGTCTCACTAAAACTTTTAGGAAGTATTTTTAAAATGGAGGGAGAGAGTTCTCAGTCATGAATTAATAGCAATTGGAGGCTTTATTTTACACAAGACAAAGTTTCTAACTAAATAAAAAGAGGCATAATTTTCCCAAATTATTTCCTCTCTATTTTCTTTTCCTTAAAGGCAAGTTCTGTAAATATTTTTGGTAAATTGTAAAGAACCAGATTGTCTTTCTTCCCTCCTCATTTCTAGTCACACATTCCCATTCTGTGCTCATTAGAGGCAGATTCTGAAACAAAGACATTAATCATAATGTAATCAGGAATTCAGTAGAAGTTAATTTTTTACTACCTGGTTAAAAAAAAAAGAAAAAAAGAAAAAGACACACACAAAGAGAAAAAAAAAATTAGTCAATCACAGAATAACCACAAGAAGTCTTACTCCATTTTTGCAATGGAAAAGCCTAATTGACCACCTTGAGAAAGTTTTAAGGGTTAAAAAAGGGATGTGAGTCAAGGTTTGTCATTCAATCTTTGACCACTACCTGCAGCTTTCTCTGTCACCAGCCTGAATATCAAATACAAAAAATAGCTTAATATTCCTTGTTAAAATTCAGCCTGAATACTGTATTTTCTAGTAAACATTTCTGCTAAATCTTCTAACAACAATGCAGGTTACCCAGCACTAGAAACATGCTGTGCCTCATTATGCATTTTAACTTGCTCCCCTTCTTTTCTCTTTTGATGCACACAGAAAAAAAAAACCAAAACCTTGTGCAGGCTTATCCTTATTTAGGTTTACTACACAAAACCACTGCATTTTTACAGAGCCATGATGCCATCAAATATTTATAAGGACAAACAAAACCAGCAGAGATCTTTGCAGAACCATTTAATACCATCAGCTTCCTCCAATTCCTGCAGAAAGTGACTGAAGGAATCTTGTAGGTTCAGTAGGAGGGAGACCAAAGTAACAAGGCACAAGTGCTGAGCATGCTTAGGTTGGAGTCAGCAGCTCAACAACTCAACCTGGTTGTGCTTTCTTCTCAAGAAATGCCTGAAAGCTTTGCCTAAACAGCAGGGGCACAGTGAAGAGGGAATGATCCAGCAAGAGTTTCTCCACCATGTCAAAATTCCCTTTGATTCAGCTGGCAGCACCTGAGGGTAATAAGGGTTTAAGTGTTGTGGGGGATTCATTCAGGAGGCTCAGGCTTAGCAAAGTGTGTCAGAATGGAGCAACCCTGGGTGGAAATTGCTGAAAGGTGACAAACACCATTGCTGGTAGCAGGGAGGGTGCAAGAGAATCCATCCTGGAGACATCAGGAATTTCAGATTGAGGATACAGGAGAGATGCAGAGGGACTTTCACAAGGGATGGAGTGACAGGATGAGGGGAATGGCCTGGAGCTGAAGGTTAGTTGGGATAATAGGAAAGAATTCTCAATGTGAGGGTGGCAAGGCCTGGCACAGGATGCCCAGAGCAGCTGTGGCTGCCCCTGGATCCCTGGCAGTGTCCAAGGCCAGGTTGGACATTGGGGCTTGGAGCAGCCTGGGACAGTGGAAGGTGTCCCTGCCATGGCAGGGGTGGCACTGGATCATCTTTGAGGTCCCTTCCAACTCAAAGCATCCTGAGATTCTGAGCAGAGGCTTCTGCTCCCTGCCCTGGCAGTAGAGAAGGGAACGCAGGAGTAATTTTTTCTACATCTTTGCAGAAGGTTGGCCAGGCAAGGAGGCAAATGGGAGGATTTCATATCCCAAATCTACAGCAGAGCAGCAACACCAAAGGTTTTTTACACTTTCATTGATTTTGGGCCATAGAGGGTGGGGGAAAATAGACAATTGCCATTCTGTAACTACAAAGTTGGAAAAACATAAGAGAAAAATAGTAAACACAGGAAAAAAAAAAAAGAACCAATCAATAAATTTTACAGCCTCCTGGCAAAACCCCCAAACCACAACCACAGATTTCAACTTCAGGCAGAAACTGGAGCCAACCTGGAGGTGCAGAGCATGTATAAAAGTAGAAGAGATTGTTGTGGTATTTTGAGTTTTTTTTTCCTTTAGACAAGCAGGGTGCAACTACCAGGCAATTCTTCTGGTTATATGGAGGGGGAGGACACATAGATTTCAGACTTTCCTGATCAGCATCTCAGGAAACAAATGTAGTTGCCAAATGTCTGTGAGTCACCACGAGTATCATCTTTAATGTCCACAATGACAATGATATTTCATTTCCCCAACCCTGAAATATGAAATATTGGATTCTCCTTGCCTCCTGGGTGTGGCATTCACACTTTCTGGAAAAATCCCTTTGTTCAGGATTTTTCCCTTGGGAAATTGAGACGCTTCAAGGAAAAAATAAAATAATAATTATCTCATTTGCTTCTCTTGTGTTTTGCTCATGTGGAATGTGTTTGGAGATTGTTTACCCAGAGGTGATTGTTTCATTGGATTCTGGTGTGAGTTATTTTCACTCATTGGCCAATTGGGGCCAAGCTATGCCAGGACTCTGGAAAGAGTCATGAGTTTTCATTATTATCTGTTTAGCATTCAGTAAGTGTCCTTTCTGTATTCTTTAGTATAGTTCAGTATAGCGTTCTTTAATATAATATAGTATTATAAAGTAATAAATTAGCCTTCTGAGAACATGGAGTCAGATTCATCATTCCTTCCTGCCACTAAGGTCCCCGTAAATACAATACCTGGGGAAGCAAAGTATTTTTATTTTTGCCCCCTCTCTCAAATCCATTGCCTGCTCTGACTCCTTAAAAGTCTATTCAGATTTTCTCTCTCTGCCTTAATTTTTACAGGAAGCAGCCTATGCAAGCTTTATGACTATTTACAAAATAGGTTTTATTAAAGAAATGAATGCACAATTCTCTCCTTCATTCCTCTTGCACCTGTGCAGAACTTAAATACCAAACTGATTTCAAGGGAACAGGAAATATTTACTTGGTGGAGAGAGGTGAGTTGAAAAAGCAGCTCTGGCACTGAATTCATTGTATCCCATCAGCTTTTCCATCCGTTTCACCACCAATTTATTTTTCAGTTATGTGCATGTCTGGGTGGGAAAAACAAGGTAAAGAAATCAAGTTGTCAGCATCAGCAGTGATTTGCAGGTGGCTTCAAAGGAGGCAGGGTCAAACACTCCCATGTTTAAGACAGCAACACCCACATTCTACCATTTTTAGTTTTTAAAACATGAGGTTTTCATCCAGTTCTACAAGAAACCTTTGAAAAAAAGGTGACTTTCCCATGATGACTACCTGTCAGCTAATTATTAGTGTGCTTTAAGTGCCTCCAAGTTTGCCCATCCTCTCCTTTCCAAGCACTGCAATTCCTTGGAAACAGAATATGACATCACAGGGAGGTTTTGCAGAAGCTCTCCCTGGATGTCCATTTGTATTAGTTTCATCATCCATAACAAGTGTTTAAAAAGCAGAAAAACAACCATGATGCATAATGCATTGTGTCATGATGCATAATAATAATAATTAAAACCCCTCCCCCAGCTCCTGAGGTTTAAAAATCTTTCCAAGTAAGCATTTCAGCAGAAAGGCTTTGACAAAAATGCCATTTAGGGACTTTCAAATTTACAGCCCTGCAATTTGTCATCATTTATATTAGCAAGAAGGTTTAAAATAAAAACAACAACAATGAAAGGAAGATAATATAATGCAATTTTGTACTTGATGAATCTCCTGTTGACTAAAAATCCCTATGCCTGGCAGTCAGAAAAGTTATTAACCTGCCAAATTACAGATGGAATTGGTGTATTTTTTTCCCCCAGAATTCTTTAAGCAGAAGAATATAGTGTATCCCGTATTCAAGCATTAGCAAAGGTTACTTGCCTCTAGAATATTGATTAGCACAACCCTTGTGGGAATTATTTCACTTTTCCAAAGCAAATTAAAGATCTGAAAAGCAATTCTCAACTTAACTTCAAATGCAGTTATTTAAAAATGGATGATTAACACAATTACTGCCTGGCACAGAGAGCACAGCTTTCCAGAGGCAGCCAGTAGAACTCACAGTGAATGCTGAAATCACATTACCTTGAAAGAGCTCCCTTGATCCAGGGAAGAAAAAATAAAATTGATACCTGGGAGCTTATTTCTCACCTGAACAACACATTTTTTTTCCTTCTCAGCCACGGACTGCATTGCAGCTGGCTGTGTGTGCACTCCAGCTCAGGTTTTCTGGGTTTTCCACACTAAAATACACAGGAGGGATTGATTTATTTGCATCCCACCACTCGTTCTCCAATCACCCCCAAGGTTTCTGAAGTGCCTGCTGAACAGTGCAAACACTGCTTAAAATGAGCATTTCTGCAGGCTGTTTTCTTTAGCAATGATTCGCTCAACAGCAAATTAATTTGGTTTTCCTTTTGGACTTCCACGTAGGAACTAGCAGCAGGGAGTGTCCCTATCATGTTCCTGAGCACGGGGTATTCTCATTTTTTGAGGAACCCATGAAAACAAAGTAGATTTTTCTGCTACTGCACCTGAAAATGGGTAACAAAGCAGGGATTTGAGCTCAGGTCTTCTATGCTAATGCTAAATCACATAACTCTGTTCTTCTGCCTCATTCTGGAGCCATTAAGATCAAATAGAGTTTCAAAATCCTGGCAGAAATATTTCCATTGAAACTTTACATCAATTGCTGCTGAGTTTTAAAACACCAATACATCCTCCTGCTAAAATAAGGATTTGATAATGCCAGTAATACACATTTCAGAGGTAATAATTTTAGTATTTTTCTTTTCTTTTTTTTATTCCTATTTCAGGTTCTAAAAATGTGGCAGTTTTAAATCTTTACCAGAGAGCATAAGTGATAATGAGCTGTAAATCCACAGAACTAAAATGTTGCTGGGAGCACTACTTATGACTTGTCAATCAGCATGTCTAAAAGTATATCAGGAGTCTAGAAAGTGATGGGATTTTTCTCCCATCACATACATTAAACCAAAGTCTATGAACACAAAATTGAAGACTTTTATATGCTTTTTTTTTTAATAGTTCTAGGAAAGGTTCATATAACATAATAAAAAATTAAAAAATTAAAAATATTAAAACATAATATTTAATAATATTTAAATATAATAATTAAAACAACATTTTTATTTATTGACCAATGGGATGGCTCAGTGATGACTTTTTCTTTCTTTTTGAATAAAGAGAAGAACAAGCTAGCAAATGCGAGTTGTTATTTAATCCTGTATTATGTAGTGCTTCATGTTCCAATCAATTTATTAATGAATTGGGAAGCTGTGTAAAGGCAAATGTAATTGTCAGCCAGATGCAAAAGCAATGAGCTACAGTCAAGAACAAGCAAATCTTTGTTACATGTACTAGAATATTTAGGAATTTCTGTAAGTGCATAACACGAGGCGTCTTTATTAATGTATATTACTTAGGAAGGTTGTATGTATATTACTCAAGAGGTTGGAATGCTGCCTCAATTTTATTCCCTGGGATCTGGAGCACCACAATTCCATTAATGATGTGGCACAAACTATGAATTGCCCATTTCAGACAGAAGGAATTTTTAACTGTGACAGGTCAGCAGTGAAAATTCAAATATAAGGAGGACTTGAATGTCATTTCCAACTGCAGTTACTGCTTAGTGGGGGAAAAATAAATTATAGAGGCCTTTTTCCAGAAGCACTTTTGTGTCCATCAGGTGTTAATATTTGCCACAGCCACCCTCCAGAAAGGAATCTCAATTTCTGTACTTAAAGTTCATGAGTTGTGGTTCTAACACTCTTATCCTGAAATAATCCCAAAAGATCATTTATACACAAAAAACTGTAGACGAGATCACCACCAGCTGCTCGGCCCCAACACAAACAGAAAAGCTCTGTTATTCCTGAAAGGCAAGGACAGAGAAAACTGGAATAACAGAATCTTTTAGGGGGCAATTCCTCCTGTGGTTTAGGTCAAATTGTTCAGGGTTTGAGAGTTAATGTAGCCAGTTTTAATCAGGTAAAATAAACTGGACAGGGTCCCATAAATGAGAGGATGAAAATGGTTTGGGTACTCTGACAGGGGAAAATAATTCAAGATACACCTTTTCCACTCTTTTGTTTATTCCTCACTGTTGATGTGTCTTGTCCCTTGAGAACCTCAGTCCTGAAAAGACAGGTTCTCCAACATTTGCACATTTAGGCCAGAGCACAATTAATTAAACACCATTTTGCCAGGATCTTCCCATTTTTTAGAGCCTGTCACAATCAAAAGCCAGGCATGTTAATGGTTTTACACAAGTGCACGTGCTCATTTTGAAATTGCATGCCAGGCTTTGGTTTTTGAGGTTTTATGAAATTATTTGTCTATGATGTTTCCTCAAAGAAGTTTATTTGCTAGAGACACCAGCAAAACATAACTGGTCCCAAATGTAAGATTGCTGACTGATAAAATTAAATCACTTCAATTCTCTTTTCTGTGGAAATCTCATTGATCTGATCTGTGATCTCTTCCTTTGCCAGAAAGCATTTTTGTGAATATTCTTTCTAAACATTCTCCCACATACACACCCCAAGCTGATGAAAGCACAGGCAGAACTTGAAAGGAATATTGATTTTCTAGAAGCACATTTATTATCATTAAGTCATTTTTTCCAAGAGGGAATAAAATCCTCTCCAGGTGTATGAATCCAAACTTCTTTCTGGCAGAGCTAAAGAAAAATTTCTCACGCAATTTTAGTCATCTCTGAGGATGAATATTTACATTTCTGGTGTGACTGAGGAAGGACAGAAAAGGGAACAGTGGGAGAAAAATATGTTAAAACACAGGTAAATTACTAAATTACTCTCCTCACTTTCAAACCAATTTTTTGGGACTGGCAAATGCTGTGAGGTGACACCAGAGACATCCCTGGGCAGGAGAGGGGAGGACAGCAGGAATATGCAGCTTTGCCTCCTGAAGTGAGAGCTAGTGCTGCACTAGCTGTTAATGCAAGAGGAAAAGGCAAAAAAGACACAAAAATTAAATTTTCCTGCCCTCCAGCCAAGAAAGCCTTCCACACATGGGTAGCCCAGAGTTGAAGCGCACACAGTAGCCAGTTTGGATGCACTAATTCCACTTTGAAAACAAAACATATGGGTTACCCAGTGATTTTTTTATTGGGTTTTTTTTTATCCCCTCTCCCCAGACAATCTTATTTCTGCTCTGTTTAGTTGTTGTTTCTAGGCATTACTCATTGTCATTCATGGCAAACCTAGTCAGCTGCTCATGGACCCGATTCCAAGAGGAAGCTGCAGGGGTATTTTGGGTTTTATTCTTTTGTTTTGTTTTGGAGGTTTTTTGCATTTTGGGAGGTTTTCTGTGGGTTTTTTTTTGGTTGCTTTTTTTTTGTGTGGGGTTTTTTTGTTTTTGGTTGTTGTTGTTGGGGTTTTTTTATTTTTTGTTTGGAATTTTTTTTTGTTTTTCTGTTTGGTTTTTATGTGTTTTGTTTGGGTTTTTTGTTGTTGTTGTTGTTTTGGGGGGCTTTATTGTTGTTGTTGTTTGTCTGTTTGGGGTTTTTGTAAGTGAAAAATACGCAAGTTAGTGCCAGAGGATCATTTCCTCATTCTAATAACCTCCTGTACTTCCTTTTCTCTTGAGATATACAGAAAATAGACACTGCAAACAGCAGAGGACTGAGACACCTGCAAGACACATGGATTTTTCAGAGACTGGGCAGGACTAACTGCATGTCCTTGTTCCAAACTATGTACAGGTTTGGGGGCAGTCTGGAGCTGCACCTGATTTTCCAGAAGCCATATTTTCCAGACAAAAAAAAAAGAAAAGACAAGGAGACAGGTGACAATATTTCTCATTGTCCAATATGTAAGTGCTGATTTCTGGGGGAAAAAAAAAAAAAAAGAGAAAAAAAAAAAAGCAGTAAATGGTACAAACTAGATGCAGGGAAATTGGAGAGTGGGATAACCTTGGGGTGAGGCTGTCCCCAAATCAAAGAATTAAGAAGGAAAGGGGCTGCCCCAGCTTGGGAAGCTGTTCTTTGTCTTTTCCCCACTAAATGCAATTATGTGCAGCCCTGACCATGAAGAACAACCTGAGCTGATGCTCCCTTTAAAACAGAACACTCAAATTGTGATCAAACCAAGCAGCCAACCCCAAACACACTGAGAAAGGTCAGGGAGGGAACAGGAAAAGGTTTCCACCCATTAAAACCAGCCAGGGAAGCGTGACTGTTCCCAGAAAGGGCAAGAGGTGTTCCAGGCAGAACAGCAGCACTCTGACAAACCTGCTGGTGCCCAGGGGGAAAAAAACATGAAAATATTCAATGCCACCCTTAAAATGGAAGAAGTCCATCCAATTTCTGTGCAAGCCTCAGGAGACTCTAACTGAGGTCAGAGCTATGTGTCAACCATGTGTCCCTCCTCTCTCCCTCAAAGAAAAATCCTCTTCAAAATTCTGTATTTGTTTGTAGCTGCCTGAAGGTGGGAAGCCAGGCTAGTTACAGATATGCTGAGCTCTGATTCAGTAGGATTTAGGAAGAGATTTATGCTTCAAACAGCAATGGTTCATGCTGTGCACCTGGATGGTGAAATCCTATCAACAGCCACCAGATTTTACAGGAGAACACGACTGATGCACGTGGCACCAGTGGCAATGGAGATGGGTTGGGGTTTTTTGGACACAGGAGATGTGGATAGGTTACACCCCTTCCTCCTGAGCTTAGATTTGCCTCTCCAATGCAAATCAGCACTGACCTCTGCTGCTGGACTATTGGAATGTGTTCTCCCTAGGGAAAGAGCAAGGACAATGCAGTGACACAGAAATGGCATTTTCCAAAGGGTTTTCGTGCTGCTCACCATGAGCTCCTCTCCTTCCAGAGGCTCAAAGCTCAAAGGATATTTATATCCATCCAAAAGAGCACTTGTCAGGTGGGCAGGGGATGTGTTCCCACTGCACAGACAGGGAGGTGAGTAAGAGACTTCAATGGAATAGCTTGGAGTGCCTCATTCAGCACAGCCATCTTCCCCACTTGGATATCTCTCCCCTACTCCAAAATCACCTTTGCAAAGCTGATTTCTGTCTGGAAGACCACACAGAGAATGCTAAATAAACAAAACAAAAACAACACCAAAGCAGGTATACAACTATCTCCCATGGAATTCTTAATGCACTTCCCACACATGCTTTAGTGCATTTTGCAGTAACATCCTCAGGTCACAAGCTTAAGTAGCTTACCCAAGGCCAGGCAGAGTCTGAGGACCTGTCCACATGGGGATACTCAGGAAATGAATCTGAAATTAAACTTTTAAAAAGAATGAGCTAAGCAGCATCCTAAGCTAGCACTTTCATTTAGAATTAGAGCCTTAATTCAGCTTAGCCTAATTCTTTCAGTTCTAAAATGAGGATGGTGACACAAGCCTGCTTCCAGATCTATTTATCTGGATAGCTTGAAGGTATTACTGCCTGCAGCTCCTCATGGAGGATTGCACCCCACAAACCCTGACAGCAGAGGGGTTCACAGGAATGGGTCAGCTGCAATATAAAACAGGGGGTTTGCATCCATCCCGTGTGGGATCAGGAGCAATTCCCCCTCCCAAACACGTAGCAGGAGACAGCCATAGGTTTTAATTTCTTAAATCTGCACAGATGTTGGCAGAGCCAACATCTGCCCACAATCTGTTTGGAGGGAGCAGAATTAAGGCAAGAGTGCAAACTGGTGAGCTAAGGGTGAGGGAAAACTCCCTAAATGGGGTCTCTGGCAAAGGATGAGGCTGAATGCCTTGGCAGGGCATAGATTCTCTTACATCATGAGATCTCAGTATTCCATCAGTGGCACACAACTGCTCTTTGTCAGAATGAAGGTGCTTTTGGCCTCTATGCCTTTAATAAAAGAGGACTCTTTTACCCCACATTGGTTTAGAGCTGGCAATAGATTGTCATGCCAGTCACCTCACTGGTAAAATTTTTTTCCTAGACAGTGTGAAAGGAGTAAAATAAGATGTTAAAGGAGCTCTATGAATCTCTGACAGCTTTTCAGGTAAACAAAGGGAAGGAGAGGGAAGAGAAAACATCCTTTACATCCCTATTCCCTCGCTCTACCTTCCCACACCTGGGGTACAAAAAAGCAAAATCCCCCTAGACAGGTCTTGGCAACCCTGTGCTCAATCTGTTTCACACTTCCCCTGAGATAAATGCAGTAGAGGGAGAGAGGGGAAGAGGGAGGGAGGCTGTTCCATGGTAGTGTTTTCTGCACTGTAGGATGGAAACAAACCAAGGGATTTAAATTTAACATCCTCCCTCTAAACTCCAGCCACTCATTATTATCAGACTCTGACAGAGGAAGACACTGGTGCCCACCCCCATAAAAACAGAGAAGCCAGTTAACACATTCAGCTATGTAACACCTGCAAATAACAAATATTGAAAGCCAAAGCACCTCTTGTCCAAAAAAAAAATTAATGTTATTATTGGGGCGCTTTTTTTGGTTTTTTTTCTCCAGTATGTAGAACTGAGTCATATGAAATCAGATGACCTAAAAATGCAGGACCCCAAAGACAAAGGAAGCAAAGCTGCAGCTGAGCATTAATCTCCCAGCAGCACCAAGGTTATAATTTCAGTGTGTTCTTCATTCCACACCCTTGCTGGAGATTACCTCCTAGAGATGGCACGCAGAAATAAACCTGGGGGGAAAGGAGGGCAAAGCAGGTAGTAGGAGTAGAAACAACCTTCTCTCCTCTCTACTCCACTCTCACACAGACAGACAATTTATTCTGCAAAGAAGAGAGTCTCTGGACCAAAATACATTTTGGCTTTGAAAAGGAGGGAATTATTTGAGGAAAATACCACTCAGAATGCAAACAGATTGAGGATTTAACTGTGCCATAGTTTTTTGCCTTGGTAAGTTATGAGTTATGCATGGGACATGGGGTGAGTTTATTAATAAAAAACAAAAAGCTTGGAACCTTTTCCCCCTCATTTTTTTTCTGCAATCCCTAGCAACATTTAGATCCTCTAGGAGGAACCTACCTATTTCTGGTTCTGTGCAGCAGAGGAGGAAAACAAAAAGCCCTTTCCCCTGCATCCCAGCACTAAAAGGAGCCCTAGTGGGTTTAATACAGAAAATCCATTAGGCACAGGAAAGGCAGGAGCCTCCTATCAAGCTGCAAGCAGGAATGCTTAAGCACAAGGCACTCAGGCAGTGGAAATGCATTCAGAGCATTTAGCACGTAGGATTAATCGAATTATAATTTAATCATCTGATCAAACACTAATTAGCATAATCACTTGAGGGGAAAAGCTGCCAGAGGAACAGAGGAAGAAACACCTTGGGCACCCAGCACATTTTAATGACGAGAGATCGTGCACAGATAATTTTTTTTTCTCCCCTCAATAAAACACAACAGAGATTGAGCACTGTGGTGCTGAAGAAGCAGTTTGAAGCACTCCTGGATCACACACAGTTCTCCAGCGTGAAAGATGTTCAAGCAGGGTCTGCAGGCTTCAGTTTATTCAGATTTAAGAGCTGTAAAAGCACAGGAGCACTCCACTGCCCTGCTTTGCCTTGTGAAGGCTCGAGCACGAGCACACACTTCAGCCCACTGTGTTTCCATTCAAATCGTCCCTTACTGTTTCCCCCAGAGTCTCCCACATGAATGTTTAACTATGGATCGCTTAGATGACCTTCAGGGATACAGCAAAGCATTAGCATCCTTTTACAAACTGCATTTGAAATAATTAGTCTAAATCAGCTGGGTTTCTCTGGCTTGGGGCAAGCAGGAATGGCAAAGCAAGAGATATTAAGGGAGCTTTGCTGTGTAATACTGTCTGGCTTTGCTGGCAAAATCATACCACTTTTGTAGGGCAGAAATCTGGAGAGACCAGGAAAATCACCCCTGCTGTTTGCCCACACAATCCAATGAAACTTGTTAGGGTGAGTTATAGGGACAGGGGGAAGCCTGGAAGAATTTATGGAAAGGAGGAAGGAGAGAAGCAGGACTTGGACAGGGAAAAGAATCTTCAGAGGTGTCTCTTGTTTGATTTTTACACAAAATAACACAACTGGATTACTCTGAATAAGCATTTAGGTTTTCAAATGGATAATTCTTCTGGACATTAGAAACATCCAAATGTTATGAACTGCAACATTTACAGAGAAGATCATAAAATCACTGAGATTAGAAGAGACTTCAGAGATCATTGAATCCAATCACTAGCTCACAATTAACCCATGTGCCACATGACTGGGCTTGGGAAAAGTTTCCTACAATGTTATGTAAGGCAGCAGAATGATGAGCAGCTTACCTACATTTAAAGGCAGCAGATCACACAGGCTCAAGCGTGAGCTAATTTAAATTGATTGTATCCCTCTTACAGAGCTATTACTAATAATCCTTTCAGCTCCTCACAATGAGTGTACATTAATAAAACAAGGTAGCCAGATCCAGCACAGGGCAAATTTACCTCAGGGTTTGCCCATATTGAGCACCTTCCTATGTGCAATCAATATTCAGAGTCTGGAAACTCTCAAGAAAGAAGAAAGTAGGTGATGATGCCAGAAAAGCTCCCAGCAACAGAGCTGTGTGTCCCTTCAAAGCATTGTCACACTTTCAATAAGTGACTGATAGATGAACTAATTAAAAAAAACACATGGAATGGTTTGGTTGGAAGGGACCTTAAAGATCATCCATCTCCAATCCCCCTGCCATGGGCACCTTCCACTAGACCAGGTTGTTCAGTTGCCCAATTATCAGGCAATAAATCAGTTTCTCACTGACATGAAGGTAAAACCACCATGCTGCATACACTCCTGCCTCAGAGAGGGAGATCCTATACCACCACACATGGAGGCCGCTCAATTAAAAAGTGAAAGTAGTTCCATTCAGATTTAAAAATTATAGGGTCTAAAATGTGTTACTTGTTTAAAACATCTAGCTTTAAATTCCAGTTCACTTCTTTCCAAGCAACAGCTTCAAAAAAACTCAGGAGATTTTGCACCTTTTCCCAAAAGCTGCAACATGGCAAAGTGGGGAGAGACACAGAGCTGGTAACATTACCTGAGACTGCCCCATGGAACTCAGCAACCATCTCCCCAAAATCACCCCTAAATCTCTCTTCTCCTCCTCCCTCTGGAAGGTCCTGAGCCCAGTGAGAGCATCGCCTGCTGCAATCCCAGCTCAGCTCCCCACATCTTCCCAACCTGCAAGAGCACCAGCCCTGTGCCATGCCATGATGCCTTCATTTTCCACTTGGAAGCTGTTCCAAACATGCTATTTATTTTGTGTAGAAATTTCCTGAGCACCAGGCCAGCTGCACATGCCTTAGCAAATGGCAGAGCTGAGATGCTCAGCCAACCTTAACCCCTACCCCAATTATCCCAATGAGTGTCCATGCCAGGGACTGAGAGCAGCAGAAACAGTGTGGGGAATGAGAGCAACTGCATTACAAGGCTGTGATCCTTGAACACAGACAAGACAGAAACTCAATTTACTGACACCAAAAGTTCTCAAAACCCCTTGAAATTAAGTAGCAGTCAGACTACTATTATTTAGGAAAATATTTTTTTTTTAATCTCATTAAGTCTTTTTGAAATTACTAAGGCCCAGCGTTCTTCTCTTCTGTGGAAACACATTTTGAGATGTGGCAGAAATGCTCTAATTGCTTTTACCCACCAGGGACTAACTTTTGGACGTAATAAATATGCACTGAACTGCTGCAGCTGGAGTATCTTCAGACAGACATTTCTTTTGCCCTGCTTTGCCTTCATGTGTGCCAGTGGTTGGATGTTCCAAAAGGCCTCCAGCTCCACCACCAGTGGGGCAACCACAGCTTGAGCACATGCAGCCACATCCTTCTGAAGCCACACTGCTCCTGGAGCATGAACACAATGGATGAGGGCAAAAACTGGTGAAGAACAGAAGATTTTTGGACAAGATTTTTACTTTTTTTCCTCTGAAAAAGGAAAAAAATCTTTTACAAAGATTTTTCATTTTTTTCCTCTGAAAAAAAAATGAAAAAGAAATATTCCCTACTCCAGGCTGTGTTCCTACCACAACTGTTGGGTGTTCCTCAGGATTTGCTAAGCCAGCAGCTCCCCATTTTGTTATAAAGAGCTGCTCTCCAGTGGAGAACTGGGGATCTGCTCTCCTCCAGCCAGGGGGAGGATTCTAACCCCAAGAGGCCCCATGATTCCCACCCCAAGAGGCCCCAGGATTCCCATCCCAAAAGGTCGAGGATTCCCAGCCCATGAGGCCCCAGGATTCCCACCCCAAGAGGCCCCAGGATTCCCACCCCAAGAGGCCCCAGGATTCCCACCCCAAGAGGCCTCAGGATTCCCACTCCAAAACGTCCCAGGAGCGATGCTGGGGGATCAGGTGGAAAGGGACCTGGGGGTGCTGGTTGACAGTCGGCTGAACATGAGCCAGCAGTGTGCCCAGGTGGCCAAGA
>JAXCLO010000001.1:111998186-112009874 GCA_035583995.1 Arremon aurantiirostris | reverse complement strand
CGGGCGGCCGGAGCGGCGGCGGGCACCGAGCCCGCTGCTCACCTCCCCTGGCTCCCGGCGCGGCGCAGGGACCAGCGCTAACCCCAGCCCTCCGCAGTCTTAAAGCAGCACCAGGTCCGCACAGTGGAAAAACCCAAGACCAATAGAAGAAGGCAGCAGAATTTGCAGCCTCTCAATAGTTGGCTGAACTGCGGCCGTTTGGCATCAGCTGAGTTGTATATGACTAATGTGTTGACAAGTCGTGTGGGGGGACTGGAGGAGGGGGCCCTTCTAGAAGGTCACAGCCCAGACAGGCGAGTGCATCAAATAATTGACTGGGATTCTGTGCACCGCTGAAGGAAAATACATACACACACACACACACACATCTTGCAGTGCTTACACAGGTCCAGATACTATTTGGCCTTTCATCTGCGTCTCTTTCTGTGGTGAGGCGTTTTTTTCCTCCTGTAGTGAAAGAGTAAATTGCAGTCTCTCTAACTAAAAGCAATTTCTGTGCCTATTCTTTCTTCACGTCTGTGATGTGAAGGTAGGTCTGAAAAGGGAAAAAAAAAGAAAAAAGGGGGGAAAACATTAAATGAAGACAGCTAAAAAAAAAAAAATCAATATTGTGAAATACATAACAGCATTAGGGCAACTCTGGATTTAAGCTGGAAGATGAAAAGCAAACACAACAAAGCAATAAGGAATCTCAACCTGCAGAATCCCCAGTGTGTTACCAACAGGATGACTTCACGTTTGGGGGACGATATTTTTTTAAGAAAATGCTTTATAGCAGCAGACATTGCCCTGCTGCCAACACCCTGCCTTGTGCACTGCAATGAAATCCAGGAAAGGACATTCCCCAGAAAGACACTGGGATGGACATCTGCAGGAAGCTCAGCAGCAGCAGAACTGGGCAGGGAAGGAGATCTGGCTGGAGATGCTTCTGAAGCCATAGAGGACAGATCAGAACACACCCCTGAGGTGTTGTATAAGGCCCTTCTTTCTCATTCTTGACAAAACCAAACAGTGAAAGCCATCAGGAGAGAGCTCAGCTCCCTGCATCCCATTTGGGCTGGGCTATCAGCCAGGAGAGACTGAAGCCTTGGAGGGAAAGCAGGAGAGATGAGACCAATGTTGGGCAGGGAGTCATGGCTGCATTTAAGAAAAAAGATGCGGGCAACCAGGGAAGCTCTTCAGGGGAAAATGGAATCTGAGGCTGTAAAACAAAAATTAAAGAGAGAAGTGCAAATGTCTTGGCAGAAAATAAAAAAGCAAAAGAAAAAAAGAAAAAGAGAGAAATTTTGTTTTATTGGGAGTGGAGTTCTGTTAAAAATAACAAAACTTTAATCTGTTTAGGAGAGAGCTGGTGACTAGCAGAAATGTTTAAGTATAGATTTGAGAGCATTTGGGAGAAGTTCATGACAGATTTGTTCCGGCAGCTCTTTCAGAATTGCTTTGTTTCCTCTTCTGAAGCCCGAAACATGTTCAGGGCTTAAGAGATACAATGTTCTAGACATTCTACAATGACAGAATAAATAAACCTCCTTCCTATACATTTCTACCTCCTTTACTCATCTACATAACTCTGGTAGCCCTTGGCAAATTTCAGCTTCCTGTAGAACTGTCTCAAACAAGCTTGTGTGCATTTCAGTTCATTTAAAACAACCACAGCAGCTGCAAAGTAAAAGAATAAATCTTTAATTTACTCTTCAGTGGCACCAAAAGGCAGAGAGACCAACTTCCAGAGGATATTTAACATTTTTTAGCAGAATCCAAACAACAAGGCAGCTTAATCCTTGTCCTGGGCTGGGTTTAAGGAGGGGAGGAGGAAGGCAGGATGCAATTTTGCATGAGAGCAGGGTTCACTGGTCCTGCTGCTCAGGGAATGACTTGGCTGAAACTAAAATTCAACAATCTGTCAAAGTGGAGAAAGAAGACCATATGATAACTTCCACGCAAAGTATGTGACATCAGTCAGGATGCTGCTTTTCATGTCTGGAAAATCAAACATGATCAGGCTTCAGCTGCAATCAAGGCTACTCAAGGTCATGAAGGAGAATCCCCATTTATGTTTTTTTTGTTATTGTTTGTTTGATTGAAATATAATGTCTTAGATTAAGTGGCTGGAAATTACTTAGTTCTTCCTAAAACAAACTCAGCGATTTTCCAGCAAAGTATCTCAATTAGACTCTGCATATAACTATATCTTCTCTGAAAAAAAAAAAAAAGCTTTTGAAGTTATTGATCTAGTTGTAAGGATCAAAATTTTATTATTTTATTATAAAAATTTTACTATTTTATTTCTTAAAATAGTCTCAAATTCTTAATCTGGGTTTAGACCACCTACTGGTTGACTGTATTGGGTTGACCATCCTTGCTTTCTGCAGCTACCACACAACTTGATGAGGAAGATCTCCTGAAGTTAACAGAGATATAGCAGCAATTCAGATCAGCTGATGGTCAGCCTGAATGCATCTCAGGAACTTTTCAGGTCACACTGTGCTGCAGGAGGCACAAGGAGATTTTCTGTTAGGACCTCACTGGAACCCTAAAGAGTTTGAGCCATCTGGTTCCAATGGGATGTCCAGAACACCAGTTCTGGCCATGCACATTCCAGTTCTCCCCCAAGCCACCAGCATGAAGAACATGCAGAAACATCACCAGCATGATCAGTGTGACCACATCTCACCTAGTCATCAGCTTTCAGTTGAAATATCTCCAGTGAAAACCACGGGAAGGGTTAAATGGTGAAGTCTGCACACCAATTTTGTAATGCCCCTGCATCATATCCTCACCTTAAGTGAGCAAACACACAAGGAATGACCACAGCAGACCAACACAAGCAAAAGCTGCCTCATGGAAAGCCTTTGTAAAAATGAAGATGAAAATTAAGGATCCAAGTTTTCACATCCCCACATTGGAAGATGATGTATCTGTTGGATGACAGATATAACCTACAACCAATCTTGCAGGGAAATTGTTTCTTCAAAGAAAAAGATAAAATAGTCTGTCTACAATAAGTCTGCATTGATTGGGACCTTAAGAAAAAAACCCAAAAGAATCTTCCAAGGAGCAGCAGCTCCTTGTAATTGGTAATTGGTTCTATTCAGATCTTGGATGGTTTCATAGGCTTTGGGCTTTAGGGAACTCAGTCAAATATCTGCCATTGAAGCATTCAGCTATTCAAACAGAGCCCCTCATTGTCATTCAGAATGCAAAAAACTCATTTGCAATTTCAGCTTTGAAAGTGGCTTTAAAAGCACCTGAAGGAAGAAAGAATGGGAGGGAAGTAGAGAGGAAGTGAAGGGAAAGCCTGGTGAGAGAGGAAGTTCTCAACAGTCAGAAGACCTGGGGAAAGGAAACAATAAAAAATGAACATGCCTGAAATCAGAATCTAAGAGAATGATCAGCCCAGTTTCTGGGAGAGATGACACCTTGGCTCAGTCATCCCTCAGTTTCTAAATCATTCTGTCTCTCCTCGTTACTGACCTCTTTCCCTGACTGAAGTTTTCTTGGCTATTTTCTTGCAGCATAGCAATTTGAAAGAAAAATATGAGTTATTATCTTGTAGACTAGTTAAAGATAAGCACAGAGGGCTATAACTAAGAAAACTCACTTAGTTCTACATTAAGTCATGATTTTCATTCGAATAAGATTTAGAAATTTTTCAGTTCTGCTAAGAAAGCAATTGTAGTCCCAGTCAGTTTAAAAACAAAAAGAAAGCACATACCCCTCTGAGATAATAACAATAAAGAAACAAAACCTAGAATCTCTCAAGAAGCACTTTTTATCCTTTATTAATGAAATTATGCAATGAATTTATGAATATTTGGCTGAAATAAAGACCAAAACATTCAAGTCCCGATCTTCTGAAAAAAACTGGGAAATATTCTCCATCTTCTCTCTGATTCATATCTGATTTAAAGATGACAAGTTTGAACCACTCTTCCCCAAATTTTCAGGTAAAGCAAAGCTTTGTCACTGCACCCATAATAAAGGGAGATAAAGAGGGATAAAAGGACCAGGGGTTAAGAAGGGAAGAGGAGCAGAAGTGGGAAAGCTTTTTAGTAGCTTCCATCACTCTGGAGACAGGAGAATCAAAAGCCTTGTGAGAACAGGTTTTCCTCAGAAGACTTCATGCCCGATTTGATACTGGAAAGATTCAGATAAATGTTGAATGCTTGTCAAAACCAATCGCTAAACCTTCTGATATTCACTGGCTACCAAGCCTAATGCTCATATCTATAAGCTCACAGTCAGCCATTTTTTATCAGGACAAGCTGCAAAAATTAAATATTTTCCATGAGACACTTAAGGATGGAAAAGGAATTTCTGGTTCTGTAAGTACCATTAAGAAGATGGTTAAAAGTTGAAAAGCTCTGTTTGTTACCATGCATCTGGGAATGCTCAGGATGGAGAAACAAAATCTCAATCATCTGCATGCAACTACTTGTGAAAGCTTCTGTGCTGTTGATACCTATCTATTCCACCCCAAAAATGCAAGGGAATAACTACAATTTGCTTCATTTGAAGCCATTGACTGCTCCAAGCTGATAATGTGCAGGAATATTGTTATCTGGCAAAAAAAATGCACTCTCTCGCATGACCTGTTCTCACAGTACACACACAATTAGCCATTCACTCTTGATATGCTCATGGATTAAAGCAGCAGCTTTCAAAACACTCTGGATGGCTTAATACACACTGAGCTTTAAAGCATAAAATGGGGATTTTTATTTATTTTTTTTTACCCTGCCTGAAGTTACTCTTCCCTGGTGCAGCTCATTCTTGGGGTTCCAGTAGCATTTGGAAGATGTGGACAAGCTCTCCCCATTAGGTGGTTCTGTGAGCACAGGATCAGTGGGAAAAGGAATTTCCTCTGATATTTGGTCAGAAGACTGAAGACTTAAGTCAGATGTCTATGAATTTTTCCTTTTTTTTTTTCAACAACTTGGAGTGGGATTAGTCTCTCTCTCTCTTTCCCAGGTGAGTGTTTATACTCTTATACACATATTAAAGCAATGAATTAATTATGTTCTACTTAAACTTGGCAGGCAAATGGATTGAGACTGGACAGCGGGTTCAGAAATTATTAGAGAGAAGGATGAGAGCAGCTGACAAAGATGTTTCTTAGAAATCCAGGCTAGAGTAAGGCATGGAAAAATCCAGTCTGTGGGAAGGATTTTAAAGCCCGTGTATGATTCATGTTTTCTTCAGAGAATAACAGATTTTTCTATTTCGAGCAACATCATCAAAACATAGGGTAGTGATTATTTTTTTGATGCTGCAGACTTCTCTTTGCATTGCACCTTGCAAACAAACAGAGAAGGTAAGATTCTCACTGCTTAAAAGACTGTCAGCTAGAAGAAAAATATTTCCTTTCAGAGGGGAGAAGCCAGGAGAAATATATTTGATTTTTTTTTTTTTAATTTTCACATCTTCATACAGAAAAGTTTGTTCCTAACACATGAAATAGGGTAGGGGAGGAGGGTGACATGTAAAATAGGTAAATAAGAAAGGTGGGGACACAGCTCACAACATTTCAGCCAGCTGTCCAGGGTGAAAACATGGGCTTGAGAAAGGGCAGAGAGGCTTCTCTCAGTGCTAATTTGTTCTCACAAGAGAAAGTATCATAACATGACACCCCAAGCATTATGGCACTGGAGATACCCACTGAAAACCTCCAAATAAAGGCGACCTGAACCCCTTGGTGTGTCTGATGTGTGTGCAAAGACAAGACATTAAATAATTGGCATCAAACAATTGTAATGCCAAGATAGGATGGAATGAATCACAGACACTGAAATCAGAGGGACAGCTGTGCCACACTGTACATGTCATAACCTTGCAGCATGACAGGGATGAGCCAAGGGGACTATTTCATTTCTGAATGTGATTTTCCATTATTTGGGTTAGGAGTCAGAGCATTTTAGCAATAGATCTAGAACTCCTCTGGGTTTGGATGCAGGCATGTCTAAATACATACAACTGCTTCTCATTGGGAAGAAGTGGTAAGAAAAGAGGAAATTTGAAGGAATATCACAATTTCAACACAGTTTTAAAAAAAATGATGACTTCAAAGCTCTGCAAACCTCTCTTTAATAATTGCTACAGTGCAATCCATTAAGGGCTGTAATTACGTGGGAAGAAGGTTATCCCTGGTCCTGAGCCAAATACTGATTTCTATTACCTGCTCTGGATGCCAGTGGCTCACCAGGAGTAGCAACCACATAAACAAAACAAGAATTGAGCAGTTGGGAGCCAATACCCCCCTGGCCAGAGTCAACCCAAGGAAGGCACCAGAAAGAGCAGAGTTCTCCATGCCTTGGGCAATGCAGTGTCCTCCACATTCTCATCTTCCTGACTCCCACCTGCCTGCAGGCACTGAAGAGGAGATGATATCTGATGATATCTGTGCTTGCAGGCTGCTGGGAGCACGTGTGAGCCCGGCTGTGCCCAAGCCTGGTGCAAAGGAGGGGCTGCAGGGCAGCAGCAGCACCGCAGAGCAGCGGTGGAGCAGGGATGCAGGGTTGCCAAGCAACAGCCTACCACGGGAGGGGGGGAGGTAAAATGGGACAAAAATGGGATAAAAATGGGATATAAACTGTGTTTGGTCATGAGGGGCCACAGCAGCCCTCCCATCTGCCTTTCCCCCTGCTTCCATTGAGTTGCGGGTCTGGATTTCATGAGAGGGTTTGGCCACAAGTGTGTCCTGCACCACGAGCTCCTTTTGGCTCCTCCAGGAGGCTGCAGCAGGGAGAACCCCAGGAAATGTTTCCTTTGCCAACTAGTCACCATGGATAATGCAGCAGGAGCAGGAGCAGGCTGCTGTAGGTTCTCCACACAGCCTGCCTCAAGACACACAGAGTGAAACCAGACCTGCCCCATTCACACATCTGCAGCAGGGCTGCTCCATCCTTTGTCTCATGAACACAATCTAGGGGAGATTTGTTCCCTCATACCATTCTGTGCAACAAGTGGAGCCTCTGTGTTATTCCCATCTAAAGTCTTGTCCTGTTCTGTAAGGAAATAAACAGTTGAGGCCATGCCCTCAGAGGAGACCTTCACGAAGTGTTTAGGCAAGAGCCTGAAAGCTTTCAGCCCTCAACTATTCTGGTGAAGAGGGGCCAGTTTGAGAGGGGATGGAATAAACAAGAATAATCACTATTTATGGACCAAATAAACAAATTATTGTGAAGGAAACCGCATTTGCATTTACTTTTAAATACAGAACATAAGTTTTACCAATGGAAATAGTTCACAGATAAGATGGATACATTCTCTGTGGATTTCAAGTGATTAAGTCACATAGGAAAACACAAAACTTGTCTTTCTTCCATCCATCTATTTTGGTCTCCTTTAATTGACAAAAGAGCATAGAAAACACATTTAAGAGATGATTCCTCCCACCTTAAAGTGATTGGCCAAGATAGAACAGAAATCCCACCTTGGAAGTTCCCATTCCTGTGTCTCCAGTATGATGTGGAGAGGCTGCAGTGAATTGCACCATAAACACTTCAAATTAAGCGAGATGAGCAATGTCCAAAGCAGCCAACTGTTGCTGAGGTTTTAAATAGCAGCAAGCCCACAGGCAAGATCTGAAGGCAGCTAATGGAGATCCTGTTTTTTGGGGAGGAAATTCTTCTACAAGAGCAGAAAAGCACTTGGCTGTAAGTCTGGCAAACAAGTGGGATTTCATAGCCTGGCTGGAGATGGAAAATAAGGCAAATTACTCAGGGGGAGAACTTTGGTAGGGATGTGTTATGGAGAATTTCAGCAGCAGAGAATTATGTGGTAGAGAAACAATGGGATATCCTGCCCTGTGAAGGGTTTCAGATTAAAATTAAAGCCCGGATAAACATGAGTGACAGCAGTACATTGAACTGCTATTAAAGGGGAAAAAAAATCAAAATTTTCATGTCATCAATTGGTGACAACCCTTCTGCAGTACTGTGTACCACTTCTGGTCTCCTCAGACCAAGGAAAAACTCAGACACAGTGAAGTGGGTCAAGTGAGGGACCACAAAAATTGTTAAAAAATTGGAAAATCTCAACCATGAGGAGAGAGCTGTGATTATTTGCACTGGAGAAGTCTCAAGAGGATCTTAGTAATGAGTAAAAATAGTGGATGGAGTAAAGAAGCTGTAGCCTGACTCTTCTTGATGGAATTCAGAGAACAGAAAAAAAGGCAAAACACACAAACAGAAACCACACAGCTCCATTTAAAGACATAATTTTATATCTATGTAAATAATGCATTTACTTTTTCAGTCAGGGTAAAAACCACTGGCAGAGGTATCCTACAGGCTGTCCATCCTTGGAGTTATTCAAAATTTGACAGGACACAGTCCTGAGCCACCTGCTGTGGTAGTTAACCCTGCTTTGGGCAGCAGGGCTGGTTAGACATGCCAAGGTCAGCCTCATGGATCTGTAGTAAAACCACCAATTTAATTCTCCACAGACTGGTGCAATGCTACTTCTTGTTCATTTCCTTGGGGACTGGTTTTTGGGTTTGGCTGAGGTTTCATTTTGGTTTTTTAAATTTTTTTTAAGTATAGCTACCTGTCAAAAGTGGTCTCTTCACCACCAACATGTATTTTTAGGTAATGGTGGCTAATTTAAAAAGCTTCCATTTACTGAGAGTTGCCACAGTTGGGTTTTCTCTGAGTTGAAGAGCTCATAAAGTTTATTGAGTAAACAGTGTCAATATTATCTTTGCTAGAGAAAAAATGGGCAAATTAAAAGAGTTTTCCTCCCTTCCCTGTAAAGGGCTGCATTTTAGTGGGGAAGGAAACAGGTTAAAAATGCATTTCCTCCACTATTTTGGATAATTCTCCCAAAACCACAGATCCTGTGGCTCCCCAGCTCTCAGCACACAGACAGGGTGGGTGCAGGCCACAGTCACTGCAGGGAAGGATTCTGGCACCTGGCACCTGGCACAGAGGGGCAATGTTTGCCTCCAGAGCCATCAGGGTGCCCTTTCCACCCATCCTGTTCCATCCACATGGATCACATCCCTGCTGATCCATCTCTTCCCCACACAGGCTGTTTCCTCCCTCCCCACCTGGCATTCCTCTCACACAGGATCCCTCCCTGCTCCCATCACTCTCCTGAACATCTGAGTCCTGCTCCTGCTATCTCCTTCTTTGAAATATGACCACAACACAATAAGCTTTAAGCATTTTTTAGCTAAAGGTTAAGCCAGAAATCCTAAAAAGATACACCTGTCTTGCATAATATCTCCAGTCTTTCCTGCACTGTGGAAAAAATAACTCCTTACTATTTCTCCCTGCTGGTATCCAAAACATGAGTAGGAAAAATAAAGCTATGCTTAATTAGTTACAAGTCAATAAAATAATCAAGAAGATATTCTATCAAAATAGGTTTATTTAAAGAAAAAAAACCTCACAGAATATGCTAGATGCTGAGGCACTGAATTATTGAATTGAACTAACTTTCATATTTAGGTAGAAGTTTAAAGTTGAACAAAAAGTTAATTGACATAACACATCTTTTTGGGAAAAAGCTGAATTCAGTACATTTGAAACATTCCAATACAGTTTCTTAACTAGCACGCTCAAATGACAATAACAATTTTTTTCAGAATAAGAAACACAGTAATTTCATTTTTTTTAATATGAATTTTGGGATTGCTATCAATTAAGAACAGAAATTATAGCAGACCAGCTTTTGTCATTGGACATTAAATTAAACTTCTGTTTTCCAGTTAGTTTTAATACACATACTGAGGACTTCACTGTAAGGAGTGGTTTTCTAATTGTTTTTCTGTATTTAGACGTTCTTCCAGACATGTAGGAAAAGAAGTTTGGTGATCTCACTTTAAGCCCTAACAGATAATTATCATAGACCACGGCACAGAGAAATCTCTGCCCTCGGAATCTGCAAAAGTGCTCAGCAGCTGTTTCAGTCATGACTGATGGGAGCTGGCAAAGCTTTGTGGGAAAATGCAAAATGCCCACGTGTACAGGTCCAGCTCGAGTGCCACAGGCTTTTCACATCAGGAATAAGCAGATTCCCCTAAAAAACCTTCAAAAGGTGCGGGAGGGGTGATGGGGGCAGGGAGAGGGGACATGTCACTTGTTTTCAATAGTCAATATGAAGAAAGGAGTTCCCAACAAGTCAGTGCTTGCTGATCATGACACGGAATTTTCCTCTGTGCACTGGAAGCCTGCCCCAATCATTTCTTGTACCCAATGCCCTTCCACGAGTGCAACAGGTATTATTTAAATAGGTATTATTTAAACCTATAGCTAAACCAATAGGTATTATTTAAACCTATTTTTAAATTCAGCTCCCTTGGAAGAGATGTTTCTCTAAAGATTAACAGGAAACTGTTAGAACCCAGCAGAAAAACCAGACACAGCTACCACGCACAAGCAAACTAAGATCTTCCAAACACCGCATATATTAATTTTCTTCCCTGTGCAGGGTGACAAACGACACAGGGGCGGCTATTTCTCCCATGCCCTTTTGCCAGAGGCAGGGAGGGGCAGGGGAGGAAGATGTCCTTCGTGCTCCCCCCGCCAAGGATGCTCGGATGTCCGCAGAAAACGCCGCTCGCTTGCGGGCTGTCCCTTCGCGGGGTGAGCGGCTCGGAACGATCACAGAGCGGGCTCGGAACGATCACAGAGGGAGCTCGGAGCGACCACAGAGCTCGGAGTGACCACAGAGCTCGGAGCGACCACAGAGCTCGGAGCGATCACAGAGCTCTCCTCATCCTTCTGCCGGCGGCTCCCGCAGCAGAGCCCCGCATCCAACCCCGCCGGGCACCCGGGACAAGGGAAGGGATGCCCGCGGCGGGGCTCACCATGCGAGATGCTGCGGAGCAAAGCGACGGCCAACATCCACATGCCCCTCGCCTGGCTCGGCTGGTGGCTGCTCGGAGCCTGCGGGGCCGCTCAGCCCCGCCTGCAGCCCCGCGGGGCGAGGGAACGGGCGGCGGGGCCCAGGTGTGTCCTGGCCTCGGGGAGGTGACAAAATGACAAAATCCTCCGGCGCGGCCACACCAGCATCCCCCAGTGCGAGCCGGCTCCTCGCACGCCTCCTCATCCTCTTCCTCCTCCTCCTCCTCCTCCTCTTCTTCCTGCTGCTGCTCACACGGCTCCCCTCGGCCCGGCGGCAGGCGGGCGGGCAGGCGGGCACATCTTCCTTCCTTCCCTCCTTCCTTCCTTGCTTCTTCCCTCTCTCTGCTCCTCTCCCGGCTCGCTCCCGCTGCTCACCTCCCCTAGCAGCGCTAACCCCAGCCCTCCGCAGGCTTAGAGCACCGCCAGGTCTGCACAGCACGGGGAAAAGCGAGACCTAGGGAAACAGGCAGTGAGAGGTGTGCTGGGATGTGACAATATCGGAGTGCCAGAGTCATCACCCAGCAGCACATCCTCAGGGGCACTCCGGAGGGAAACGCGGGAAGCACTCAGCTGGACAAGGCTTAAAGAAGTGTTTACTTTGTTTCATAGGACTTTTGCTAATTTATACAAAATTGTATGTACTGTATGTAATTTATTCTGGCTATTGACCTTTCTTGCTTGAGATATCCTTGCCGAGTCACAAATTCACAGAATTCCAGAATCACGGGGTTGGAAGAGACCTTCAAGACCATCGAGTCCAACCCAGCCCCAACTGAACCCTGGCCCCCAGTGCCACATCCAGGCTTTGTTAAACACACCCAGGGATGGGGACTCCACC
>JAXCLO010000001.1:111982689-111994516 GCA_035583995.1 Arremon aurantiirostris | reverse complement strand
CCACAGGACACCTGAATCTTTCAGAGAAAGAGAATTTATTGCTCCATTATCAGAAGAAATGAACTTCTTCCCACCTCGAAGGCGCTGTCAGGATTCGGAGGAAGAAGCTGACGATGACCAGACAGAATCCTGTGTTTGAATGGAATTTATGCATCATGGATGAGGTGTATGAATATGCAACAGCCTGTTCATACAGGCTTAATCCTCAGGGTTAAGGGTTAATCCTCTGTTAACGTGGGTCCTTGTTCGGGCTTATTTTGCCCAGAAAAAGGTACCTGGATGTCCATAACTCTTTGTTTCTATTGTTTTATATTGTCCTAATCCAAATTGTCCAAATTTTTATTACTCTAGTTGTATTACTATTTTTTATTACCATTTTGCTACTATTAAACTTTTAAGGTTTTAAAAACAACTGATTGGTGTTTTTTACATCCTTAAAAGCCCTTGTAGAGAGAGATGGGGCTCCATTTTTTGCTTGTTAGAGTGAAGTGCTCAGGGTTTGTGAGACTGTAACCTGGATAGGAACTAATAAACACCTGAGTCCCAACAAGAAATGCCATCTCACACAGTCACAATTGGCAGGTGTCGCTGTCACACATTCACAACTGGGAGGTGTCACTGTCACACATTCACAATTGGGATGTGTCACTGTCACACATTCACAGTTGGGATGTTTCTGTGCACGGCAAGGCGAGGATGCCCTGGGGAAAAGCCTGATGGGGAGATCCAGAGCAGGGTGGGAAGGCTGTGTCTATTCTGGGATTACAGTCACTCTAAAAAACTGCAGAAAGCCCAAGCAGGCTGTGGTGCAGAGGCTGCTGTGCACACACAGCTCCCAGGGCAGTTCTCCGGCTTTTCTTTTTCACCTGAGATTTTTGCTTTGCCAAAAAGGGGGAGTTAAGGATTTCTCTGGTCTCTCCTGGTGGTGACCCATGGTGTTTGATTGTAAACTCTGTGCGAAGCCTCAGCCATTGCCATCTGCTGCCCCCACCACCCTATGGAAATGACTGAAACAAGACTGAGTTTGCTGGGGGAGACAGGCTGTCCTCATCTCAAACTGGAGACGTGGAAACACAAATTCAGGCTGAATTAATGCCTGTCTGGGTACTCCAAAGAATGGTGTGGATATTATTTTCCAGCAAGGCGCGTCAGAGCTCAGTGTGTTCAGAGCTGCCCTGCTCTGTGTGAATTCATCACCAGGGGATGGCTGCCACAAGTCCCAGCCCTGGGTGTGTGGGACAAGCACGCTGATGCTCGGGCATGCCCTGCAGGACACAGCACTAATTTCCCTCTGAAATGGGTGTTAAGGTGTATATTGGGGAGATTTCAATTATCTCACGTCACAGAGGGAAATACAAACTCTTTAAAGCTGTCAGGGTCCCGGCCCTGTGGTTTAATTCTTGGAGAAAATCCCTGCAGGACACGGGGAAGAGCAGAGCTGAGCTCCCTGGACTGGATCACTGAGTGATGCCTGTGGTGGTGTCTGCAGGGGTCCCAGGACGAGGGAAGAGATGAGAATCTTGACTCCATGTTTCGGAAGGCAGATTTATTATTTTATTATATATATTATATTAAAAGAAAATGGTATATTAAAGCTATACTAGAGAATAGAAGAAAGGATTTCATCAGAAGGCTTGAAAGGAAAGGAATGGAATGATAATAAAATCTTGTGACTGCTCACAGCCTCGACACAGGTGGCTGTCATTGGTCATCAAGCAAAAACAATTCACATGCTGGGTAAACAATTCTCCAAATCACATTCCAAAGCAGCAAAAACATGGAGAAGCTGAAGCTTCCCAGCTTCTCAGGAGAAAAGATCCTGGCACAATAGTTTTTCAGAAAATATGCCTGTGACAGATGCCTTCAGTGCTGCCACCCTGGGGGCTGTGCTTGCTGAGATCTCCCATTTTGGGGTTTCCTGTGCTTTCTATTTTGGGCTGGCAGGTTTGGTGTTATCAGGGCAGTGCCCTCTGTTGCCTTTCCTGTGTGCAGGGATGCACAGATGTTTACCAGATGTGCATCACACAGCCTGTGTGCTCCCTCCTCTTGCTGTGAAAACTGAGCTCTCAAAAACACCACATTTGAAATAATTTGTGATTGATGTTCTTGGAGCACCCTGCTCAGTCTGGGATCTTGTAACAAAATCAACGTTTGCTTAACAGGTTTGAAACTTGGTAGCTACAAAGCTGAGGAACCTTTCTGTGGATTTTATGACTACAAATGCACACAACGTGTCTCTGATTTTTATCTCTAAATTATATGAATAGCTTAACACGTTCTTTTACTTGTATGGTGTTCATTGGCAAGTGTGAACTCTGAAGGTACTTCTGGGTGGCCTGTGCGCCTGTATCTTCATTATAAAATGTGAATATAAAGATTAATATTGCCAGATAACAAACTTGGTTCCACAACAATCTCAGAAATCGAAATACTTTATATATATATATATATATGTGCTTCCCAGGTGAAGTACTCTCATGTGCAAATATGGTTATTTCTATATAGCTCTGAACTACTATGCTAAATCTCCTCAGTGATCTCTTACTGTCATCTTTCTCATTGTGCTGACTTCTCTCCTCTGTCTGTTCAGCAGTGGGAGACATTTAGTGGATGCTCTTCAAGCTCACAAACTCTGACCCAATTTGATTCTAACATTGCACCAGCTGACCCTGTAAGTCAATCACTTAGCTTGCTTGTTTGAAATGAATTTTATTAACACTGAATTTCCATTCACTGTATTTACCTGTTATGCATGATTCCATGGACATCAATTCCAGCATTGATGGGCAGAAGCACAGAAGGGTGGCAGTGAAGGAGGGGGTCCTGCAGCATGGAGGGGATGCTGCATGGCCAGGAGGTCGATATTGTATTGTATTGTATTATATTATATTGTATTGTATTGTATTGTATTGTATTGTATTATATTATATTATATTATATTATATTATATTATATTATATTATATTATCTTTATATTACATTATATTACATTATGTTACATTATATTACATTATATTATTATATTATTATATTGTATCGTATCGTATCGTATTTATGCTATACTAGAACTATACTACAGAATAGAGAAAGGATATAGACAGGAGGTTTAACAAGATAATAATTAAAAACTCCTGGCTGACTCCTCAGAGTCCTGACACAGCTGGACAGTGATTGGTCATTAAGTAAAAACAATTCACATGTTGGATAAACAATCTCCAGCCACATTCCAATGTAGCAAAACACAGGAGAAGCACTCAGATAATTATTGTTTTCATTTTTCTCTGAGGCTTCTCAGCTTCCCAGGAGAAAAAATCCTGGCCAAGGGATTTTTCAGAAAATATGACAGTGACACCTGGGTTAGTTCCTCTTCAGAGGGAGCATCTGAAACCTGTAGCCAGATGGAAGAAAACCTATTTGAGTGGGTGAGCAAGGCCCTTTCCCATCCTAAAATGACCATATTTTCAGCAGCCATGCTCATGCTTATGCTCAAACCATTTTTCCCCCTCTTCCCAGAACATCTGGGTCTGGTTCAATGTGTCAGAGCACGTGGCAGGTCGTGCCAGGCTCTCTCCTCACATCCAGGCCAGCTGAAGCTCCAAACAGTCTCACGCTGTGCCCTGACATCCCACATTAGGGAGAAGAAATAGATGCGCAGATAATAAAACACACAGCGTTGTCAACAACTTTTAACTAAACATGAAAAAGGAGCAGGTGTAAATTTAGAAAGACCTGAGCTACAGACTTGAGCAGCGAGTGGCAGGTGCACACTCTCAATCAGGGATGCTGATATAATTCCTGCCAAATCTTCCAGTTGTTTTCCTCAGTCTTCATCAGTCAGAGGATCAGCGAGCTGGCATTTATCCAAGCCCCAGCCTCACCTAAATTCCAGCCAAAGTGCTCATTCCCAGCATCAGAGCTTGATTAGGTAAACATCAAAGGGTGGGTGTTTTAAGTAAGATTAAGGTGGCATGGCCTGGACTTTTATTTCATCTCACCCTCTCAGCTGCACATTAAACATACAGAGTGGGGAGGCCACTGCACACCTGTGAATCCTCTCCTCAGGGTACAGGATCACTCCCTGTATGTGATTTTTGGTAGCACTCCCCAAAAAATTAAAAAATAATAAGTTTCATCAGCTGTACAAAACTGGGCCAAGAAATCTAAAAAAAAACCCCAAAGCCAAATAAAAATCTCCCTCTGTCATCTCTACCTGACCACTGCTTTTATTGAGAGCTCAGCTTCAGGCTTTACCCAAGCCAGAATCAAAATGACCAGCGTCTTTCACAGAAGGTTTTCTCAGGGCAAGGCAGCATTAGAATTTTTGTCACATGGAACTGCTGCTGAGGGGCTGTTGCTGCTATAAATTAAAAGGCAAAGTTGTCTTTCTGAGTATGCCTCAGCTCCACTTCCCTTTATCAGAGAACTCCTGAGGTTTTTAGAGCTGTGTCTGACCACAGCTCACCTGTGGAGAAGAGAAAGAAAGACTCAAAAATAGGGCAAGACATTTTGGACAGGAGACAGTTTCTTGAGCAGATGTTTAAATAATGCTTCCTAAAAAAAGCAGGCCTCATTCTCCTGGAATGAAACACTATCTGTATCCACTAAAAGCAGATCTAGAGTGCTTTTAGTGATTCCCAGCAACCGCAAACAGTAGGAGGTACCAATAAGGAAACAGCATGACTGAACTAATTTCCTTTGACACGGCAATAACCCCAAATAAATCTGCTTTCTCTTCAAAGAGGCAAAGCTCAAGACAGCACTGCATTTGGGGAACCTTTCTCTGGGGTCAGCTGTTTCATGTTCCAGTTTCATACTGAAAAAATCACCCTGTAAAAACTTTCTCTAGCCATAGATCAGTAATAAACACTTGGTGGATTTGTCACTGACTCGTGAATCAGCTCTGCCTTTATTAATTTTATTTTTTTACAGTGAAGCTGTTAGTTTTTAATAGAATACAAAGGATTTTGGATTACAAAAAAGATGTTTCTCCACTGGACACATTTCTCTACATTTCTTCATGGACAAATTGCTTTTTGCCTTTTTTTTTAGCTCCACCTGACAGTGAGCTCTGTGACAAGCCAGGCTCATTTTCTCTTGGCCCAGTGGCTCCAGAAGTAAAATATTCAAAGACAGGCATCTCAAACTGATTGGCAAATAATCCAAGTGTTCAGAAACAGAAGTACACACACACAGTGGAAAACAAAGCTGTGGGTCAACATCAGATGAATGTTCTCTGTAGGTGACCAGCCAAAATATCTCTGGCAGGAGTCCAGTCAGAGGATAGCTGGCTTGTAATGGTTGTTAAATGACCTGATCATCGTTTTTGATTGTGCCTGGACATGTCCAGGCAGGAAAGCACCTCCTGGCATGGCTTTGCCATCTGCCACCCTGTGATGGATGTGAGACCTGGCCTCTCACTCAGCTCCTGTGCTGGAACTGCAATTTCACCTCCCCAGAGAAATGTTTGAGCACCTCAGCCCTACCCCAATGCTATTTGCCAACAAGAAAATGGGGTTTAACTACCAAACAGCACCACCTGAGTTTCACAGCACCAAAGCCAATGAGGGTCTGGAACCGGTAGAACTCAACCATAATGTTATATCTCTGTACCTCAG
Source organism: Arremon aurantiirostris (assembly GCA_035583995.1). Lineage (NCBI taxonomy): Eukaryota > Metazoa > Chordata > Aves > Passeriformes > Passerellidae > Arremon > Arremon aurantiirostris. The sequence continues at coordinate 111,988,901 of JAXCLO010000001.1, read as the reverse complement.
TGACTCCACTTGCAGAGCTGAAGGAGGAAAATCTTCATTCTTTCCAAAGCAGGGAAGCTCTCCTGGAAGGGCCTGGAAGGGCAAAGAATGAAGATTTTCTTTCCCTGCTTTGGAAAGAATGAAGATTTTCCTGGATCCAGGGATCCAGGACATGGCACAGGCTGGCACACACTGGAGACAGGAAGGAGGGAAGAGGGAAGGAATCCTCCTGGGACCAGGTGATTGCTCAGGCAGGCAAGGCTGGCTAATGAACACATCAAAAAAGTGCTTGAATTTCAGCTTTTGTATCAGCTCAGGGAAAGGCTCCTCTGGGGAATTTGCAGCTTTCACTTTGAGAAGCAATGAAGACGAAACCCACGATCAATAATTCTGGAATTTCATACAGCAACATAAAACTTAATGCACAAAACACAGCAATTTTATTAAGTTTACCCCAGAACATGGAACCTGCTCCTCAAAAAGTGCCAGCACAGACTTTGCCACCCTTCCCTTGAAGTACAGGGTGGATTTATTTGGCTTTTACCTTATCTCAGGTGAAAACAAAGGAAAAGCAGATATGTGGATGACACAAACCTGTAATTCACAGAAAAGCAGAATTATCCTCACATGACAGAGGCCAGCCCTGCCAAAACATCAGTGATTCCAGCAGCGGGCACAGCCACAAGGATGCAGCCTCTGAGCCTCCTGTTGTGCACAACTGTGCAGCACTGCAGAACTGAGAGCCTGGGCCTGTGACACGAGCACAAAAAGCAGTTCATAAGTAATTACATTTTAAAAGTGGGTTTAGTTATCTCAACCAATGCAGTTTCTTGGTTGCAAGAGGCCTGTTGGTTTTTATATTATTTCTTAGAATTGACGGAAAGTCCTTTTCACCCAACCCAATCAGGCAAAACTAGGTTTTCATCTCTGCTGCTTTTGGATGGCTCAGATTTGTGAGTATCCAGTTAAGACCCACAGCAGGAACATCATTTAAAAGCATCATCCAAGACAGAAATTTACCTCAGCAACAACATCCATGGGAAGGGACAGCTATTTCTTTCTTCTGTTGCCTAATTGGAGCAAAAGAGATTATTAACCCTCGTGGAATTACTGATTTACCAACACTGCCACTGCAGTGTGCACTCATTGCTCCAGGTAGAAATAATACCTTCAAAATGTATTGGTTAATAAATCAACATCAGATTTTAATATTAATTTTCCCTTTGAAACTGATTCTCAACAAATATCACAGTTAGTGTTGCTTTGCTAACATTTTAATGGGTCATTAACTAAAACCAGCCATTACCTTCTGCTGTTACAGTTTCCAGAAGGATTTATTAGGGCAACTTCATGTATTATTAAAAACAAAGTTTGTGGCTCTAATGTTCTAAAACTTCATCTCCCTCAGGCTTCCACTGATTGCTTCAAAGGTGGAAACATTTGCCAAACATAATTGCGTCATTCAGTTCATAACAATCCTTTAAAACAGTATTTCTTGCTTTTAAAGTTGCTTTTTTCCCCTGTTCTCCCTTCCCAAGGAGAAAGTGGCTGTGTATAAAATAAATGTGAATGTGTGGAAGTATATACAGCTTTGTTGGGTTTGTATCTGGTAAATCAAAAGGGGATGGACCTGGAATATCAAAAAAAGAAGAACAAGCTTAGAAAGTTGGGTCTGTCATTATGATTAAAACCACTAAGGAGAATTTCTTCTTCACACAATGTGTTATTAAACCATGGAAATCATCACCCCTAGAAGTCATTAGGGGCAAAGTTTATGCTCACCACAGAATTCAAACTTCATACAGATCTCAGGAATTCTAAGCCTCATTCTCCCATAATTGAAGATAAACTTTAGGGTATGAGGCTTAGAATTACCTTAATGACTTCCTGAGGTAATTAATTCGGCAGTCTAAATAACATTTGTAATTATTAGCAGTCAGAGTGACATACTTAAGTAAAAAAAAAACTGTATTTGCACCTTACACAGGCTTCCAACAGATCATGGATGAAATCAAGTTCACTCCCTTCTGAGAAGGCTCCTTTACACCTATATTTTCTTGACTTTGTCTTTCTTTTTTTCTTTTCTTCAGTGGAGAGATATCTGAAAACAGGAGTTTCACACTTACAGCTCATCACATTCCTAGTGTGCTACCAAGAATTTAAAATACTGACAGTTTCCATGTGGTGACATGAAAGAAAAAAAACAACATTTTCCCTCCAGACTGTAAAATCAGACTCAGGTTCACAATCAGCTCTGTGCCTCTCTATTCCACGTTCTGGAGCACAATTGCTTTGAATTATTCTGCATCCCTGAAAAATAAGAGCCAAGTTGCAGCAAAGACAGGGAAGGGACAAGAGAGTTTGCCTCACCTCAGTGCAAGAGCTGAGCTTTTGTGGCCAAAATTCACTTTTCACCAAATTTCACTGATTGCTCAATGTTGGATAGGGCATGGAGGTGGGCTGTGAAATGTTGAACATTCAGGTTCCTTCAATAATATATTCCTAAAAATCACATTGTCCCAAAAAAAAGGAGCAGATTTTATTCCCAGTTTGTGTCAATCCAAAGAAATCAAGACATCAAACCAGAGCCATTTATGTTACTTAAAAAAAAATAAAACTGATTTTCAGGCTGCTAAGGATTTGTAACCTGGTACTAAATGGTTCAATCCTATATTGTTATCTGTGGATGAGCTGAAAATATTTATGAATGCCGAGTTTTCTGCAAATGGCTTGGATTTATTTCACCTCTGCCAGGCAATGCTGCAGAGATTCATCTGCAAGTGCTGCAGAGATAATGTCTTAATTTATATCTCTGGGGGGAAACAGAAACACCAGGCTTGTGAAAGGTTTTTGATGATAAAACTTTATGACTTTATGGGTTTTTTTTAAGAAATCATCTGTGAAATGTTCTTGTATATTAAAAAACCTTCAGTGCTATCCCTAAAACACCTGTTTCCATTGGGTTCCCATGGCTGGAGAGAATTTCATGGAAAACTTCTTTTTGTGCCTGATCAGTCACAAGATCTATAGGAAGAACTGCACTGCTTTTTTTGTAATCAGCAACTGCTAGTTAGCAGAACAACTGCTTGCTCTCAAAATGTGCTGTACCTTTGGAAACCAAGAATTCATCTGCAAGGAAGTGAAAGTGGGATGGATGTAACAGCTAAACTTACGTGCACCTGCTTTTACATAAGCCAATGTGTTTCTGGTGATGGAAATCAGAGTCTTTCAGATCCAAATGAATCGTTTAAATTAGCAAGGCTCATGTTCCATCGTTAGAAACACCTTCCAGCCTCACAAGATGCAGAGATTTCTTTCTCAACAGAGGTGTCTGAAAACATGAGCTTCGGGACGCTTTTAAAAAAGATGAAATTTGCCATCCAATATATTGTGGAAATTTGAAAAAAAAAATTGCTTCTGAATGCATTTGCCTGTGTGAAATAACATCTCACAAAAGATGCAGGAAAAGGAGCCAAGATTCACAACATAAAATAATCCTCAAGTGAACATTTCAGTACCACGCTCCACCAAAGGTAGGTCACAGAAACCAACTGTGTCACATCATAATTCTCTAGCAAAAAAATACAAATGAAAAACCAAAACCATACAAACAGAAAATCCTCCTTTCCATTTCCAATAAGAACCTAAATCTGGAGGTATTTTCTCATTTCCAGTCAGCAAACAATCAGACACCACCTGCTTTTCCTGCTCCCCAAGTCTTGTTCATCCCTGTGTGATATCACATAGCTGAATCCTTACTCCTATGCCCTCCTTTCCATGGAAGGAATAATTTCCTGCAGAACTGGAGAAAATCAGCCTCAATCTGTTCTCAGGCCCTCAGTCTGTCACTATATCTGGTCAATGTCATGATGATGTCACGTATGAATTAGGAAAGGGATAGCCTGTAACTTTTGCTGATTTTTTTTTCCCTAAACATTCCCTTACCTTTCCAAAACACCCTGATCAACTTTATTTATTGTGCTTACCAGCCCTTGTCTGCCTAAAGCACATTGTATGCTCTGTGCAACTGAGAATATATTTATTTATTTGTAGTCTTCTCTACTGAGCTGAGCACAACATGGGCCTGCTTCTTAATTAAGGCTCAAACAGTACAATAAATAATTACAGGAACTCACCTCTATATATATTTATATGGCTTTGAATTATGCTGGTAATGGCAAAAAAAAATGAGAATGAGTGATTAATAGGAAACCCAACTCCTACACTTACCTATACATACATTGCTTTGAATTATGTTGGTAATGGCAAAAAAAAAAGGGAAAGAGTGATTAATAGGAAACCAAACTCTTCTACACGCACCTATACATATATTGCTGTGAATTATGCTGGTAATGGCAAAAAAAATGGGAATGAGTGATTAATAGGAAACCCAACTTTTCCATACTCACCTATACATATATTGCTTTGAATTATGCTGGTAATGGGGCAAAAAAAAAAAAAAAGGGGAATGAGTGATTAATAGGAAACCCAGCTCTCTTCTACTTTACTGTTGAATGCCAATCTCTGAGTAACTTAAATCAGAGGGGAAGAAAGGAAGGTGGAGGATTAGGAAAAGTCACAAGGCTAAATCATAGCATACCAAACTATCATTCAGAGATTCACCACTAGCTGGATTTATTAGAACACTAAATCACATATATCTGTGTGCCTAAGATAAAAAAATACTCAATTAGCAAAATCACTGTTCCTTCTCAAATGATGAGGATGTTAGCAGGTGTATTCTGCTTTCATGCATTATCCAAACTATATTCACACATTAGAGACCTGATTATAAGCTGTGGCCCAATATCACAGTAACTAATAAATTTCTCCCTAATTTATTTACAGCCCAAGGGGAAAGGCCTGTCTCCATGGCCACACGCAGACAGTTGTGTGTTAATTCCATCCATCCTCTGATCCGGCCAGGTGTGAGTCAGCTCGAGCCCAAAAGCCATAAAACCTCATTAATGAGGGGTAGGTCTTATCACCGTGGGCCAATTAGTGCACTCACAAGGCTAGCTTTGGGTCTGGCTGAAGTTAGGGCTGTCTGTGCCAGAGCAGAGATATGAGAAACACAATTAATGCTGCCAGGACTCGGCAAGTTTGGGGCTGGAATTGTGAAATAAAAAAAAAAGTCACCTTAAAAATTGAAGCATCACAGAAAACATTAAATTATGGCAAAATTCAAAAGAGGTCTGGGTTGTAGGGCAAAATCAGCCTGGGCTGCACTGGGATAGTTGTTTGTTTTTTTTTCTTTAATTTTTGATTTTTGATTGTATTGCTGACAGTTTGATGGAGATGATCTTCCCCTCTGCTCAGGGAGGATTCAGACACAATTGAAGGCTCTGTTGCAAGAGTCATGGGCCCACAGAAAGACCCTACCTCAAAGACAATTAATGGGCTGGAAAATATGAAAAAAAGCTGATAGAGCTAGGAGTCCTTAGCCTGGAGGAGAGAAGATTCAAGGGGAGCCCTTGCCAGTGTGTAAAAGTGGGGGTAAAGAAGATGCTGTCACCTCAGTGCTGCCCAGTGAAAGGGCAAGAGGAAATGGGCACAGACCAAAATACATGAAATTGCACTTAAACCTAAAATTTTAAATTTTTTAAATTGTAATTGTAATTAAATACTGGGAACAATTTTCCCAGAGAAGTTGTTGAGTATTCCATCCTTGGAGATACTAGAAACTTGTCTGGACATGATCCTAAGGAAATCTGCTGTAGTTGACCCTGCTTTGAGCAGAGGAAGTGGACTCAATCTCAAGAGCTCCTTTCTAGCCCCAGCTATTCCCTGATTCTGTAATTTCTTCAAAATTAAAACCGTTGAAGAAAAATAAAAATAATCTCTAGAAAGAGTTCAGTCCTTCAAGAAAAGCAGTCAACACCAGAAAAAAATCCATTTTCTGCTGAGACAGGAATGAGACTGTAACATCAGCTGCACCTTTTCTCCCCAGTGTGAACAAAGTTTAGACAGTTCTCACTTCGACATTCAAAATCAGATGGGAGGAATTCCAGCGTTCTCCACTAAATTATAATCAGCACCATGCTCATGAGGTAATATCACAATGCCACAAATGTTTTTTTTTGGTTGGTTGGATTGTTTGTCCTGGATTGTAAGATGTGGCTGGGGGTGTGTGTTCCATCACCACCCGTCAGAGCTAGGGCAGTTCTCTGCTGTTCCTGGGGCAGTTTTTCCTTTCTCTCTCCCACAGCCAACCCTCCCTCCAGGAGATCTCT
>JAXCLO010000001.1:111919268-111959793 GCA_035583995.1 Arremon aurantiirostris | reverse complement strand
GAGACCAATCACAGATGCACCTGTTGCATTCCACAGCAGCAGATAATCATTGTTTACATTTTGTTCCTGAGCCCTCTCAGCTTCTCAGAAGGAAAAATCCTAAGGAAAGGATTTTTCATAAAAGATGTCTGTGACAGATTTGGTCATTGCCTTCCTCCTCCTACCACAATTTACAACTCAGTATAATCTACATGCTGTGATATAAAATGGAATAACAATCTCAACATAGTTTCCTCTTAAAATGCTTCAGTGCTGTTTCCTCTGAGTGAAGTTTTCCTCTCTGCCAGGCCAAGCTCCCTCCCAACACAGATCAGATGAAGCAAACTCTGCTTAACTGCCCAGCAAATGATCCTGACAAGCATCAAGTTTGTCACAGGGTCCTTCCCCTGTGCCAGGCAGGGAGCAGCATTCCTCCTGCAGAGAGCACTCACTGGAGAGGTGCTGGAAGAGCCCAGGGACAGCAGGGTCACCCTGAGCGTGTGATCTTCAACCATCACAAAAAAACTCTTGCAATGGACTCACTCCTTCAGGCCCACTTGTGAAACAGAGCCTGCAAAGCCTCAGAAGATGCCCGCAGCCAGCCGCCAAATCCCTGGTGCTTCATTCCAGCACAGAGCAGAGCACACCCAGCACTGAACTGCCTCAGAATCAGGCAATGTGAGGCTTTCAGGAGCTCACAACCAGAGAAGCTTCAAGAGATAAATTTCTTCATAATTTTTTTTTTTTCAGCACATCTGCCTGGAGTGCAGCCTTAGCACAGAACTGCATCCCCAGACAGGGCCCAATTCATCCTCATAGCTCCAGAGAAATGCCACAATGTGGAGAAACCCTCAGAAAATCTGCCTGAAGCACCGTGTTCACTCAGCCTCTGGTTCCAAGGGGTTTCATCAGCATCACAATTCCTGGCCTGTCCTCCTTGGAGTCAGGATTCTTTAAAATGACAGAGTTCCATGGCGCTAAAATCCTTGGAGTGAGGATTCTTTAAAATTACAGAGCGCCATGACCATGGGGAACAAGAATTCTTTAATGGCTGATGACTCCCTGAAGTCCTGGCAATGCTGAGCAGCTTTGCCATCCTTGCAATGCAGCTGCACATGGCACCTTTTTCACTGATTTATCAGAAATTTCAGAGAGGGAGAAGAATCCATTCTGCCCACTCTAGATGCAAATCCAACTTTAGTATGATTTTTTTGCGAATTAGGAAAGAAGACTGGTTTTTGACTAGCTTTGTACGTCCATACTAAAATACTGAAGGTCCCTAAGCAACAGCTCTAAAACAGAGCTGGGATAATTCACTGAAGTCATCAACACTCAGGAAATCGTACACATCTTTTAGTGGCACCTCAGACACAGAACCAAACTCTCCCTGGTGCTGTAAAACATAGAAACCAAATCTAGATTAAAAATACATGCTGCTATTATGTACCATCATTGCCAGGCTTCAGCAGAGCTAAATCATCCTCCAGCTAACACAGAAAGCAACCTCAGCTAAAAGCAGCCAAAAGAACTCCAGCAAAAATAAAAATTGGAGCTACAGTGACTGCAGAGGGAAGATAAAAGCCACTGACAAGAACAAGCCAGGTTGTGACACAGCTTTTCACGAGCTGCCTCATTACAGCAAAAGCTGCCAAAGCCAGGCAGGCTCTCAGTGTTGATAAATTAGAAGCAAAAATGGAAAGATAAAGCTCGCTGAGAAACCAAAGGGGAACAAGTAGGTGGCTGTGCTCAGGGAGCAGAGGCTGCTCCCAGGAGCTGCTTGCTGGCTGAGCACTGAGAGTGTGAAGGAGGCCAAGAGAAAGTCATTCAAGATGTCTGGGGGGAGGAAAAAAATGACAGACCTCTAATTAAAAAGATTGTGTGTGGGAAAGCTGCATGTGGTCCTGGGCAGTGGGGAAGACAGCAAACTTCTTGCTGGATCAGCAGCCTCATGCCAAATGCAGACTCAGGGACTGACAGAGGATGCAATCCCAGTGTGAATGGATGAGTTTGATCCCCTGACAGATAAATCTGGCAGCTATTTGAGGGCCAATATATTTAGTTATATTTTGCCTTTCCCACTGTGGCAGAACTGAATGCAGCTGAGCCCCTCACACACAGCCTGGGGCACAGCCCTGCCTCCCCTGACACACCAGCTCAGCTCACTTGGCCCAAAGGTTCTTTAATTATATTGTTATGATCCCTTTTCCTTCCAGATGCAGGTTACTAATCCCAAAGGACGGCTCTGAGCAAGCCTAGATTTGACAATCCTGGTCCTACATCAATCTTCACCCTGATGGCAGCCAGGACAGAGGTGAGGCATTTCCAAAGCACCTTCATGCCCGTGATGTTTCTTTGGGAGAGACAAATCTGGAGGCCCTGGCACAGCTGTGGCTGCCCCTGGATCCCTGGAATGTCCAAGGCCAGGTTGGACACTGGGGTTTGGAGCAGCCTGGGACAGTGGAAGGTGTCCCTGCCAATGGGAGGAGATGGAATGAGATGATCTTTAAGCTCCCTTCCAACCCAAACCATTCCATGACTTGGATTCTATGAAAAAAACAACATGTAAAGAAAGCCTAAATTAGAACATTTTGGAAAATGCTCCATTACTGCTGCAGGTTGACTATTTTTTTCTTATTAATCTCTGGATGTCACTGTGCTTGTTTGGACTCTCCACAGGCTGTAGGGTGCTGTTTCCAGCCCTTTCATTTCCTTAGCAGGTATGGATGTGCTGGGGCATTATTTAAAAACCTGATAGGAATTATTTAGAAACCTGAAAGATGAAGAAAGAATGAGACTCTGTGTGGGGCTAGAATGTGAGAAAATAAAGATTGTGCAGAAGGTATTCTCACCCCTGAGGAGTTGCAGCTATACTGATCACCAGAGATTAGGAACAGGCCTGCCCTTAACAGGCCACAGCTGTGTCCAGTGAGGATGAGTGCTACAAAAGTGAGGGTTAGCTGGGTGAAGAGAGATGGAGTTTGTTGGCTGTACTGTAAGGAGGAAGGAGTTAGTACTGTGAGGAGTTGACCATGAGAAATCGTCAAGAAGGTTTGGGACTTTTGCAATAGGACGACAACAGTTGGTGACCCCGATGTGATCCCATGGGGATTTGGGTAGAGAGCTGTAGAGACAGCAGTAAGGAGATCATCCTGTGGTGGTCTGGGAAAAAGGGCTTAAATATTAAGTGATGTGATCCCAAGGTGATTCAGGAAGATGAATGCAGGCTTAAGAGAAGTAAGATGGTGGAGTCAGGCAAACCAAGAGCCTCAGAGCCTAAAAATCCAAATGAGTTATAGCCAAGCAGACTTGAAAAGGAAGAAGAGAATTATTAAAACAGCAGTTGGAGCTGGGGACAGAGTAGCTCTATCATTCAGTATGGTGTATTTGTTTGCTTTTTGCAATAGGATGACAACAAGACTCACCTAAGAATCAGAACTGGACTGAGAACTGATCATTTTTTTTCTGTACCTTTTTGACTGATTTTTGAACAGGTGTGGAAAAAATTCTTCATTTTAAAACTGGCAGGAGCCATACCTTCCATCACAAATAAACTCTTCCAGTTAATCCCATCAAAGCCAAATACTGCTGAGCTTGTTTGCCACACAGAGATCTACTGATTCCAAACCACCATTTCCCTCTCCAATCCATCACCTTCAGGAAGGAAATGCTCTTCTGGAAGGCACATGTATTATTATCCCCACACAAATTCATTTGAAAGGCATAAAAGTGCCCCCAACCCTGCCCTTGAGTCACATAGGGCAGTGACTAAAACCTCTTTTAATGCAACAGCAGCATTAAATATTTGCAATAAGAATCTGACAGTAACCAGCAGAAGCTCCAATCAAGATAAGAGGCTGTGGTGTGATTTATTGACTGTCAGAAAGCTCTTGGTAGCTGGACTGAGCTGGAAAACCTCTCTGCATCATGTGGAGGAGGCACAAGTTAACAGGCAAAGGTCAGAGGAGCTTTCTTGCCTCCCCCACAGTCTCATAACTGCTCATACAAAGAGGGAGGGAGGCAGAAAATCCAGTGGAGCTGCTGGAGAGAGCTCAGAGCTGTTCCAAAAGTTTTATCCTCCCTGGGTCATTCCTAAAAGCCAGGAGACAGAGGAGGAAACATTAAGTTTGTAGGATTACAAATGAAACATTAGATTTGTAGGATTACAAATGAAAAAAAATGGATTAAGACATATGAGGTCTAAAATATGATGGGAATGGGGCAGTGTAGCCTCCTCTTAGGGGACCTGTACCAAAACCAGATGTGGCCATCGTGTCTAGAGGCTTGTCACTGTCACATACACTGTGAGGAGGAAGAATGATTAGGAAATGTGATGGTTTTGGTTAGAAAATCACAAAATAAGACAGGAGGAGCTCAGAGAATTCACACCTGGAGAATGCCACACCAGAGCTTTGTTTATTTGGACTTATAAGTGTGTTGTACAGTTCCTAAGTGATTGGGGAGCCAAAACAAAGGCAGGGATTTCCTGTGATCTCCCTGGTGAGAACCTGCCCAGAGAGCATCACCCAGACCCTGCTCCCTCCAAGCAGTTTTCCTGGCAGCCCAAATTCCTGCTTTTGGGAAAAGGTGACTAACAGGAGTTTTTCCTTCTGTGTGCTGTGGCAAAAAGTATAAAAGCTTTGTTAGGGACATAATTATTGTGTCTTTGAGAGTTCTCTCCACCAGAACAAAACCAGTTCCATCTTTTATTTATCCTGCAAGATTTTGTGGTGTTAATTACCAACATGAGAGCTCGTCCTGAAATTTCATGGAAATCTGCTCCAGACTTTCTGCCGGGCCCCAGCCTGACCAGAAAATAGAAGAGTTTTTGTGGAATGGCCTCATGTGCTGAGTTTCTGTCTCTCACAAATGGGGAAAGGCTGAGGGAATTGGGATTGTTCACCTGGAGAGGCTCTGGAGTGAGCTCAGTGTGGTCTGAAGGAGCCCCAGGAAACCTGGAGAGGGACAACTTCCAAGGGATGCAGGGACAGCACACAGGGAATGGCTTCCAACTGCCAGAGGGCAGGGCTGGATGGGATCTTGGCAATGAGGAATTGTTTCCTGGCTGGGATGGAATTCCACCCCTGGATCCCTGGCAGTGCCCAAGGCCAGGTTGGACATTGGGGCTTGGAGCAGCCTGGGACAGTGGGAGGTGTCCCTGCCATGGCAGGGGTGGAATTCCATGAACTGTAAGAACCCTCCCAACCCCAAGCAATACAATAATTACTACAGCAAAGGGAAAATTGACAGGTTTCCAGGAGACCGGAAGCAAAAAGAGGCATCAGCATGAGAGCTTTGAGCTGATCTGCCATGGGGCTGTGGAGTCACCACCCTGCCCTGAAGCCCAAGCGCAGCCCCAGCATCAGGCAGGGGATGGAGTGGGGGCAGATGGCAGCAGAGCCTGGCAGCAGGGAAGGGGATTTCTGCAGTGAAAGGGGTTTGGAAAAGGTGAACGGGACAGGTGTACGAACAACTCTTTGAGAGTGTGGGCAGAGAGCCTGGCAGGATGGCAGGGAGGCGATGGTGCCAGGGAGCTGCAGCTCCTCATTCCCCACTCACTCTGGTGCTCCAGAGCTTTCCCCTTTGGTTATGTAACAGGGGACACGTGGTGGTGCCTTCAGGGATACCTGGGAGCAGCAGGGAGGTATCAGAGTGCCTAGGTTATGCAAGGCAGCTGGCAGGCAGTGAGGAGCACAGCTGTGCACTGCAAATGCTGGCAGAGTTAAAAATAAAATCCTCACTGTTCGATCAGCCAGCCTGGAGTTTGCCCTCTAGTCTTCCCCCTGACATATGGTGCCTGCAGCCTCTGGAGAGCACCCAAACCACCTCTTGCATCCAGGGCTTAAAAGAATTGGGAGACATAATCTGTGGAGAAATTAAAATCATTGTTTGCGGGAAAAGCAATTTCATTCCACTAGAATTCTTGTGCCATCGATGCTCCCCTGTTCACAAAGGCCTTTTCTTTACACAGGATGAGCTGGGGCAATCAATTGTTTTTATCTGGTAAATGAAAATGAATAAAATGCAATTTGGGTGTAGGTAAACAGAGAAGCCATTTTCCACTCAGCATTAGCTCCCATCTCAATGGACATTAGCCCAGTGTTTATTGAAGGACAGGTTATTGCCTGGGACATTGGGATTTTAGTGGAATGGAACACAAACTCCAGTTTATTGACATCTGCTGCATAGCAGAAAGATGGATGATTAGCTCCTCTATTCCTGCTCTTTTTCAGAACTGCTGTGTGGATGCCCACAGGGGGAAAGCTTGGATTATGCATCATATTCTTCATACTTTTATACAGAAGAAGTTAATGGTCCTTTCACAGAAACACTTTCCATTAAAACAAGTTTTCTTGGCATCAGAGATCTACCTCCTTTGCTTCTTTCTCACAGATGTACATGACTTAGTGCCTGTCATCTGAATGAAAAGTCCATTATCTTGATTCTGTGCTGCACATTGAAATTGTAATCCTGCACACTGTAGTCAATAGTACTAATTTCCAATAGTATTTTTAGTTTAGGGCTGCCAGAGCTTCAAGGACTAGCAACAAAGCAAAAAGTAGAAGTAAAAAGAATAAAGGAAATCCTGAAAATATCCAGCTAGGAGGGGAAATTCTCTCAATGACAGTTGGGTTTTTTTTTTCTTTTTGCCTGCACAGAAACAGATAATTCTCCTTTGAGGAAAAAAAAAGAACCCAAATAATAAACATCCCTTTTTCATCTCCTTCAGTGCCAGTGCACAGTCAGAGATTGCATTCACATGCACAGCAGCAATGAGCAGCTGCTTCTCTGGCTGCACCAGCACGACATAAACCTTGTTCCTGCCCTTGGTTTTGATTTTCCTCAGGTGCCACCTCACTGCAGGGCTGCAGCACGAGCGAGGATGAGCTCCATAAAGGTGGGATACAGCTCCTGGAGCTGCTGCCCGGCTGCTGCTGCTGGAAGTTCTCACCAGAGGATTTATCACCCTGAGGCTGCTGGAGCTCTGCCCCCCTTGCTGGGGAGGGCAGGGGGCTTCAGGATGGGCCAGGGCAGGTTCAGGATGGGCACCAGGAGGAATTTCCTCTGGAATTCAGATGAAATTCCAGCTGAAGGGATTGTTAAACATCGGCACAGATGTTCAGGGTGGCAGTGGGGCCGCCATCCCTGGAGGTGTCCAAGGATGTGGCACTCACTGCTCTGGCAGGGTGGGGATGGGTCACAGGTTGGACTCAGTCTTGGAGATGTTTTCCATCCTCAGTGATTCTGGGATTTGTGACTCTGCAGGAACAGGGGGGAAGCCCTTGGGCTGCTTTGCTGAGTTCCCACCCAGCCAGATCCGAGTGAAATTGTAATATATGACACAAACCAGAATACGATACACGTGATACACACTCTCTGTGTGTTTGGAAGCCACTGCTTCATCCAGAAGAATAATTCCCCACAAAACCTTGAAGACATCCCCCTGCTTGCCACTTCTGGAGTGTCCCTCTCCCTCTCCCTCTCTGCCCTGGAAAGAGCTGACAATAAGCAGGTGATGGATCTGGGACTTGCAAAACGCCACTGAAAAATGTTTTGCAGCTCAGGAATACAAAACCACATGGCCAAGGAGGGCTCAGGCACACAGAAAGTTTGGTTTCCAGCTCTTCCAGGCTTTCAGGGCATGCCTTAGTTATCATGGCATGAGCAGGCATGCATTTGTGCTGCTTGTTCTTTGTCCTAGCAACCAAATTTCACTCTCAGTTTTCCTGCTGCTCCTTGCTGAAGCATTCCCAGCTGAAAAGCTTTTCTCCTGATACACTGGCATAAGGCTTGATTGGGTTGCTGGAGTCAACATTAGTATTTTTAGACAATGGTCCACAGCCTCTGATGCAAATCAACTTTAAAAGGTTACTTTTGTTTGTGTGCTTTAGGCTATTCTGTTCCCTCTTGTAACTCCTTTTTCCTGTGCTCTGTCAGCAGTGATATTCTTTAGGTGAGATGATTAGTCAAGCCCACTTAGTTCCTTTTGCCTGGCTCTTCTCTGACATAAAACCTGTTGATTCCCACTGAAAAAAAATCTGATCTGTTGGCTGTTAGTAACTTCTGTATTTGTCAGCCTTGGAGTTAAGCATTGTTAAAAATCCACTTTCCAGTCTGATCATTTAGTTAAAAAAACCCCAGAAAAACCAGTCGATTTTGTTTTCCCCTTAAAATATCAATCAAATTAAAACAAAAGCAAGACTTGCCCAGCTTATGTAAAGCTGGATTGCACTTCAGACTGTATTTTTGTGCATTATTAAGTTTACTGAAGTCTCAGGGGATGAAATTTGCAAAAGCAAGTACCATTTAAAGTCATTGGCACTCGTGCACTTTAATCCCCTGGGTGCTTTTGCAAATCTTTCACAGACTGTGTAAATGTGCCATATTCAACTGCAGCAATTCTGTGATGGATGAGGCTTCTGCCAAGCAGGGAGATTTAGCAGAGCCTCTGTTCCTCGTGCATTTCACTGTTATTAACAAGCTCTCACCTAGAGCGAAATAAATCTGACTTAATTTGCACCAGCTTCCAGTTATTACCCATCCATTTGTAAATGTAGCTGCGGTGACATCTGATTGTTTTTTGGTATGTCTGTTGCATCAGAAACAAAGCCAAACAAATTCTGTCTGGTTACATATCAGCATCTATTATCTGCTGTGCAGGAACTGCCTGCAGAGAGAGTTTGGAGGAACTCTGGAGGAGCAGGACCTTCTCCTGGTGCTGAAATTCCCTTTTTTGGACAGCAAACCAAGCTGACCCACTGTCCATTTAAGCCCTTCCTCAGGCTTTAGTCTGGCTTCCAACCCTTGAAAGTGTCCAAACTCCTTCTGCAGCAAAATCACCTCAGTTTGGTGAGACAGAGAGTTTATCCCATTTCCAGAATGAAGCTGATCCAATCCACTGCTCCTTCCTTGTTTATCTCATTGATCCACACACTGCAGCAGGGTTTATGTTAGAAATGGCCATGGGATACCAGAGCTGAAGAGTTAATAGACTGGAAAGTCACATTAATGGAGGCTTGGAAGCTCATCCAATAAACCCCTCAAGGACAGGGGCCAAGTGTTGGAGGTGAGCTCCTTGCAAAGCAGTTTTCACCAAAGTTGGGAAAAAATGAGGAATTAGTAAATGATGCTGAAGACATCACTTTTAATGAGGATGTGAGGCTGGGTTATATAACCCAGGGTATTTATGACTTCACGGCAATTTAGGGATTTTCATTCTGCAGTCAAAAATTAGTTGGGAATCATAACTGAGAAAATTGACAATTTTTACAGGATCCTTCTTCCCCTAACCTGAAAAGAAAGAAAAAGAGCTCATTGCTAGAGCCTGACACTGACACAGCCTGATCACTCCTCTGATTAACAGAGGCCAAATATTTCAGAGAAATCTGCTTCTCGCCTACATACAGTCAGCCAAGTTAATTGATCTAAGATTTCTTTCTAAATACCCTGTTCAGCAGAATAACTGTTATTCTCCCACTTAGTGCAACATGAGAGATTCTGGATTTAGCTGAACTTTGAGAAAAGTGCACTGCACCTCTGCTACCTCACCTTGGTAAGAGCTGCATTGCTAAAATAAGAAGCAAGTTGCAGCCTCTGGGGTTAAAAGGTCTTTTTCTCTCTTTTATTTTCCTGTTTTTTGTGGGTTTTTCTATTTTTTTGTTTACTAGAGTGGTTTTGAGAGTCATGTAATTTCTCCTAGAAAAACATGAGAAGCCACTATTTAAAACTTTGATGAGATGATGGTGGAAGTTTGCTGTCCTTGTTCTTTATTAATAAAACAATTGAAGCAGTTGGGATTTTTTTCTGGGCACCGGGTTGTGCCCCTTGCCTTTTGTCTTGGAACTGTGCACTTGGTAAAGTCAGAGTGAGGAGAAAAGCAGGGGTAATACCTTTCCTGAGCTGTGGTATTTATCATCAGACCTCCCAGGATTATCTAGTTAAGCTCATTAACTGAACTGTCAGTCAAAGCACAGGTTATTTCCAGCTCTTTTTTTCTGGACAATCAATCAATTAAAGATGATAGCAGCTCTGAGATATGAAAATACCAGGTGAGTTTTTACCCAGGGCATCCAATTGTTGTGTTTAGCTCCAGATATTGCCCATGTGGGCACAAACTCATGGGCATTTTAAGAATTCTGGGAGATAAAAGCATTTTGATTTGGTATTTTGATTCAGCTCACATTTTAGGGAAACTAAGTGAGCTTCTGCTTTACTTGGATGAAAAATAGGGGACCTGGTGGAGTATGTTTCCCTTAGCATCCCAAGATGATCTTTTCTCCCGAATTTTCCTGTGGCAGTGACATCTAAAAGTCAGTTATTAGAACTTAACTTTCTTGTCTAAGATATTATGTAAGTTCAGCGTAGCTGTGATGTGTATTTGTATTTCATAATCATTTCTTGAAACTTCTTTGCATGTGTGAGCGAAGCCTAAGCCTTGAGGGATTTAATATTTAGCATATTTCTGCAATCTGGCAAGGTCATCTTTCTGCTGATATATTTGAGTTAGGAATTTACACAGCAAATGCCATAACTATTAAGTGTGAGAGAAAGCCAGAGTCCTGAAAAATTAAGATGTTTGAAAATAGAACCTGACCTTCTCTAATACAGGATTCCTGATGCCCTCCCCACACCCTTTACTTAATATTTCAGTTCCCATCACACATGGTACAAACAAACATAAATCAATCAGGAGTTTTCCCCCGTTTGCAGACGTCAACAATTTTCAAAGTGACCTTTTTCCTTGCTTCAGAAACTACTTCCAACAGGGAATGAAAATTTCCCTCCCAGAAATCAAAATGTGAATCCAGCTACTGGAGAACAAATGTGTGGCAGTGAATTAAATAATTTTATGGGGTTTTTTTTAGAGAAGTTTTACTCTTCTGAACTTTTCAGCTGTACTTTGTTGTAATTTAACCTTCAGTTAATATAGTGTGTCAAACTTCAGCAAGTACAAGATGAGATTGTTCTAAGATTGTCATAGTTTTTACTATTAAAAAAATCTGCATTTGCCCATCTGCATCTTCACCACCTTTAAGAGGCTTAAGAGTCACAACTTAGCAAATAGAAATGAACATTAAAGAGTCATGTGCTGTATCTGCAGAACGTGCAGAGCTGAGCCCTCTGTGCCTCAAAGCTTCCCCTTTGTCAAGGCTGACAGGAGCAATCTGCTGGCAGGGAGGGAAACGTGACAGAAACCTCCTGTCCTGTCTTCTTTAGAAGCTGAACTCCTGTCTCAGAGAGAGTGTGGTTGCTGTTCCTGCAGTGCCTGAGCTAAACAAGCACTCAGTAATCCCCTTTTTCCATTTGAAAACTCAGGGATCTCTTCAAAAGTTGATTTTAGTGCTACCAGCTGCACAACCAAAACAGTTTTGTGGTCCCACAGTGTTTGTGTTTGCAAACAGTGCTGACCATCCACTCCACTCTTGGAAATATTTATCCAAACCTATTCCCTTTTGAAATAATTGCACACCAGTGTTCCTTTGGGAACATTTTGACACGGATTTGAGTCAGCTGTGACCACACCAAACCAAGCTCCCCTCTCTTCAACAGGTCTTTGCCACCTTCCTCAGCTGATGCATTGCTGGCAGTGCAAGGAATGCATTTCTTAGCAAGGTTTTTATTTTTTAAGGTGTGTAAAGTCCTGGAAAAACAACCTTTTGTCATTGTCTAACTAAAAGATGAGATCACGCCTGGACAGCACCAGGCTGTATTTTTTATGGTACAGCACTCATGCTGCCTGCTGTATTTCCACATTTCTAGGCAACAGAAGTGGGTTTTGGATTGTTGCTCTCCCAGGCTCTGCAGGCTGCCTGGCAATCAGCCCCCCTGCTTCAGCCCCACTCCAAGGAGCTGCCAATGCCTTCAGCTGGAAATCTGCTAAATCTCAGGGCTGTTCCCTGCTCTGCCATGCAAACCCGTCCACATTTTTGCTGCAGGAACTGCAGGAGCCCTTTCTCCTTTCTGGAGGTGCTGCTTGCCTCCCTGATGGGCCATTTCTGCTTTTAAAAGTCATCCAAACCAAAAATTTCTCTTACAGTCACAGTACAGGAAAGGATGTAGCTTGACCAGCTGACATAAATAAATAAATTCTAGCTTCCAAATTAGACAGTGGTTGTGCTGACTGCTCTGCATCCCTTGTGTGCTGGACTAACAAGTGGCTCCAGATGCTTTGCCACACACAGCGAGTATTTATTGCCTGGAAAAAAAAAAATAAAATTATGGGATAAATTGATCATCAAACACAAGCCACAGTAAAATGCCAGAGCAATCCTAGCCTGGCCTGCCAGGATAAAGCTGGCAGGTGCTTGAGCAAACTGCAGTCTTCTGGAACATGATTAAAATGTTTGCTCTTTGCAGTTGCACTCCTCGTGGTGGCTGAAGGCGTATTTATATAAATTAATGGAAATACTAACAATTCTTTGGTGGCAATATGTAAATTTTCTTGTGATAACAACCTAGAATTTGTTCTCAAGCAATGACCTCATTTGGGGGAAACAAAGCAGCAGGTGGTGGCCAGCTCAGACACTCAGGAGGTGGAGAGAGACATTTTGCAAGGACATTTAGTGATAGAAAAAGGGAAAATTGGTTTAGACTGGAAGAGGGCAGGTTTAGATGGGATATTAGGAAGAAATTAGGAAAAAAATCTTTTCTGTGAGGGTGGGCAGGGGCTGGGATGGAATTCCCAAAGCAGCTGTGGCTGCCCCTGGATCCCTGGCAGTGCCCAAGGCCAGGTTGGACATTGGGGCTTGGAGCAGCCTGGGACAGTGGAAAGTGTCCCTGCCCATGGCTCAAGATGAAGTTTAAGATTCCTTCCAACCCAAATGACTCTGGGACTCTATTTTATTTTATTTTATTTTACTGCACGTCTGGGATGGAATCTTACCTGGAGGCAGCTTTGCCTGGCTCCCAGTCTGTCTGCCCTGTGTTTCATCAGGCCTTGTCCTTGTCACGTCTCTGTGTGCAGGGGTTTCAGCCCACCCAGTGCCCAGAATGCAGAGTGGGTATGAAATCACTGGAAAAGCACACATCAGAGCTGGGAAACTGCCATGAAACAGGATCCTGTGATGTCACTGGGACAAAAGCTTTTGTTGAATATGAAATTTTGCCTTTCTTCACTTAATAGAAAATGACCTTGTGAGCAAAGAACCGGATCTAAATCACATATGGCTGTAACAATCTGCATCTCAGGGGCCATTGTCCTGTTTACATGAAGGTTAGTATGGCTTTTTTATTATTTTGGGTCTTTGCAACCTCAGATAGAGCGCTTAGATGTCTGAAAATCTTCTTTTTTAGGGGAAAAACGTGATTGTTTTTGATCACAAATAGTCTCTTCAAAATATTCTGGAAGACAGAAAAGACAGTCTTTCATTCTTCCCCTTTCCTTTCCGTGCCCAAATCTAAACTTTGGCTGTTTAGGTGGTTGTGTTTTTCTATTTATGCTTTGATATAATGCACCAAAGATTCAGCCATAATTATTCTTAAAGCACAATTTCAACAGCATCTTTTCAAGAATTGTATAAAGGATGCTTTGATGAAGCTTCTGTGAAACAAAATGAATGAGATCTTTTATGAAGGGCACTTTCAAATACACCCAGGAAGCCACAAATGATGTGACTGGCTACAGGCAGGCCTCCAAACCACTAAGAAATGTTAACACAGTCGTTCCACTTTATCTGGGAGAAAGTTTTTCTGTTTATGAACCAACCATGCAGTCTGCCACTCTTCCTGTGACTCAAAACACGTGCAAGGAAGTGTTATTTCCACCCAAGTTCCCAGACTTTGAGATTTGTTTGGTAAACACTGCAGTGATTTTTTTGTTCTACAGTCACACAGCCATGGAAGCACAAATGGTTTCTGTTTTTAACAGACCAGCCAACACTCCCAAATTCTTTTCCTGTGGAAGCTCCACCTTTGTGCAAAGTTCCATGATGTAATATTGCTGGAAGTCTTGCAAGCTCTATACATTAAGTTACCAATTTCTTGTGTGATATGGCAGAGGATACAAATTTAGAGCATTAAGACATCTTGTTATGGAGAGTCAATTTTATACCCATTTCTACTCCAAACCTGTCATTCTTGAGTTATGAGAGCAGATAAATCAACCCTTATGTGCCTTTCACCAAAGAGACTTGCATGTTTTTATTCCCTCAGCAAGAGGGGCCCCTCAGACTGCAGCAAAAATGGGGCTTCTAGAGGAAGTGATGAATATGAATCTCAGCAGGAACAATTTGTTACTAAATAGAGGAATTTTTGTAAAAATGAGGAGTAAAATCTGAGATTTTGAGTTCTTGTTAGCAATATAAGTAAGAATATTGTTGCAGGTATTTTCAAAGCTATCCAGGAAAATGCCCAGGGTGTTGATCAATGCAAAGTGATTCCAGTGCAAGGGAAACCAGGCAATGATGAGGACAGTGGTTCACCTAAGCTGGAGGAGTCTCCAAGGTGAGGTTGGTCCATGTCTTGCATCAAAACCACTTCCTTAAAGAAAGAAAAGGAGTAAAATCTGAGAATTTGAGTTCTTGTTAGCAATATAAATAAGAATATTGTTGCAGGTATTTTCAAAGCTATCCAGGAAAATGCCCAGGGTGTTGACCAATGCAAAGTGATTCCAGTGCAAGGAAAACCAGGGAACAATTGTTCATCTAAGTTAGAGGAGTCTCCAGGGTGAGGTTGGTCCATGTCCTGCATCAAGACCACTTCCATAAAGAAAAAAAAGAGATGTTGTCAAAGGGGACCGTCCTGAGGAGAACAGCAGGTCCAATATGCAGACTTCCCCAGTTTTTAAGGAAAGCTTTCTGCCTCCCTGGGACCTGGGTCAAAGCTCCCTACCCTGCTACAGCCCTCAGATTATTATCCATGGTGATTTTTTTCAATAGGCTGTGATCAAGATGAAGCAAGAAACCTCAGGAGAGATTTCAGGTCCTTGGGAAAACTGTTAAAAGGCTCAGGAGCACAAGAAGTGCTCTCCTCTATCCTCCCAGCTGCAGGGAATGATGAAGGAGGAAACTGGAAGAGTCCAGAGATCCATACCCGGCTCCAGGCTGGTGTCACTGTCAGAATTTTAATGCTGGGTTGGTCTGTGGGACACACCGGGCACAGCTGTCTTAAAAGGGGGAAAGAACTTTTTATGCAGGAGTTAATACGACTCGCTGAATGAGCTTTAAACTAGATTTGATGGAGGAAGGAGATAAGCCAGGCTCACTAGGGCTAAGCCTGGGGTGGCACAATGATGTTGGAGGGATGGTGATGGTGAGGTCCTGCTGTCTGCCATGTTAGTGGAGATAGGGGTGGAAATCCATGTGGCAGAAAAGACACAAGGGTTATTCATGTGTGGGAATGGTCATACCACCAAAAAAGGGTGGCAGCATTAATAGCCCTGCTGAAATTCATCTACACCAGTCCCCACAGCATGGGCAGCAAACAGGAGGAGCAGGAAGCCCCTGCACAGCTGGAAAACCAGGATAACAACCCTGGAAACATGGGGGCTGACTTCCACACCTGGAGTGCTGCAATGGATGGCTGCAGCAACTCTTCAGAAGGGAAGTGCAAGGAAGGAGAGGTGGTGGGGTGTGTTAGGGAGGGTTTTGACTGCCTGGGGTTAAATGATGGCAATGAGAGGGTCAAGTGTTTATGGGTAAGAGTTGGGGAAAGATGAAATCAGATATGGGGGGATTCTGTTACAGACCACCCAGCCAGGGTGAGGAAATCAACAGAATATTCTGTGGACAGCTGGGAGAAGTTTCACCATTGCTAACCCTTGTTCTCTACAAATTTCAGCTGAGATACCTGCTGGAAATACAACACAGCAAAGAGGAAACAGTCCTGGGGTTCCTGGGGTGTGTGGGAGGTGATTCCTGACACAGCTGGTGAGGGAACCAGCCAGGGTAGGAGCAGAGATGGACTGGAGGGGAATGTGATGGTTGGAGGCTATTTGGGGCACAAAGATAATCAAATTATAGAGTTTTTCCAATTCTTGGAGAAGTAAGGAGGATGATCAGCACATTGTCTATTTGACCTTCCAGATGGCAGACTTCAGAATTTTGGGGAGCCTGGTTGACAGGAGAAGCTGGGCTGAAGGGCAAAGAAGTCCAGGAAGGCTGGAGATTCTTCAAGGAGGAAATTTCCAAGGCACAGCAGGAGGTTGTTCCCTTGTGATCAAAGAAGAACTGGTGGGAAAGAGATTTGCAGGTTTGGTGCTTTCCTGCCAAAGGTACCAACATAAACTAACAATCACATGCCAAAATGCAAGGACATCTAAGAGAGGGGCTGTTGCAATTTAGTCCAAAGGACAGAGAGGAGATGAATCAATATTTATTACTAAAAAACCCCACTGGGAATTTCTGTGCTTCAAAGGATGCAAAATTTGTCCTTGAGGAGTGAAAAAAGCTGCTTTTCTAGAACAGTGGCCTGACTGGAATCCAAATCCTGGTTCTAAAAATTCAGGAATATCCAAAATCAATACCCTTAGCATGCTCTCACAGATTTCTCTGCAGAATTCTCATTCCATGTATTAACTGAGAAGACCATGAGAAAAGCAAAAAAAAAAAGAGGCCACTCCAAAGCAACCTCCAGTTCTCTGGAAAACAATAATCGGGCCAGATTATGGGATTTACATTTAATATCTGAGATGAATTTTCACTGGTAACTACTTTAATTGTCTGTTTCACACAAGCAATACACATGGAGCTTGTGGCAACCATAAGAAGACATGGTTTACATTTTGTTTTTTAAGCTGAATTTTATCATAACCTAATTTAATGAGCTACACTTTCCACTGGTCTCATTATTGCTAAAGTACAAAGTCATAATTCCTGAAGTATGTTTGCCTGGCAATAATGTATGGTGTATTCACCCAAGAGTACTCAGAATTAAGTCATATTTTTGAGTTTATTGTCTTTGGGTTGCCTTTCATTCTAAAGGTCAAAGAGTTGTCAGGAAAGTGAAGGTTTTAGCCCTGCTAAAGCCATACTCCTTAGTCATTGTAGTGTCACACTAACCATAATGCAATTAATTACTAATTTAAACAAGGCTTTGTTCTTCTTTTCCTGCAAGTTCAGCTTAGCTCGTTCCCAACCCATCTTCTGATGTGCGTTTGCATACCAAGTAACACAAGCAAAAGAAAAAAAACCACCTCACTGCCTTTTGTAACAGCTCTCATTGGTGTGCTTGAGGGGCAAAGGAAGGAGAATTTCCCCATAATTCTGAGTCTTGCTCTAAACCTTCGTGCTGTGCTGAATAAAAAAAGTAAGACCCATTTTTACATTCATTTAAAATGTGTTCTGCATTTCTATTTATGGAAGCCATTCAATGTGTGCAAATACCACATTCCTTTGAATCCTGCTGTATTTCCATTCTTGCTCAATAATTAAAACAGATAGTGATTACCCTAAATAAATACCAAAAGCTCAGAGTTTGGGGTTTATTATTCTTCTTTTGTGCACCTTAAATTGGTCAGCATTTATTCCTTTTTGTCATGTGGGCTTTGCACTTGACAATGCTTTGGGAGAGCATCTCTAATCTCCAGAACAACACCAGCACTACACCTCACTGCACCTCCTGAAAGCATTTAATCCATATTCATATTAATTAATTCCAACTTTCTCCTTATATGGTACTTAACTGAGCTCATTTTTTACCTTCCATTCTTTTTAACACTAATCCTATAATAAATTGGAGCTCCTGTAGCCATTTTGACAGTCATACAAAACACAATTATTGTAACTCAACCCTCCTGAAAATTATTCTACCTTCTCTGGAACATTCACAAAGATGCTGTATGACCTTGAGCACTCCCTGGCAAATGACCTTGAACATACTTTATAAATCCTATACTTTGATTTAGTATGAATATTTCTTAACAGATTTAACTGTCTTAATTAGACTCTATTGTACTATCCATTCTATTTATTTTCTTTTTCTTTTTTTCTTAAGGATCTTTGATATTAAGTAGAAAACAATATTGTTTGAGACAATTTTTCTTCACTAAATAAACGCATATTATTGAATTATCCCTTTAAGTCTGATTACTAAATTATCTCAATAATGACTTACTCTTGTCTTGCAACTATGGGATAAAAATATCCTTTGAAGTTTTCTGTGCTCTTAGTAATAGGCTAAATAATGCCAAGATGAAATCCTGTTTTTTACTGAAGTCATTGTCTTCCACGTTACTCATTATTTCTTTTACTAATTCATTACTAATTACTGCAATGCCCAAGAGATTTGGTCATAGACCAGAAAGTGCAGCACTGCACAAATATTGAATAAAAAAAAGTTTCTTCTTTCAGATAAAAATGGAAATATTGTTAAAACCGGTGACAGATATACTTCAATAACATATATATTTTCACTCATCTTTCTACTTAATGAAATATTATTCATCTGTGTATTTTAGGCTTTCTTGGTTTAAGTTATTCAATTATTTATTTTCAATTACTTTAATAAACATTGCTTTATTTTAAAGTGTAGTTTTATTTTTCTATTTCAGCAAGCCCATTTATCCTATCCATTTAACCCCATCATCCTATCTATTTAGGACCCTAAAAGGATAGGAATGGACTATTAGTCTCATGAACACCATTTATCAATAATTCCATGTGTTATATTTGTTTATGAATTAGGATGGTGAAGAAAAAACTCAGTTAATCCCATTCTACTGTTGATCTTGACAGTATGACTTGCTTTCTTTCCTTTTTGGTATAATTGATGTGAAAATTAACTACTGAATAGCACTAGATTAATGTTTCTCCTCTCTGATTTCCAGTTTTAGAGGCATCAGGTCCCAGGTGTCTCTAAGTTTACCCTTCCAATGTTTCATAGGATTTCTCTTGTCAGGGGCTCCTCAGCCCCTAAAATGCTGTGCTAGGAATCACAAACCTGAGAAAAGTCTGCCCAGTCACCATCATTTTAAAATCTAAATACAAAAATACTGTATTTTGCCCCCTTTGTCTTTTTTCCCTCACCATCCTGTTATCACAGAGGAAGAAAAATTAAAGCAAAAAGGCCACAGAGTATGAGGCTTGAGAGAATATCGAGATGCCGTTCCTTGTCATTTGGTCCCAAATCACTGTATATTTCTGGCAAACACCTGAAGTAAATATCTTTAATTCTCAGAGTTGGGGAGGAGTAAAGGGACCCTTCATATAATGGCAAACCATTTTACAAGACATATGCTTAGCTTACAGGGAAAGAGCAGTGGCGATACACAGATTAAAAAAAAAAATAAACCAAAGCAGAATTCTACAAAGCAATATAAATAAGGCAAAGATTAAGTTGTTTTAATGACAGAAACAGGATCAAGTAGGTTAAAAGACTAAACAGAATCAAGAGTATTGAGATTTTATGCTGGGCCCTGCACTGACAGGAGAGAACATTCCAATACATTTTTTTGAACATTTCATTGATCCTGTGGTGTTTTGCATTTCCCAGGCATGTGCTACTGCTCGCTTGACACAGCAAGTTGTTGACCATATGCTTAACAGAACGGGGTACTTCTCACAAGAAATCTTGTCTCCTGATAAAACCATTGTCGACAGATTTCAAAGTTGTTGCTTTTTCTTTCTCTAGAGAGAGGTTGTGTGCGAGTAGCTGCAGTGAGAGTTCTGTGTTTATTGTCTTGCAGTCACGTTCAGATCCAGCCCACTCAGTTTGTTCCGACTGTCACCCGCTGGATTCTGAGAGCCACGACTGCAGACTCTCTCACTGGCATCAAACCAATAAATCTGGCAAACAACATTTGTTGTAAGGAAGGCCAGCCGAGGTCTGAAAAGTCTCTTTGGCCTCTATTGGAGGTGGAGGTTCTGCAAGCAAAATTTAGTTCATAATTCCTCAGACAGCAGGCGAGCGACAGTAGAGACCTCCTTGCTCTCTGCTGCCTTTATTCCCCTCACAGCATCAGCAGACGTGGAAAGTAATTCAAAAAAACATTGTCAGAAAATTTAGAAGATCATGCTCAGGAGGGAAAGCAGAGATGGGAGGTGTGGGAGAGGATTATGCATCACATGTGAGTAATAACACTTCTTCCAAGTGAAGGGAAAAACAGTTATGTAAAAGAGAGAGAAGGGAAAACAATCAAACTGTAGCAAATCTTCGTGTGAAATGTTTTCCATTTTTCTCTCTACTTGAAGATTTAGGAACTAAGAAGGGTAATTTGGAAACTATGGGTCAAAATTCAATAAGAATGTTTTCTTGTGAAGTTCTGGGTTTGGTCAAAATCTCAGAGAAGCTCACCCCGAGGAAATTGGTGCAGATTATCAATTATTAAAGTTTTGGGGAGTTCATCCTGGTCTCTGAGTCCCAGAATATTGATACATCAGTACAAGGCAGTGACACGCAGCAAACAGAGAGAAAGTTGCCTTTCCCCAGAAAGATTTTGCTTTGTTTATTGAAATTTACCACAACCATTGCCTTGTGAAGCTGCTGAGCTTTTTCCATAATGCACAAATGGAAGCAGGTCTAACACAGACCCCTAGGAAGGGAGTGAGGCCATGTTCTTCATGGCCAGATTTTGGGTAAAGATTATTTTGGCTACATGGGCCGACAAAACTTCCTCACAGAGTCCTGAAACAGGGGAATGAGAACCCACTATGGTTCTTCTCCCATATGTTCCTGCCACACCAGACCAAAACCTCTGTGCATAGGCCAGAATCCTGTGAAAGGCACAGATTTTGCCCGTAGAGGAGAGCAGCCAGACAACTGATGGCAGCTGAGTGCTTTGGGTAGACCCTAAAGAACAAATCCCTGAGGATTTCACCCACAGCACAGGTGCAGGCCTACATTTTAAAAGAAAACTTCCAGCACTGTCTCCAGCAAAGCTGATTTCCAGGTCTAACTCCCTCCTTGCATTTGCTGCAGCAGCTCTTAGATAACATGCAGGGAACAAAAGACATGTTGCTGTAGCAGGATTTTGAAGAAGTTATTCATTGCTATACTTAAGTTGAGATCTGTGAAGAAACACATGCGGCGTATTTTGAGAATGTGCTATGCCAGGTTACCCTAAGTCACAGAGTGTTTAAACAACCACTTTATTCTGCCATCTGGTACATGATAGGTTTCTGATAAATACGTGCCTGCGCTTTGACTGTGGGATGCTTACAAGAAAAGAGACTGTATTTTTCCAAGATGTTTGTCTAAGTCTCAGACAAACAACTTTGGCAACATGAAGGAGCTTTCTGTGGGTGCAGCAGTAATCACAGAATCATAGAATGGCTTAGGTTGGAAGGGACCTGAAAGGTCACTTAGCTTTTGTCCTTCCACTATCCCAGATTGCTCAGAGCTCCAAACAGACCTTGGACACTTCCAGGGTTGGGGCAGCTGAGTTTTATGTGAGTAGTTTTAGTGTTATGTGAGTAGTTTTTAGTGAGTAGGCCTCTGAGCTGAGGCCTCAGCACCCTCACAAGAATTTCTCCCTGATAGCTAATCTAACCCTACTCTCTGCCAGTTTGGAGCCATTTCCCCTTTTCATGTCATCCCAGGCCCTTGTAAATAGTCTTTCTCCATCTGGAAGGCCACAATTAGGTCACCCTGAAGCTTCTCCTCTCCAGACTGAGCAATCCCAATGTCTCAGCCTTTCCCCAGAGCAGGGTTGCTCCATTCCTCTAATGAACCTGGTGACCTCTGGGCTCACTTCAGCAGATCAATGCCCTTCTTGTGTTGGGGACACCAGAGACCTTCTCTTTAATTTTCCTCCCTTTTGTCCTCCCAAACACCCCAGACAGCATGAGGGGAACTCAAGAGTATTGCTGTAAGCCACAGAGGTGAGTGTAGCTCAAGCAAATGTAGGCAATTATAGGCTGGATTTATGCACAGCCAAAATCAACCTTTGCCTTAGGCAGCTGACTGCTGAGCACCCCAGGGTCCCTGCTTTGGAGAATGAGAAAAGCTCCAGCATTTGAGCAACCTCTAAAGTTCTCTGCCACTGTTCTCCTGCCTGGTTTCTCACTGCTCACTTCTGTTTGCCTTTCTGTGCTGCAAGGAAGGGCCTTGCCCCAGTCCTGTCCCCTCCTTCTCACACAGCAGCAGCAGAAAAAGCTCCTGAGACCACAGCAGGAGGAGGATGCTACTCAGAAGGGAGAGAGGATTTGGTCATGGATGCACAGGTAACGTAGTCAAATTGATATTAAACCTGCTTTTGCCCGTATCTTTGACAGTGATTCTTTAATTAACCTGAACCACTCATTGACAACACCTAGGGCAGGAGGGAAAAGCTCCTGTACCAGATGGGAAGCAGTCACAGATAAAGAAGCAGGAGGTTTTCTTCCAGTGAATTATAATGTTGAGGATAAGAAAGAGAGGGAAGTAGTCCTATGAGCACCAACAGCCTTTCAAAGTCTGTACAAGACCCCACAAACCCCATAGATCTCTCCCAGGATTGCAGAGACTCCAGGAACCCATCCAAATATATTTCTTTTATCTGCAGGTTCCTGAAGCTGTGGTCCTATTCCAGCCTACATCATCCAGTTCTCCTCAGAGGTTCATCTTAGCCTTCCTCCACCCTTTACTGCCATCAGAACTGATCATATTTCCCCCAAGGCTGCCTTCATTCAGCTTTGCCAGCACCACTGGAAAACCTTGACCTCTCTCCAAGCGTTTTTTTGCTCTCCATAGATTGTAGCAATGCTACTGCAGTTTTGTTGCTCAGTGTAGGCTGCAGACTCTGCCCACAAATCTGGGAAATGCTCAGGTCTTTAAACTGAAAAGACAGAGCTGTGGGGTCAGATGAACAATTCCACACATTTTTATGGACCACAGTTCTGGTATATTTATGTTGAGCAATTAAGAGCCTTTCTGGCCTGGACAGTATCATGAGACAACACTTTAGAGAATATTTTATTGACAATAACACCATGTAATGCAGAATGGATCAGATGGCTGGGGTCTGATCCCAAACCTAACACATTTTACATTCTCTTTCCTTAAACTTCAGTTTCCAAGAATTTGCTTTCTAAGATTTGCTCTGTATTTCTGCCTCAGCTCAGAACAGGAAGCTTCCTGAAAGTTCAACCTCAAATTATCACTATTGGGATTGACAAGCATGTAAGATAAAATACAAGAGGAACAACCCAACTCCATGCTCTCCAAATTGTGGGAGTGTTGCCATATCCAGTCAGGTCATTCACAGATTCACAGAATTTTCTGAGTTGGAAGGGACCTACAAGGATCATGGAGTCCAAATCTTAAGTAAATGACCCACACAAAGATTGTACATACAGCCTTGGAATTATCTGCACCATGATCCAACCAACAAAGTATTGTCACATCTCTTCAGACATGTCACCAGCTTTGGCCAGTGTCTGACAAGGCTCTACAGAGAGCTACAGAGTGCAAGAAATAAAAACCCTCAGGACTAGGATGAAAGTTAATTAGTTCTTAATTTATATCCTGAAGTGCAAATGTTGGGCTCTCATAAAACTGCATCCTTTGGAAAACAAGTGCTTCCATTTTTCATCCTCTGCTGCAGCTCTTTTCACTGCTATCAGCCTGCTGTTTAATAATATCTTGCAGCAGTAGGTTTTTATATGAAAAAGAAAAGCAGTGTGCTTTTTTAATCTTAGGAAGAAATTCTTCACTGTGAGGATGGCGAGGCACTGGAGTAGAGAAGATGTAGATGCTCCATCCCTGGGAATGTTCAAGGCCAGGTTGGATGGGGCTTTGAGCATCCTGGGATACTGGAAGGTGTTCCTTCCCATGGCAGGGGGGTGGAATGAGATGATCTTTAAAGTCTTTTCAACCAAAACCATTCTATGATGTTATAAGTTCCATCAGGGGGTTCTGTGTGGAATAATACGAGGAAAAATAACCTGGTAGAAGATTTTGAAGCTGTTACCATGGTCTCCATCAGACTTTCTCTTGCAGACCTGCCATGCTTCCCGTTGGACATCTGAGGAGCAATCTACTTTTACCTTGTATAGTCTACTCTGTCAAGGAACATTTTCGTTGTCTCTTCTGAGTCATTCCTGCTTCTTCCCCCTTATTTGGGTGGGACAAGCAAAACAGAGCAGTGGTTGGGGTTGGGCACATTTCACCCTCCGTTGTTTTTCCCTGAGCGCTGCCGTCCGACCTTGGGAGAGAGTTGTGTTGTTCAGGTTTGCACTTGTGCTGTTTCCTGAAGTAATTGCAGTTATTTGTGAACACAAAACCTCCTAGATCCTCTCCCTGGCGTGCTCTGCCTCGCTTTGCTGAAGGGAACATCTTGAACTCTTCACATGCATTGACTCACTGTGACGGATGAAGTAGGATGTGACATCCCACTTGCAGCTCCCCAGCATAAACAGTGGGAACATAATAAGAGCTCCCATCTGCCTCGTTCCTTTGCTCCCCCAAAACTGAAAGTAAAATGAAGACCAGGGGTCATTCACATCTTCATTCAGAATTGTGTCAGAAAGCAGGGACATCCACATCTTCAAGGTGGTATCAATGATAAAGTTTTTTCACGATTATTCCAAACAAAAGTGAAATTTTTACACATACACAGAGGGGATTTGTTCCTGGTATAATTTTATGTCTGCCTGGAGATGTTTTGCCCACAGGTTGGCTTAGGTTCCACATCACATGCTGGTCTCTGACAGTGCAAACTGAAATGTATCTAAAGGGAAAAGAAGGGATGTGCTATTTCTTACCACAGCGTGGCTTTAGCAGGAATAAAATAATCTTTGGGGATAGAATCCATTTCTTGACCTGATTTTCTCTGTAATTAAGGAATGTGCAACAGTTCACTGAAAGTCTCAATAGAACTGCAGTGTCTACAAACGTTTTTAAAGGTACTCAACTGCAACAAAATAAACTGTAATTTTTCCATTTCCTGTTGCTACTTCAAGACAGTGAATGCCACCCAGGACTTTAGTTACCAGGAATGGAAAAGTAATTCATGCCCAAAGCAACAGGGAGAAAAGAAGTCTATAAAAATGAACTTGAAAAAAATACCATTTTGTGGTGATACATAAAAAAGATTCCAAAACCCAGCTGAGATTTAAGCCACGTAAGTCCAAAGTACTCTGAGTGCTTTGACAGAAAGGATGTAAAGCATTATTTAAAATTAAATTCAACCTCTATATAGATCTACAGGAATTTGACCTATTCTATTGCATTTTATTACTGCTACTTGATAGGTTGGGGTATTTCTAAGAACTAGAAACTTTATGTCCTCTCACTTAAATGAAATCATTGAAATAATTTTCTTTTTAAAACATTTGTTTAATTTTTTTAAATTGTTGAAATAACTTGGTTTGGTAAGTTCCTTACTAAACAAAATACTAAATTAGATTAAATACTTTTTTTTTTTCCTAGTGAGAAAATTATCCCCAAGGAGCAATTAAATGTATATTTTGGGCAGTGGCTATGTCTACATAAATCCATCAATACAGAAATCGAGAAAAACACATTCACCTGTGAAGAGCAACATTTTCCTCCATCTTATCACATCAGAGGGTACATTGGAGCAGCTGTGTTTCACCAGATCAAAAGCTCACATGGATGAAAGGTCTCCCACTCCAAGTGGTGGATGCCCTGGAAAGGACACAGAGCACTGTCCCCAGTGCCCCACTGTCCCAGCAAACCTCACAGCTCCTCAGCCTCAGCTGCATCTGAGCTTCTTTTCTTAACAGAGGTACGTCCATGAATTTTTGATCCACCTTTTTTTTGCTTTCAAGACTGATTATAGTTTAAACTCCACACGTCCTGTGGCTGTGATCTCTACAACACAAATAAAACAGTCTATGAAAATCTACTTTTTGTGTGTGTGTCATAATGTATTACCTAATCATCTTGCTGGGTATCACCTAATTTTGGTATGATAAGAAACCCCAAAACTTATTCCCTATGCACACTATTCACAGCTAGATCCATGTTACCCTGGTTGGTGCTGATTTCATTTCAAAGATAAAAATACAGCATACTTTCTTCTCACTCAGCAGACAAGTTACTCTGTGTCCTTGGCCATCTTCCCTTCTCCATACCTTTTTTATTCACTGAGGTTCTTTCTGAGAAACCATGACCAGAATTGTAAAATATTCAGGATATAAATATACCAAGGAGTTTAGCACAGACGCAAGGTTTTCCTTTCCAGTTTGTATTTATTTCTCCTTTTTTTCATGATCCAGCTTGCTTTTTTGAACCCTATAGACAATGAGATGATGCTTTCAGAGGATTATTCACAGTGATTTCCCTAAGGACTCTTTAGTACTAGCTAATTTAGAGTCTATTATGCTTCTGCTTAAAATGATGAGATATATTGAGTACAACCCTGTCCATTCCATCATTTAGTTTCACCAACTTTATTACTACCCTTCCGCTGATTATCTACTGGATCACTGGACAATAGGTACAGCAGTATCTTGGAACAGTGTTTTTAGCAATGTCAGGCAGAATCCTTGGCCCCGATATCCAGTGATTACATGACACATACAGGAAAATCTGTTTACTAACATGTTACCTTGCAATTTTCTCCTACATTTTTAATTCTGTTCCTCGTAGAAGTTTCAGCTTAGATTCAGGTAAATTATTGCTAAATAACAGGTTTTCCAGAATAGATGATATTGCCTCTTCCCAGATATTTTCTCTCTAGATATTCTTTTCCACCCATCTCAGACCCATTTATCTGTTCATTAGCTACACCACATATGGAAGTTTATAATTTAAGTCTGACCTTGCATTTCTTTGTGATAAAGTATAAAATGGCATGCAAATGTAACACACATGAGATTAATCCTTATTTTAATAAACAGCTGCATTACTTCATGTCAAATGGAAATGTCTCATATAAATAGACTGTTGTGACAGACTGTTACATAATTCATTAAAATATATATTTGATTATGCATTTAGATATTTGTGGAAACATTTTCTTAATTAATCGTTTCAACACACTCAACAAACCCTATAAAAGGTTCTTTATACACTGAGATCTTGTTGAGAAGAAATACTTACAACTGATGAATGGATCCCTTTCAAAAGTTCAATAAATCAAAATGTCTTTAGGAAGGTGCTTGAGGACGAACGAGTAACATTGCTTTTCCAGAAGAAGTTCTTTACAGTGAGGGTGGTGAGGCACTGGAACAGGTTGTCCAGAGAAATTGTGGATGCCCCATCCCTGGAAGTGTTCAAGGATGGATGGAGCACTGAGTTATTTGGTCCAGTGAGAGGTGTGCCTGCCCATGGGGTTGGAATCTCTAATGTACTTTCCGACCCAAGACATTCTATGATCCTATTTGTATAATTCTTCTGGAAAATACTCTATCCTGGAAATAAGAAGTGGGTTTGAAGCTGTGGTTTTAGCCTTGGTAAAGTGATGCTGGACAGCATCAGGCTCAGGTTAAATACAGTCTCCTCCAGATACAGAGGAGATTTTCAGGAGGGAAAAGCGGCTGTTACTACTTGGTCTACCAAAAGGATATTGAAAAAGTGTGGACTTTTTCAAGAAAAAAAGATTCTGCAAATGAAAATCATAAGTTAGTCACTTCAGAAAAGCTCTTGGCTTGTGAAAAGGCAGATTCCAACACTGAAGTTACCAGAGTATTGTGTCTACCATGCCACATCCCTGCCTACAAACACTGACAGATCCCTTGAGTTTTGGCTGAACTGCTCAAGAGCAGCTTCCTGCAGACACTTTGCATGGAAAATTGTGCCAGTTAGCAACACAAAACTGGATTCCAGCCCAGTGGCTCCACGTGCAATGTCCAGAGACACCTCAACAGCAGAGGACATCAACGTCCTGTGTGTGCGCTCGGAAAGATTTAAGGGAGAGCTGGAAGGGAGAGCTCCTGGCATGGGTGAAACTTCTCAGGTGGGAGGCTGACTCTGGTGGGAGGAAGGCAGGGTGGTCAGGAGACACCGTTGCTATGGCAGCTCTGCCTGGGAAAGACAAAAGAGGAAACCTGTGATGGAAAGGGAACGGCTGAAATAGGGAGGAAAACAGGACCCAGCCGTGACAAGCTGACACACACTTATCACCTCCAGTGACTGAAACTGCCACTCACCCTGCCAAGCCATGATGTCACTTCAGCATGTGGCCAAGTGCCCTGAGCTCCTGGGCTGTCATGGGCTGAAAATGAGCCTTTTTATTCAAGCCCTGTTTGGGGGGCTTGAATAAAGAGTTTGGATTGTTTGGTGCGGACATGGTGCCCAACACAAATGTTTAAATTGGCTCTAAGTCTCAGGAGCTGCTTGGCCTCCCCCTGCACCAAAGTAACTTCCAGAGGGAAAAAACATTGTTAAACAATAAATATATCTATACCTGTAGCTAAATTTATATATCTATATCCATTGCACCTACATGAGTCAAACAGGAAGAGTTGCCATCATGTACACTCTTTCTCTCATGCTTATAGTAAAACCAGCTGCAAGTTGAGTAACCCTGACTTAACAACTCCATGGCACAACAGCAAATGCCAGGGTTTTATTTGTGAATCAATCTGGGCAGAAAAATCAGGTTGGGAGCATTAAGAACCCTTAAAATCACCCTCTTGACTTATAGAAACCCAGAAACAGGGCACTGCAAATTATTTTAGCGAAGCTGAGTCATCCATGCAGCAACTCAAAACCAACATTAATCTGTTGCCCAGATCAGCTAGTAAAAAAAAAAGAATTTATGATAGAAACTGAGCTAAATTACAACAATTGGCAGACCAGTGTTCTCCTGTCAAATGACCACATAAAACTACAAGCAGCCACTCAGCTTGTGTATTTTCTAAGGCAGTTTTCACTGTAAATATACTGCTTCTAGCCATAAGAGAAACCCAATTGCCTCACATAGAAAAAAAACCCTGATGCAATTAGTTCTCAGGACACCACAGGCTCCTATATCATTACTTTCTACTAAAATCACAAATAAAGGCAACTAAAAGAAGACAGAAAAGGGGAATGAAGAACTTTTATATATATATATAATCATATTTTCTTTCCATGGCTGTTTATCTTCTAAAATTTTTACAACACATTTTCAAAACATCATTGAAAAAAATATGAAATAACAGCCCCCTTTTGTAGTGTAGGGAATTGATACAAAGGGAGATTAAATGGATTCCTGAGGATCACTCAGGAAATCTGCACTGGAGCAAAAACCTGCATTTCTCATATTCTTGTCGAGCACCTGAGGAAGATGTTGGTGCTCCCTCAGACCCAGGCACTCTGCAGCATTGCCACAGACATTGGGAAAATAAGGCCAAGGGCTGCAAGCACTGAACCTGGCACAAAGAATAAGTTGATTTTTATTTTTTTTTTGCTGCTTTTGTTTTATGTTTTTCCCAGTGCTTGTTCAGAAAGTAAAATAAGTTATTCAGGCCCTGCTTTTTCATAATCTCCAGGGTACTTGGTGTGCGGATAAGCCATCGATTTTTGCTCTCAGTCTGTTACAGTCACATATATGCAGTAAAAGTAATTTCCTCGGGACTAATATCATTTGTTCTCCAGGGTTTTTCCTTATGAAAACTGAATTTTGAACAATCCTTATGTAACCTTTGCTATTAAGGTTACAAGAGATTGAGATCCATTTGTGAGATGAATAAAGCATAACATTTTGCTTCTGCAAACTTTCCTGACAAAGCTCTTTATGTGAGGGAAAGGATGAAGCTTTTACTGTGTGACAAAATTTACAGTTGAAAATAAGGGATCTGTTAAATTACTTTCCCTCCCTGCTTTCTGCACCTATTTGCTCTAAAATCTCTCTTTAATCTAATTTTAACATTCACTCTAAAACTATTAAAATTCAGGTTTTAAGAGAACATGACTTTTCCCCCTCTTAGAGAAATATGACATTTTTCATTGCCATATTTATTCTAAATCCAAAAGAATGGCTTTTAAATGTAAATTAGTTGTTCCAGTAGAGTTTGATAAAGGAATATATGGGAATACAGTAAGTAAGTTGTACGTCTTTAGGTTACAAAAACTGGGCTAAAAGTTTACTGCAATTGTTAAAAAATCAGAGAATCATTTAGGTTGGAGAAGACCTCTGAGACTGTTGAGTCCAACTTTTCATTGACCACCACCTTGTCAGCCAGACCATGGCACTGTGTGCCTCATCCAGTCATTTCTGGAACAAAAATACGTATTTTGGCAGTGGGCATTTGTCCACTTTAACTAAAATTATAGTCAACAAGAAACATTTTTTTTTTTTCTGGGGGCGGTGGTAACTTCTCCCAGAAAATATCTCCATCCTAAACAAACCACACCACAGTGGTTGCATTGCTGAGGAAAAGGTGGCAGGGTCAAAATGCTGTTCTCAAATTTAACAACCCTGAGCAAAAAGAAAGCAGTTTGAGCCCAAACAGACACAGTCACTCCTGGAGTCTGACATATTTTAACAGATCAGAAAGAGAAGTATGAGCAGCGCATCTGACCTGGCTAGATGTTGACTTTCTGGTTGTCCCCATCTCATGGTCACTGGGGAGAGGTTTTGCTCGTTAAGGCACCATGGTCATTACAGTGTCCAACACCCCTGAGATGTGAGTGTGAGGCATAAAAATCAGCTGCCTGCCAGCTGCTGAGTGGAGGACCTTCTCCTTTTTTGGTTACAAGTAAGATTTCCTCCAAAATTCCCTTTGTGTTCCTCTTGAAAAAGAGATTAAATAACAGCCTTCTTTTATCTTTTTTTCATTCCTATTGATAATGTTTTTCTCTACTTAGAGATAATTGAGGCCTCTTAAAACTAGTGCAGCCAAAAATATTTTTATTGTTTGCAATGTGACTAAAAAGAAGCCAAAAACTCCCCTCTATCTCCAGAAGCACAAAAATATCCCTGAGCACCTACATTAATTCATGGAGCATCTCATTACTCCTGGAAGGACAGCTCTGAAGGTGGTGTTGTGGTGAGAATTCCCTTGCTGGAGTTCCTGACTGAAGGTTGGATCAGTGGTCAGATCTTTGGTCCCACCCCTGAATCAGGTGTGCCCAGTGGCCAGGTCAGTCTCTGTGGGTTCATATTTTGTTCAGCACATCCCATATTCTGTTAGACCACCCCATGTTACTGACACACTCCCACAGCACTTCCAAGCACAGAATTTCTATGGGAAAAGGTTTTTTTATGCCAGTTTTTGTCTGTGAGGGATTTGGGACAGAGAAAGTTCAAGCCCCCTGCTTTGTGTAATCATTCAACCCCAAGCTTGAGAGCCACCTCCCCTTCACCTGCATGATTCCAGGCCTTATGGAAAATAGGGAGAAACAGGAGGCAGCAAACATTGCTAGGGCTATTTGTGGGTTTCACTGCGGGAGAAACGGGATCAGTGTGCGACCAGGAGATGTCCACTGAGTAATTTTTGTCCACTTTGTAGGAGAATGAATGTCCTCTCCAAACTGCTTACATCCAGCAGAACCCAGAACTTCAGAAGAGAGAGTACAGTACATCGTGAAACAGTTCTTTTTCCATGGGGAGCAAAGCACATTCCCAAATTATATTGGTAACAATAAACCCCTGAAATAATACAGAACATCTCTCTCCAGTGAACGGCGTCGTTCTGTGTTCTTCAGAGCTGGGCGGAATAAAACTGCACAGAACAAAGGTTTCAAGTTTCCCCTTTTTGATGCTCTCAGACCTGAGCTAAAAAATAATTAATTTCTCCACATCCACAAAGAATTTTGGCAGTTTTGCCATCTGTGGAACAAAATAATTATCAGTGAAAAAAGAACCAGTTTTCCTAAAGAAACAAATGTGTGAGAAAACAGGCAGTACACAGGAGAACACCTTCTCCTCTTCATTTTAAATCAGAGTAGGGACAGGAAGCTGGTTTGTTTTACTTTTCAAAGCAATGTGGGACACAAACCTTAACTCTCCTCCCTGAGAATGTGAATATAACTCCTATGCTGTGTGCAGTGGGAATTACAGGGCAAGTCCTGCTGGTTTCCAGCTGGATTAGAAAGCTCTGGGGCTCCCTAGCCTGGGGATTTTCTCTTTTTGGCTCACACAGATGATGAATATTTCTCCATGGCTGTGATGGTGTGGTCAGATAATGCAGAACCACCTCAGATCCTGCATCAGAGGGTTAAAGACTCCCCTCTCCCTCCAGGGCTGCATGGATGGATGGATGGATGGCTGGATGGATGGGGGATGGATGGATGGATGGATGGATGGAGGGATGAGGATGGATGGATGGATGGATGGATGGATGGATGGATGGATGGATGGTGGATGGATGGACGGACGGATGGACGGATGGATGGATGGATGGATGGATGGATGGATGGATGGATGATGGATGGATATAGGGATGGATGGATGTAGGGATGAATGGTTGGATGTTGTCCTAGATCAGGTTGGTAATGCAGCATTACACCTAAAGAATATTTTCCAGAACTTTCCATTCAAGCTCACCCCTTTTCAGCAGCTTTTGTTGTTCCTGAACTGTGATGACCAACCTATGGAGCTTTCACAGCCTCCATTAAGAGGTTTCAGTTTAAAGATTTTTGGACTCTCCTCTGACAAATACAACTGATGATGTAGAAAAATAAACTCATCATAACCATTTACATTGGAAATTCTGGGTATTTTATTGAATCTCAATAACCTAGAACGTGAAGGAAGGGAAGAGGAAAGCTGACCTGCTCCAAACCCAGGGATGTGCTGTGGTGTTGAGTTTGGGTAAGGGTTAACCTCAAGGGAAAAGTGAAAATTCCACTTCACTAATGCAGTCTGGCATGTTCCATGTTTTATTTGGGCAACTACATGGGTGGAGCTGGGCCTGCTCCATCTCTTTGCAAGTTCCTGTGTCATGTAGAATAAATTCTTGAATTGCCACTGAACAGATACCACTCTAGGGATGGAGGTGCTAAATGGAGTTTTCTCCTAAAATTTCTAGCCCTCCTACAGAGACACCAGGAATGGGAGCAGAAGACAAGAGGAATATTTCTATTTTGTTCTCAAATTTTCACTTATCTGCAGCTGCCCCACTTGTCTGTAGGAAGCGCAGAAAAGGGAAAGGAAATATTATTTGGTGAGGTTATTTTGTTTTTCAGATGCTAAGCTTTGCTCAGCAATACAGACAGAAAACCCCACAAAAATCAGCCAAGTCACAAAGAATTTTACCCCATTCCAAGGCCTCTGCCTCCTGCACATACTGAAGGGCACAACCTGCCTATATAAAAAATAGCATGGAGTCATGTAATTAAAGATTATATCATTCCACATACAGAGGGGAATTTAATTTAAAATACATGCCAGTAGAACTTCTCTCTGGCATCCCCTAAGGTTTGGGGCCTTGGCTTCAGAGCATTACCATTTTTATAATATTTTAGGGATGTGGTTTTACTTAAAAATATCTGTCTGACTAAATATATTTTAAATAAATATATATATATACATATATGCATTCTTATAGTTTTTAATATATATATGTTTATTTATAATTTATATATTTATTTGTATCTATTATATATATATTATATTTTTACTTTTATATATATGGGGCCTGCCACAGCCCATCAGAAAAATAAAACCTGTAGGAAGCAGTTCTGCTCCTGTGACAGTCATGCTTCCACCAGTGGTGCCTCCTTGCAAGGGGACCTGCTCCTGTCCTGGATTTTCTGTCAGATATTAGGATTCTCTGTGGAACACCTCTCGTGCTTGCTCAGCAAATCCCTGTATTTTTTTCTCTGGGAAGTTGCTCATAGGTACTCCATCACTCTGACATTTTTCCGCCGGGATAATGATGGAGCAAACAAGCACAGGAGCTGACTCAGGAGGAAGGTGTAAGGCTGCAAAATGGCTGAGCACAGAAGCTGCTGTTTCTTTGTTTGTTTATTTATTCTTAAAATCCACACAACAGAACAACCTTTTCTTTCCTTTTTTTTTCCTTTTTTTTTTTTTGGCATTATAAGCAACCCATTTTTCCAAGTTTAGAAATTACTTCAACTGCTGACCAAGGAGAGTATCACATCCAAAAAAGGCAAACAGCAGCCACGGAAAGGATGGCAGCAAAGATGGAGGAAAATAAGTATTTTAAAGGTGAGTAAGATGGCTGGAAACTTCCAGTAACTGAGGGATCATACATGTCTGAATGTAATGAAACAAGGAGGAAAAGGCTGTGTGAAATTTGAAAAAGGCTTCTCCACATTCAGGAAACTTCTTAAACAAGTCAATATAAAAGCAAAATATTTAGAGAGTGTTCCCATAAATGTGAATACAGATTTTTTATTTTTGTACCATAGGTAAACCTGTTAATACATTTCATACTGCAAAGTGACACAGCTTTATGTCTGTTCATTTTTACTTTCTCGCTCTGATATTATCTGTCACAATTTGAATACAAGCTTGCTGTCCCATTTTAGGAATGGAAGTAAAGTCAGTGTTCACCAAAGTCACCATACTTTGATTTTCCCCAGAGTCATATTCTCCCCTCTCTGCCTCAGACATCTCACCAGCTTCCAAAAAAACTCATTACTTTTACTTGGCAACTGATATTTCTTTCATCACATTGGTAGTTTTACTTTCTTTTGAACAAAGGGGCTGGTGTGGTTTATATTACATGACTGCAAATAGTTAATTAGCATCTCATTAAGATCTAGCCAGGTTTATGGCATTGTGATGTACTTTGTTGACGTGTCCCTTGATTTTGATAATTTTCTTTTAGCTACTAAACAATGTCTTAGTCATTGTCTAAGAAATGTAAAAAAATACCTTTCAATAACCTGCGCCACATCAATGCAGCTCTAGCAGCTCAGAGAAAATGAAAGAGAACATAATTCCAGTGCTACAGCTAATGTAACTCTGCAGGGCAACATTTCCAGAAGCACTTCAACACTTGAATTCAAGTTAATTTTTGTACAAATAAAGTTTTAAGTGGTCCCCAAAGAGAGAAGAAAATGAATAATTTGAATCCAGATCTTGTCAGATAAATCACTCATTTTGGAGATGGAACAGCAATCCAAGACATTTCTCCAGCAAGTTTAATCACATCTATGATGCTAAAATCATAGAATGGCCTGGTTTGGAAGGGACCTTAAAGATCATCCAGTTCCAAACCACACTTTTCACTATCCCAGGTTGCTCCAAGCCCCAATGTCCAACCTGACCTTGGACACTTTCAGGGATGGGGCAGCCACAGCTTCTCTGGGCAGCCTGTGCCAGGGGCCCAAAGCAAGCTGTGACTCTGAATGTCCTAAACAGGAATTTTATCCTCACAGCTCACCCTAATCTGGGATCTGAGCAGCTCTCAGTGTCAGCAGAGGTTAAAGAGTCCTGCATAACTTCCCAGAGACACAAAATGATGGAAGTGAGGAGGCACCTCAGAGGTTCCTGCTCCAGCCTCCATCCTCACCTGTCAGGTCCAGCAGCACGATCAGATCAGGTTGCTCTAGATCTGGTCCAAGAGTGTCAAATCTTATCTTTCAGGGTATTTAGGAGTGTTCAAACTAATACATTACTGCCCTGTCCTGAAGTCTGCTGTCTCTGGTGCCGGCTTGCAGTATAAATGCTGTGGTGGAAAAGCTCCATTTTGGCACAGAAGGAAACAGCTTTTACTGGGCTTGAAACCTGGGCTGCAGGTTCCTCATTGACTAAAGTGTCACACCAGAAATCTTTTTCCAAGGGTGTTACCAGAGAGGAAACAATTATTTTAACCAGAAAAAACCCTCCCAGAGGCACCTCAGAGTTCCCCACACAGTGGTGATTAAAACACATTGGCAAAACTAAGCTCAGCTGAGGTCAAAAGCAAAGCTCCTGTTGACTGCAATTAATCACCAGAGGACCCTTTCATCCCAATTCTACTCCTACTGACATAAAAGGCAAAATTCTTGCTGTCCTTGGCGACCCAGCATCAAACCTTCCAAAAGCCACTTGGGTGGAGGGCTGGGGGAGCTCTGTTCTTTCACATCTCTACATGTATTTTTAATTTCACATTGGAGCAGCCTTTTATGGCTGAAATAAAAATCCCTGGAAAATAAGGTTTTTTTCACAGAATTGCTGACAGACTGTTAAGTAGAGTGCCACAAACAGCACTGCTGTAATGATTAGTTGAACAGGCTGATTACACTGGGCTCCTGTGCTCTCAGCAATGGCAAAAACTCATTTGATTTTCAATATGCCAACCCCTCTTGAATCAATATTTTGTATTATGTATTCCATTTGAAGTACTTGCATAAAGACTACGGTAGTATTTTACCTTAATATTTTATTTTTAGAGTGCATGTAGCATAATTAGGCACATTTTATGTAGGTTTGGCATGCAGTTTAACAATAGGTAGAATTTACCTGTTTGCTTTGCAGTGTGTGCATGCTGGCATGTGTGAGAATGCACATCTCTAATTGCAGTTCCTGATCTCAGCTTGCTGACCTGTGATTTTGTGTGCCTTTTCCTCCTGGATGCCAACCCAGAGACACCTTTAAGAGGAATAATTTTCAGGATGTATTGAGCGTTGCCCACAGGGGCCTGGAGGCACAGAGATATTCAAACTCAGCAGTCATATTTTAAAGGTTAGGTCATATCACAGATCTCTTGTTGTGCATCTCCCTGTGTGGAACAACAAGTCTGCATGGAAGACAGACACAAAATCTGAAATCTGCCCAATCTTTTCAAATTTAAAGATGCACAGCACCATGGTCCATGCAAACCTGGACCCTGTGTTACCTGGGTGTTTAATGTCAACCTTGTATTACCTGGGTGTTTGATGTCACCCAGGTAACACAAAAATAACAATCACCATGGAAGTGGACTACTTTTAAACACAGAATAACCTTGGGACTACTTCTAAACACAAAACAACCCTGCTTCCTTCTTAAGTTACTTATTTCAGCACAGGCAAATGGTAAGAACTTGTCCCAAAAGGAGCCTTGCCACAGGAAAACAGGTCCCTGTTGCACCCTGTCACCTGAACTTTCCATTGCCTGGGGACAAATTATTTCCTGTTGGGCAATCTCATCCACAAGTTGCCTTTGGTGAGCTGGGGATCTTCACTCTAGGGCCAAAGAGAAACTCAAAGGTCTGAGGAGATGTTGTGAGATCAGCATGGGAAAATTCTGGGAGCCAAATGCAAAGTGTGGCTCATGCAGAAATAATTCCAGGTCAGTACCTCACTAAAGCTACCTGTGAGTGAAATAAGGAGCTGCTGAGGGAGCAGAGGGGTTTAGCCTGGAGAAAATGTGGCTGAGGGGAGACTTTATTGCTCTCTGCCTGAAAGGAGATTGAAGCCAGGTTGGGGTGGGGCTCTGCTCCCAGGGAACAAGGGACAGGGCAAGAGGAAGTGGCCTCAAGTCGCCATTGATATTCAGGTTGGACATCAGGAAAAATTTCTTCATGGAAATGGTTTTTAAGCATTGCAGGGGCTGCCCAGGGGGGCTTGGAGTCCCCACCCCTGGAGATGCCCAGGGAAGGACGTGGCACTCAGAGCCCTGGGCTGGGGACAAGGTGAGGATCCGGCACAGCTTGGACTCGATGATCCCAGAGGTCTCTTCCAACCTCAATAATTCTGGGACCTGAAAGGCTCTCACAGAGTCAGAAATTTATGTCTGGCACCAGTGTCTGGCTGAGATTTACCCAAGTGTGACATATCTGAACAGGTCCCACCTGCCCAGGCAGGAAGGTAGCCTTCCCATTTGTGGAGTTTTTTGTTTATTTTCCTTTTCAAACCACTGATGATGTTATTGGCACCATGTAAAGCAGTCAGGGCAGCTGAGTTCACTGCTGTCTTATGGATTTTGGTGAAAGCATTTAACTCCAGGATAGTGAATAGGTTTTTAAGGAGAAGCATTTCTGTGAGAGCCAC
Organism: Arremon aurantiirostris; assembly: GCA_035583995.1. Lineage (NCBI taxonomy): Eukaryota > Metazoa > Chordata > Aves > Passeriformes > Passerellidae > Arremon > Arremon aurantiirostris. Next base: position 111,922,137 of record JAXCLO010000001.1, on the reverse strand, counting down.
ACAGAGGCTCACTAACATATAGGAATTTTTATTTTTGAGGAAACAGCATTAAATTTATGAATATCACCCCAGAGTGCAGTATCTAAATACCTTATTTGCAAGAAACTCTTTGGCTGAATAAAACCCTGGCTTCAGTGGGAGTTTTGCCACTGACTTCAATAGGGGAGGATTTTCCTGGGTTGATCTCCTGGGAAGGAGAAAAAAAGGAAAATCCAAGAACATAAGCCAGCTAAATAGTGATTACCTAAAAACACTGAGTAAAAAAAAAAAAAAAAACACTTGGCAAAAGTCAAAGAAAATTTCTGCATTACCAAAGGGACTGAAAACTGTTAAAACAAATTCTAGTGCCTGCTCATTTATGTAAGGATCAGCTTACAGTTTTCTCAAGGCAGTGATTAAACAAACTGCAGTTTGCCTTAAGTTTACTTGGCTGCTGATAAACAAATGATGGTGTAAGTGAGCATAGAAAAATGCAGAGCAGTGAAAACAATAACAAGGAATCCTTCTCACCAGCAAAGGAAAAGATTCAGGGTCACACTCAGGCACATGAACAGAAATATTTGGACTTCCCTGGCTTCACTATGTGCTTAAAACATGCTGAAGTGATGTTTCTGGACAGAAAAGATTTCTTAAATGAGGACAGAAAGTATTCTGAAAATATCTCTTTCAAAAGTAACACCTGGTCTCTGGTTTCTCCCACCTGCATGTCAAGGCAAACTCAGTTCTGGGATTTTAAGGAAGTTCTTTCATTGATTTGAGATTTTGCTGGAAAGGAAGAAAAGTAGACCTGAAATTGGGCTGAGTAATAATCAAGTGTACTGATCTGCTACCACATATGAAGTCACAAGTCAAGCTGGACCTTTCCAAATAGGCACAAATGGATTGAGAATTTGAAATACAATGTACATGTTTTCTAAGTTCTGTACATAGAAACAAACCAGCCTGTTACAGGAGTTCCTGTTCCTGAGTCACAAAAAGCCAGCATGGCTAGAACTTGGAAAAACTCCAAGGAAAACCACTTTCACAGGTGCTTCAAAAAGATGTGGGATAACCTCTGACTTGTGATGTTATAGACTGAAGAAACCCACAGGGTTTGAGAGGGGCCTACAGGCTAACTTTGAGAATTAATTCAGGACTTTACCCTCTTGCAATCACAGCAACCTTATGGTTTCTATGCTGCCTGTTTTTAGCGGTTTTCTTTCGCTTATCATCTTGTGTGAGCAACAAAATGCTGCCTCACTGCTCCCTGACATTCACATCTGTGAGTTTTCTCCACACTCCTTGTAGCAAGAAATTTTCTTGGTATGGAAAGAAACCTAAGATTCTTAGATGGCTTTTAGGAAAAAAAACATCAGTTCTCAAGGCTTTAGATAAAACCTTAAGAAATAGCAGCAACCTTGCAGAGAAATCATTTGGTTCTATAGATTATGCACTGGGTAATTCTCAGAAATGTTGGGACAGTAAATCAATAGTAAACTCTGAGAGATATATTCTCAGCTCATTATGTAGTGCTTTAGTTCCTATGTTTGTATTAATTTGAAGGACAGCTACCCAGGTCTAGTCCCAAGCAGTGAGTTGAAGCTAAGTTGACAAAATGTGCATTTTTCTCCTAGTTACAAATAAAGATTATCCAAAAGCCCATATAGATGTTCTAAATTAATACAGAACAGCAAAATCTTTTGTAATCTCTCCAGTTCTGTTCTCACATGACTGTCAGAGCTGAAACAGGAAAATAAGATGAACTGGTGTAAATTTATCAATATGGGGCTGGTAATTAGAAACTCAACACACCCTTAATGTGACATCCCCAGATTTGGGCACAGCAGGGAATAACCAAACTGCCTTGGTTCTGGGAATTGGAATAAAAAGGTCACTGTAGAGAAACTGCACTGCAGGTTCAAGGCCATGACACTCTGTGCCTTATTTCCAGAAGTTAAAGGCACCAGCCTCAGCTCTGTCACTGTCTAGCCACTCTGTAAGTGTTGATGGAAAAGGCTCATTCCTTCTTTTCCAATGCACCGGCCCTGCTGTCTCCCTGAAAAGTTTGAAAAATAAGAGGTTTGTGTGATTCCTGCCAAAGAAAGCACTGTTTAAAAGAGAGAAAAAAGCAGCAAGCAAGGAAAAACCTCCATCTCCTCCAAAACACCACCCACCACTCTTGTGGAGAGAAAAAAACTAATCCAAAATGAAAGGCAAACCATGACACAATGCAGCATTTCAGGAATATTCTGCACTCTGCCAGGGAAGATGTGTGAGTAGCTGAAATGGAAAGTTAAAAATAACAAGTTGCATGCCGCGGCCATGGTTGCAGAGGATCAGACTATCCCTGCATTGTGTTTTGAGCCACACTTGTCGAGGCTGAGGCAAAGGCTGAGCTGGGGGCTCATCATCCCACAGCTGAGCACAAGGGAAGGTGGAAAGGTGTTCAAGCTGTCCTGTGTCATCCAGAGGGTGAGTACACTCAGAATCACAGAATGCTGGATAACACCTCCAAGACCATTGAGACCAAACTGTGTCCCATCCCCACCTTGTCCCCTGTCAGAACCCAGGACACTCCTCTGGCTGCCCTGGAGGACTCCAGACCCTGGCAAGGGGCTCAGAGACCTTGGCACGGAGTCAAAAACACCTGTGCCTTTGATTTTAGCCCATGGACACAATTACCAACTTTGTGTGAGGAGTTACAAGCCACAAGGGTTTGAGTAGAATGAGAGTGAATTTATCACAGGGTGAAAATGTAGAATTTTGGGGATTTAGAATGGGAGTTCAAGAGGCAAGATGGAGGAATCTGGGCCTGTCCTGTCTTCTTCTTCTTCTTCTTCTTCTTCTTCTTCTTCTTCTTCTTCTTCTTCTTCTTCTTCTTCTTCTTCTT
>JAXCLO010000001.1:111846732-111858579 GCA_035583995.1 Arremon aurantiirostris | reverse complement strand
GAGGGAGGGTTGGCTGTGGGAGAGAGAAAGGAAAAACTGCCCCAGGAACAGCAGAGAACTGCCCCAGCTCTGACAGACGGAAATAGAACACACAACCCCATTTCCAACCTAAGACACAGCACTGACACCAGAAGGGACAGATGAGGAGGAAAAGTTCTCCATCCATTCTTCCTCTGGAGAGGAAGCACTGCCAACATTTTCCAGCACAAACTGGGAATCAGAGGGTGCAGGCAGCAGTGTCCAAGGGCACTGCAGCACCACACAAATATGAAGAGTAATTTGCACATCCCCAGGACTGTGATGAACCTGACATGAGCACATCACCTCTCACCACAGCAATGATGAGAGCATTCATCTCTCTGTGGCCACAAAAACAGCTTTAAACTGAAACAGAGCAGATTTAGATTGGGTATTGGGAAAAAATTCCCTCCTGTGACTGTGGTGAGGCCCTGGCACATAAAAGTTGTGGCTGCCCCATCCCTGGAAGTGTCCAAGAACAAGTCAGATGAGTCTTGGAGCAACCTGGAAGAGTGGAAGGTGTCCCTGCTTAACATAAATGTTCTGCAAAGTATCAGCTTGGTCTACTTTTTCTAGCATATCCTGCAATTCTTTTAGAAGAATAATGCAAGATGAAAGGTAACTTTTATACAGTTTTCCTAAAGCCCCTTTACTCTTCTCTGGAGCTTTTAACTGGGAAGACAAAGGGGGTATGGAGGGAGAAGATGTGTCAGAGTGTGCCTCACATCCACATGCATCTACAGCAAAGAGAGAACACTCATCAAAACAGGTAATGGGATTCTTCAGGAAGCAAAAAAAAACCCTTCTGCCCATGCTTCCCTCTTGGAAAAAAAAAAAAAAAATTGGTGCTGTAAGTTTAAAACTCTGCCTTTGGCTTGCGTGAGCTGCATTTCCTCAGCAGATTATCCCTGATCTCACTGCCCTTGGCAGCATTAGAGGGGGTCACATTTTTACACGGCTGAACTACTTGAACAATTTCTTCAAAGTATGAAATAAAAACATTCTTTCCTTCAAAGCAGCCGTGAATGCTTTCTTCTTTATTCTGTTTGTTCAGTTTCTCTTTTTAAGTCAATAAACACTTTATACCTTGCATTCATTGCGAGAAAAAAAAAAACCAAAAAACAAATTCTACTCCATTACTCGTATCTACATTCTGTTTACAGCATCAGCTGCTGAAAATGAAGCATTTTCACATGTGCCTTCTAAGATTTAAGTGCAACCCCTAAATGATTTTCTCCCCGGCAAAAGTCCTAATTGCATTTGGCAGGAATGGAGTGGGGAGTGACATTTCTGATTATCTTCTGCCAAGCCTCAAAGAGCTGCTTTGTCCTCTTTCCCAGCTCCCAGGAGAGAACCAGTGCAGTAAACACCATCTCCTTAGGTACTACATGTAGCAGCAGCAGACATATTTGCAAAGGTCACCTAGCAGAAGGCATTCCTGCCAATTCCCCTTCAAATCCAAATGCTTATTATGAACTATTTAAAGCTGAGCCTGCTTATACAAGGTGGAGTGAACCCAAACTATGTGTTGTAGCTCTCTTTAAAAAGGGGTAAGATTTGCCCAAATGTTAATAGAGTGCAGGAGATGGATAAGGGTATTGCTAATATGAGGTAACCAAAAAATTATTCAGTCCTTTCACACAAACATTATATTCAGCCTACAAGAAAGAGACCCTGGAAAGATGAAGCAGAAATTCCTAAGTGCTTTTCCTCTTTGGAAAGTGTATTCTCTCATACAAGTCTAATAAAGGAGATTACCTCCAACACTGAGTCAGCTTCTATTTCTTTTTTTTTTTTTCATTTCCTAAAGAGACTAATAGGATTTCCAGTACTAAATCCTGAAAATCATATTCAAAAGCAGCACCACCCAAACCTTTGTCATGGGGACCAGAGTAGAAGGTGAAACCCTGAAGGTTTGTTTTTTTTTTTTGTGCTACTTCAGAAACAGTTAAAATGCAGTCAATAAACTTAGAGACTTAAGAAGGAAAAGACCTCTGAGAATCCAGAAGGTCTCGTTGCTCTCAAAATAATACAGAGCAGATTCCTGCATGGAAAATCTTAATTAGTTACCAAACCGCTTCATCCGAGGCGCGTTGGATTGCTGCACTCGTATTCTCATTTGGTGAGAAGTGCTCAGAGCTCCTGTGCTCCTGTCCCTGCTCCTGCCACCCCAGCAGGGCAGGAACACCCTTTTTCCACCCCAGCAGGGCAGGAACACCCTTTTTCCACCCCAGCAGGGCCCTTTTTCTCCTCCAAGTCACGTCACTATGCAGGTCCCTTTCTCTTTGTGCTGTCACAGCTCCCCTGTCCCCCCCTGATCTCTCCAGGTCCCTTCAGCTGGAGCTGTCCTCCCTCCCTGCGCTGTCCCTGGAGTCTCTTGTCACTCCTGTGATTTCTGCCCAGCAGCAGCTCCAAGGAAATTCTGACCCAGCCCCGCAGCAGGACCAAGGAGCTTCCACCAGCCAGGAGATGGATTTGGTGCAAAAGGGAGGAAAGGAGCTGCCAGATGGGCTGCACTGAGCACATGGAAACGGATTTTTTTGTAGGAAAATAACCATACTCACATTTGGTTTTATTATATATACCTCATATATATAATATATGAAGTATATATCATAGGCTGATTTCCTTTGAGGTTTGGTGGGTTTTTTTGTTTTTGTTTTTTTGGGGGATTTTGGGGTTTTTTTTGGGTGTTTTGGGTCTTGGTTTTTTTTGGCGGTTTTTGTTTTGTTTTGTTTGGTGGTTTTTTTGTTTGGTGGGTTTTTTTGTTTGGTTTTTTTGGGTTTTTTTTTGTTTTTTTGGGGTCTTTTGGGGTTTTTTGGGGGCTTTTTGGGTCTTGTTTTTTTGGTGGTTTTTGTTTTGTTTTCTTTGGTGCTTTTTTGTTTGGGGTTTTTTTTTGTTTTTGGGGGTTTTTTAGGGGTTTTTTTGGGTTTTTGGGTCCTTTTTTTGGTGGTTTTTCTTTTGTTTTGTTTGGTGGGCTTTTTTGTTTGGTTTTTGGGGTTTTTTTGGTTTTTTGGGTCCTTTTGGGATTTTTGGGGTTTTTTCTTTTGTTTTGGGGGGGGGGGTTGGTTTTTTTGTTTCTTTGTTTGCTTTTGGTTTGTTTTGTTTTGTTTTGTTTTTAGTTTTGTTTATTTGTTTTGTTTTCTAGCACCTGGACATCCCAGATTTGCTTCTCACACATGAACACCCCAAACTGACTGATTTTTTTTTTTAATTTATTTTTTTTTTAGCTACAGCACAATATGCTTTTCTCCAGTGCATTCCTCAGAACAGCCAGGAACAAACTTGCAGAAAATAGGATTTTTGAGTCTCTGGCAGACCTTCAGCCCAAAAGACTTCAGCCTCTGAGTTCAGCAGTTACAAGCTTCTCTAATTCAATGTTCTCTGCATTATCAACCAGAAATCATGCAAACACCTCCAAAAAATATATTTCTGATGGCCAACATGAGAAAGAGTGCAAACTATTTAAGAAGGAAAGACAAATTGAAGTAAAATTACCAGATCTTGCAGATCAATCTGGTTCACTTCAGTGAGCCCTGCCATTACAAACGAGGGAAGAATCACCTGAAGTTTTTCAGGCTTTATTTTCAGCCTTCTGCCTCTTTTTGGCTGGCTGGCTGCCTGGCAGAGGCTGCAGCTCTGAAACAGCCTCCCTGATGTATTGTTTCCTGAAAACAAAGAATTCCAAGAGGCAAGCATAATTACTCTCATTGTTGGGTGCTGGAAACAAATGGCAGGAGACATAAATTATGAGAAGACCTCTGTGTCTGATGGGGAATAATGAACTGCTGGAAAGACAGAACAATTGAAGTGCAAAGTCATGTAGCATTTTGCACGTTAATAACTTAATCAACTTTCCAAGTTGACAATTTTTTACTCATTTTTTTTAGAAAGGGATCAGTGTGTGTTGCCTTAGGACATTTTTATTTTTTTCCTGGACCATTTTCATTACTGTCATTACCAGGTAAATGCAGGATAGCAGTCCTTTTCCTTATTGACTTACTTAAACCATTTTTCAGCTCTATCCTGCAGAAAGCCCAATATTCACAGCTGAAAACAGTTCATTATCACTTTTTTTTTAGAGTATGTGAGAGTTTTAAGCAGCATTTTGGGTTTATCATTAACACAAACACTCAGAAGTCTAAATATACCCTGGTACATCCTGAACTGGAAGTTCACTGTGTAAAACACAATTCCATTCCACCTTTCCCTGGCATCTCAGAGATCTCCAGGGGCCCAGGAGGATGACAACCAGACCTCATTTTGCAAAGCTGATGGATGCAAACCTCTCTTTGGTACAGCAGGTTTTCCCCATGGCTTAGAAGCCAGGAATGTTTCCGTGCCTGTGGACGGCTTTGCCGGTGACATTTTCATTTGTCATGCACATGTTTGTCTTCACATGCATGAACTGAGAAACTTCAACCTTTCTAAGAATTTTGGGAAAACAGAGCTCAATTTTTGGGTTTTTTAATGGCTTTTCTTGGGTTTGGCTTTTTTTAATTCGAGAGAAATGAGATACAGAATAAGTTATTTTGATCAAGGTCACTGGGAAGAGTGTAACAATTTTTTCCAGTGTTTTTCTATTACTAATTTGAATTTAAAAAAAAAAACCAAAACTCCAACAAAAAAAAAAAAACACCAACCAAAAAAACCCAAAACAAACAAACAAAACAAAAACCCAAAGCCAAACAAACAAAAAACCCGAAAAAATACAAAAAAACCCCACCAAAACAAAACAAAAAAAAAAACTAAAAAAATTCATTTAAAAAGTATAATTTCAAGACCAAAAATCCAAACATGAAAAATCAAAAACTCATTGCCAGGTTGCAAATAATCTTTTATTAAAAAAAAAAAAAAAAAAACCCAGGGTGTTAAAAAAATCCTTCATTAATCCCACTAATTAAATGCACTTAGGTTGTACCTCTTAATTCTCCTTCATCCCAGAATCACTCAGGAACCTGGTTTGTGCTGAGCCTTCAGCATTTCAGATTGAATTTACTACAATTTACTGAATTTACAGTGTAACTAAACCAGAATCCAGAAATGTCCTGGCCCAGGAAGAGAGGAAAGGAAGGAATTTCAGTGCCCAGCTGGCAGTCACTGAGTTGAGCACTCCAAGTTAAGGAAATTGCAGATTTTCATAGATTATGACAAAATTTCCCAGTCTGCAGAGGGTCAGCATCAGGGTCAGAAAGAAAGGTGGACCACAAAAAGCAGCAGATTATAAAGACAGGCTGCAGGAATTATTTTTGCCATGTGTGAGATCCTTAATTTCTTGAACTTTCCAGCTGAACAGCTATTGTCCATAATTCCTTGAGGGCTCTCTATCCCAAGCCCTCCATTTCCAAGTAAATACTGTGGAGTCCAAGCACTTTTGAAAAGTCTTAACCAAGCTGAGTGATTTCCCAGAAACAAACTATTCTTACAATTCTTACTATTAATAAATGAATAGTCCACCACTTCTGGGCAAGTGGGCTGCAGCCCCACATTTATACCTGGGTAATCTCAGCAGTGCCCGCTCTCCCTGTGTTGTTTTTAAAGCACTGTTGTAGTTCACTGCATGTTTAATTTTTCATAGTTTATGAATTTATAACCATTGCTGTTTGTGGTGTAGGAAGGTCTGGAATCAGAAGGTCGATATTGGATCATTTGAAGGTCTAACCCACAAATTATTTCTTCCCCGGTGCCAGATGCAGAATGGAGCTGAGGAAGCCTGCAGAACCTTCTGAGGAGAAATAACACTTTTGTGTGAGAGTGGTCAATGCATTTATCACGAGCTCAGATGTGGGGCAGGAGCTCCCCAGGCAGCAATGAGTTACACCAGACCAGAAATACCCAAACACAAGGTGATAAACATTCAAAGTAAACATAATAATGAATATATCAATGGTGCTCCTAGCACCAGGGTGTTCATGAGCCTTCTCTTAACCTCATCTCTGCTGCCCTTTGAGATTGTGTGGTCTGAGCAGGCTTTACATGGACCTGCAGCTGTCTGTGCCTCTCCTTCCTTGGTTCCTGCTCCTTTCCACAGAGGAGAGATCCTGGCTCCTGCACAGCCCCTCTGCCCTAGCACTGGCACAAGCACAAAACAAGGAGCACTCTGCATCTCTGCCCTTTGACTGGTCACACTCTGTCACTGTCACATTGTCTGAAAAATCCCTTCGCCAGGATTTCTTCTCCTGGGAAGCTGAGAAGCCTCAGAAAAGAATGAAAACAATAACTATCTGATTGCTTCTCCTGTGTTTGCTGCTTTGGAATGTGGTCTGGACATTGTTTATCCAACAGGTGAAGGTTTGATTGGTTTCCTGTGAATTGTTTTTTCTTAATGAGCAATCACCATCAGCTGTGTCGGACTCTGAGGAGTCAGTCATGAGTATTTATTATCATTCTTGTTAAGCCTTTTGATGCATCCTTTCTCTTTCTTTAGTTTTAATACAGCATAATATAATATAATGTAATATAATGTAATATAATGTAATATAATATAATGTAATATAATATAATGTAATGTAATATAATGTAATATAATATAATGTAATGTAATATAATGTAATGTAATATAATGTAATATAATGTAATATAATATAATGTAATGTAATATAATGTAATGTAATATAATGTAATATAATATAATATAATATAATATAATATAATATAATGTAATATAAATCATATAATATATATCATATCATGTCATATATCATGTCATATAATATCATGTCATATGATATGATACAATATAATGTAATGTAACATAATAATGAATCAGCCTTCTGAGAGCATGGCCTCAGATTCATCATTCCCCCCTTCATCAGGGCACCCCACAAACACAGCAGCACTGCTCAGCGTTTCCCAGGCAATGCTGCAGCTGTTCCTCTCCCACCTTTGTGTTTGGGCAGGAATTTCGGAGTTTGCCAGCTCTCCCGACAAGGTCAGTGATTACATCTCGCCCCTGCTGAGCTTCGCTGCCGAGCACGTGCCGCGCTCCAAGCACAAGGAGACTCCTCTGTACATCCTGTGCACTGCAGGCATGAGGATCCTGCCCGAGAGGTGAGCGATGCCCTGCTTTGCTTTTTGGGAATTCCAGCTGGATCCCAGCTCTGCTTCCCGCACTCCAGAGAGGCTGGATAAAGGATATTTCCACATTGTGAGTGTGGAAGAACTCCAGGGTTTTTTGGGATTGGTTTGCAGGAGTTTAAGTGTGGAATGGGGCAGGAGGGAAAGGATTTTCCATGGGACAGCAGCAGGAAATTCACGGTGATGAAAATCAAGCCAGGTACTGGGAGAAACATGGAATTCCTCCATGATTTGCTCTCCTGACTGTGCTCCTCCTCTCCTGACTGTGCTTCCTGCACTCCAGAGTGGCTGGATAAAGGATATTTCCATGCTGTGAGTGTGGAACAACTCCACTTTTTTTTTGGGATTTGGTTTATAGCATATTTTTATGGGGCAGGAGGGAGAGGATGCATGGGACAGGATGAGAATCAATCCAGGTAGTGGGAAAAATCAGCTCCACGTGGGAATTCCTCCATGATTTCCTCTCCTGACTGTGCTTCCTGCACTCCAGAGTGGCTGGATAAAGGATATTTCCCTGTTGTGAGTGTGGAAGAGCTCGAGGGATATTTGGGATTGGTTTACAGAGAGTTTGAGTCTGGAATGGGGCAGGAGGGAGAGGATTTTCCATGGGACAGCAGCAGGAAAAGGTGGTGATGAAAATCAAGCCAGGTACTGGGAAAAGTCAGCTCCATGTGGGAATTCCTCCATGGTTTCCTCTCCTAACTCTGTGCTCCATGAGTGGCTGGATAAAGGATATTTCCAGCATGGAACAGCTCCAGGTTTTTTGGGATTGGTTTGCAGGAGTTTAAGTCACAAATGGGGGCAGGAGAGAGAGGATTTTCCATAGGAAAGAAACAGGAAACTCAATGTGATGAAAATCAAACCAGGTACTGGGAGAAACATGGAATTTCTCTATTATTTCCTCTCCTAACTCTGCTTCCTGCACTCCAAAGTGGCTGCATAAAGGATATTTCCATGTTGTGAGTGTGGAACAACTCCAGGATTTTTTGGGATTTGGTTTGCAGAGAATTTTTAAGACTTGAATGGGGCAGGAGGGAGAGGATGCATGGGACAGGATGAGAATCAATGCAGGTAGTTGGAAAAATCAGCTCCACTTGGGAATTCCTCCATGATTTCCTCTCCTGACTGTGCTTCCTGCACTCCAAAAGATCTGGATAAAGGATATTTCCAGCATGGAACAGCTCCAGTTTTTTTTGGGATTGCTTTAATCCAATTTTTTGTGGAATTTTGCAGCCAGCAGAAAGCCATCCTGGAGGATCTGCTCACAGACATCCCCGTGCACTTCGATTTCCTCTTCTCTGACTCCCACGCTGAGGTGATTTCTGGCAAGCAGGAAGGTAGGTGGGCCTTGGGAGAGTGGCTGGGAAATATTTGGGATTTCCAAGGGATTATTTGGGGTATTTTTTAGTTGGATTTTCAAATCCTGTTTTTCTTGAGAGCCTTTGTTCCTCAGGAGAGGAATATTTCTTTGTTCCTTCCTCTGGAATATTCCTTTGTTCCTCTGGAATATTCCTTTGTTCCTCTGGCCTCCTGATGGGCCCAATCTTTGCTGATTATCCCTGAAAATTTACTGGAATTGAATCTGGAAAATATTTGGGATTTCCAAGGGATGATTTAGGGAATTTTGGTTGCTTTTTCAAATTCTGCTTTGCTTGAGAGCCTTTGTTCCTCAGGAGCTCTGGAGTGTGAGATCTGGAGCTCCTGATGGGCCAAATATTTTCTGATTATCCCAGAAAAATTACTGGAATTGAATGTGGGAAATATTTAGGATTTCCAAGGGATTATTTGGGGTATTTTTAAATTATTTTTTCAAATCCTGCTTTGCTTGACAGCTTTTATTCCTCAGGAAAGGAATATTCCTTTGTTCCTTCCTCTGGAATATTCCTCTGCTCCTCTTGAGCTCCTGAGGGCCAAATGTTTGCTGATTATCCCTGAAAATTTACTGGACTTCAAGCTGGAAAATATTTAGGATTTCCTCTAATGGAATTGAATCTGGAAAATATTTGGGATTTTCAAGGGAAGATTTGGGGTGTTTTTGTTGCTTCTTCAAATCCTGATTGACCAAATGTTTGCTGATTATCCCTGAAAATTTACTGGACTTCAATGTGGAAAATATTTAGGATTTCCTCTAATGGAACTGAATCTGGAAAATATTTGGGATATCCAAGGGATGATTTGGAGAATTTTGGTTGCTTTTTCAAATCCTGCTTTGTTTGAGAGCCTTTGTTCCTCAGGAAATGAATATTTCTTTGTTCTTCTGGAATATTCCTTTGCTCCTCTGGCCTCCTGATGGGCCAGATATTTCCTAATCATCCCTAAAAATTTACTGGATTTCAATCTGGAAAATATTTAGGATTTCCTCTAATGGAACTGAATTGGGAAAATATTTAGGAATTCCTCTAATGGAATTGAATCTGGAAAATATTTGGGATTTCCAAGGGAAGATTTGGGGTGTTTTTGTTGCTTTTTCAAATCCTGATTGGCCAAATGTTTGCTGATTATCCCTGAAAAATTACTGGAATTGAATCTGGAAAATATTTAGGGATTCCAGGGGATTATTTGGGGTATTTTTTATTGGTTTTTCAAATCCTGCCTTGCTTGAGAGCCTTTGTTCCTCAGGAGCTCTGGAGTTCCTGAGTGGCCAAATCTTTGCTGATTATCCCTGAAAATTAAATGGAATTCAATCTGGAAAATATTTAGGATTTCCTCTAATGGAACTGAATCTGGAAAATATTTGGGATTTCCAAGAGATGATTTAGGGAATTTTAGTTGGTTTTTCAAATCCTGCTTTGTTTGAGAGCCTTTGTTCCTCAGGAAATGAATATTCCTTTGTTCCTCTGGACCTTCTGATTGGCCAAATCTTTGCTGATTATCCCTGAAAATTTACTGGAATTGAATCTGGGAAATATTTAGGATTTCCTCTAGTGGAATTGAATCTGGAAAATATTTGGGATTTCCAAGGGATGATTTGGGGTATTTTATTGGTTTTTCAAATTGTGCTTTGCTTGAGAGCCTTTGTTCCTCAGGAAAAGAATATTTCTTTGTTCTTCTGGAATATTCCTTTGTTCCTCTGGCCTCATGATGGGTCAGATATTTGCTGAAAATTATTGGAATTCAATCTGGAAAATATTTAGGATTTCCTGTAATGGAACTGAATCTGGTAAATATTTGGGCTTTCCAAGGGATGCTTTGGGATATTTTTATTGCTGGAAAATATTTGGGATTTCCAAGGGAATACTCGGAGTGGTTTTGTTGCTTTTTCAAATCCTGATTGGCCAAATCTTTGCTGATTATCCCTGAAAATTGAATGGCACCGAATCCATTTTCTGTAGAGGGAGGGGAAGGATAAATCCCAACATTCCTGATGGAAGGAACTTCACAGGATGAGATGATTTAAAAGCAGAGATATTTTGGTTTGATCACCAGAGCCTTAAAATCCCTTTATAATTTCATTTCCTTCAATTCTTTCCTGAATTTTACACATCAAAATGTCTTTAATTCATTCAGCCAGGAATTTTGTCATGGCATTGACCTGGGAGAGGGGAAAATCATCAGGAATTCCTGATGGAATTGATGATTTCCCAGGAATGATTCTCAGCAATTAAGGATTTCCCAGAAATGTTTAACTTCTACAATTTATAAAATAAAAATAAGCATTAACAGAGGCGAACTCACACAGAAAAAATGAAATTAAAATGTTTCAATCTGCTTTCAAGTTCACCATCCAGCTGTTCCTGATATTCCTAGAATTCCAGATGTGTTTTATTTCCTCCTGCAGGAGTCTATGCATGGATTGGGATCAACTTTGTCCTTGGGAGATTCGAGCACACGGACGATGGTGAGGATCTGAACGGGGCTGGGGGCTCCAGGGGATGCAATTCCAGATGTTGGGATGGGAATTGCATTTCCAGATGTTGGGAAGCTGTTCTGGCCATGGGCGTTGCACTTCCAGATGTTGGGATCAAATTCCAGCCATGGGAATTGAATTTCCAGATGTTGGGATGCGATTCCAGCCAGATGTTGGGAAGCAATTCCAGCCATGGGAATTTAATTTCCAGATGTTGGGATGCGATTCCAGCCAGATGTTGGGATGCAATTCCAGCCATGGGAATTGAATTTCCAGGTGTTGGGAAGCAATTCCAACCAGGGGAGTTGCACTTCCAGATGTTGGACTGTAATTCCAGCCAGATGTTGGGTTCCAATTCCAGCCATGGGAGTTGCACTTCCAGATGTTGGGAAGCAATTCCAGTCATGGGAATTTAATTTCCAGATGTTGGGATGCAGTTCCAGCCATGGGAATTTAATTTCCAGGTGTTGGGAAGCAGTTTCACTCATGGGAGTTGAACTTCCAGGTGTTGGGATGCAATTCCAGCCAGGGGAGTTGCACTTCCAGATGTTGGACTGTAATTCCAGCCAGATGTTGGGAAGCAATTCCAGCCATAGGAGTTGCTCTTCCAGATGTTGAGATGCAGTTCCAGCCATGGGAGTTGCACTTCCAGATGCTGGACTGTAATTCCAGCCAGATGTTGGGATGCAATTCCAGCCATGGGAATTGAATTTCCCGATGGTGGGATGCAGTTCCAGCCAGATGTTGGGTTCCAATTCCAGCCATGGGAGTTGCACTTCCAGATGTTGGGAAGCAATTCCAGCCATGGGAATTGAATTTCCAGATGTTGGGAAGCAATTCCAACCAGGGGAGTTGCACTTACAGATGTTGGACTGTAATTCCAGCCAGATGTTGGGAAGCAATTC
>JAXCLO010000001.1:111832985-111846632 GCA_035583995.1 Arremon aurantiirostris | reverse complement strand
TAATATAATATAATATAATATAATATAATATAATATAATATAATATAATATAATATAATATAATATAATATAATATTCAGCCTTCTGAGAACATGGAGTCACATTCCTCATCTCTCACCTCATCCTGGGGACCCCTGCAAACTCAACAACACGCCACTTTGTTAGAGAAAAAGGGATCATAAAATCATGGAATGGTTTGGACTGGATGGAAATTTAAAGCTCATCCAGTTCCATCCCCACTGCCATGGGCAGGAACACCTTCCACTGTCCCAGGCTGCTCCAAGCCCCAGTGTCCAACCTGGCCTTGGACATTTCCAGGGATCCAGGGGCAGCCACAGCTCCTCCAGGCAGCCTTTTCCAGATCCATACTACCCTCACAGGGAAGAATTTCTTCCTGACATCCAATTTAAACCTGCTCTTTGTCACTTTGAAGCCATTCCCCTTTGTCCTGTCGCTGCATGCCCTTGTAAAAGTCTCTCCCATCTTTCTTGGAAGGCCACAATTAGGTCACCCTGAAGCTTCTCTTCTCCAGGCTGAGCAATCCCAATGTCTCAGCCTTTCCTCACAGCTCCATCCCTCTGACCATCTTGGCTCTACAACACCTCACATGTTCAACTGCATACCATCATTCAGAAAACTCACTGCTCAGTGACCAAAGAAGGCATCCCCACCCACAGATCCTCTACCCAAAATAAAGAGCTAGATGGTGATGAGGATTTGCAGCTACATCCCCAAGCACAGAATCTTCAGCCACATCTTGCATGAGCTCTACACACAGGGCAGACACTCCATCCTTTAGTAAGTCCCTGAAGTGTCCATGTTCCCCCTTTGGAGCAGGAGACACTTCAGAGCCCCAGGAATGGCACTGGAACAGCTCTCCTGAGGGGAACATTTCTCATCCCATGGGCCAGCTGTTTTATTCATGGCCTTTGAGGACAAACAGAGCCAGACCTTGGCAGACACAAAGCAGAGCCAGACCCCGTGGCCTCTGCTGCCCCTTGATTGTTTACTCTCGTCTTGTACAAGCAGTGCTCCACTGGAATAGGCCTAAAATATGAAAAAGCTGATTGCCAGACAGCCACAGACAGAGAAGACCTTTTCCCAGTCACGTCCAGGAAGAACAAAACCCCTCCTCTCCTTGGGGTACCGAATTCTGTGAATTAACCCTTTGCAGGTGCAGCTGGGTTTCCTTCAGGAGCATTGTGGGATTACAGTAAGGAGCAATCACTCTTGTTAAAACCAAAGTATTGATTATGCTAAGAGCAAGAAGACAGAAAGCAGACACAGCAGTTTTAGGACAGAAGCCTTTGTGGCCATCTGCCCTCACCATTGTGTAACACTGGCACAGGTCAGCCTGACTCCTTCAGAAGCTGGGCACAGAAACACTTCGATCTGAGCAGTCCCCTAATAGCTTCCTCCTGGGGAGGGAGAGATCTCTTTTTAGCCACACACAGCTCCTCCTGCTCAGATCAGCTCCAGCACTTCCTCTGCATCCTCAGATGCTTTCTCTGTTCCTGCTGCTTTTCTCAGCAGGCCTGATTTAACATCTCCACAGAGCAACTCTCCCCTCTGACTGAGTTCACACACCTTGGCCACAGCACAGAGCAGCTGCATTTCTATGATGTATTTACAGTAAACATTCTGTAAAGAATATTTACTGTAAGAAAGAAAAGAAAAGAAATATTCTGTATTCTGTAAATGCTGGTGGAAGGTTGTGTTATAGACACAAATGTTACTTCACTGTCAAGAGTGTTTCTATGATGCTCTGTATTCTGTAAATACTGGTGGAAGGTTGTGTTGTAGACACAAATGTTAATTCACTGTCAAGTGGCTTTAAAGCACCATGGTGCCATCAAATTGGATTAATACAGAGTTGGATTAAAGAGAAGATTTACCTGAAAAGTTATATTTAGACAGCTGACTTTAAGGGAAAAAAAAAAGGCTTATTCACAGAGACTGATACTTAAAATTACTTTTGTTATTATTTACTCAAAGAACACATATTTGGAATCACAAAAATAAAGAAAAACAAGATTCACCAAATACTGTAGAACACAAAGTGTACAGGCACTTAAACTTGAGTCTATTTCTGGCATTTCATTTATTTTCTGTATGTGATACTTTAAAAAAACCCAAATGTGCATGTTGACTGTGGCACTCATTGCATACAGATGACTTCCCCTCTGAGGAACATCTTGGATGCGGTCACATTTGGCTCTCTGGGAGGACTTTTTTTACATCTCCTTTCCCAGGCAGCTGTTCACATTGCACTTTTAAGACCCATTCCTGCCAGCATTCAGAAATGCACTGGAACTTCTCACCTGTGCGTGGCACAGCCTAATCCTTCTCAGATACTTAAATAAATAAAGGAGCAAGGGAGGCAAGGCAGAAACCCCATTCTGCACACCCAGCCCTGCTGGGATGATGCCATGGGAGAGCAGGAAGGTTTCACACACAGCATCTCATACACAGCAGCTGCCTGATGAGCATTTACTGTGAGACTCATCCAGGGCTGTGGAAAACAGGAAGAGAAGAACTTTTACCAAACAGCATGAACAAAAAAGGAGAAGTTTTCTCCTCAACACTTAAAGGCTATGCTATATCTTCTATGCTCTGAAAACTATGCACTCCTTTGGCTGGAATTGCTTTAGCCAGGAGTGTGGTAATGTATCTTAGCAACAGCAGCAAGGGGGAAGACTTACTGTACTGTAAAAGAATTAAAACAAAATGCACATAGCTGCTGACTGTTCTAAATACATCCCTACCACTCTGAGGGGGTGTTCAATTATACTCCTGATTACTTTTCCCATTCCCTTTTCCAAAGGGGCGGGGGCATTTCTCCACTTTTCAGCTCACCCATGAAGAGCCCCCGAGCATTTTAATTCCCCTTTGGCTTCAGCTGTGACTAGACAGGCCCTACAATGCAGCCTGTCACCATCCCAGCCACGTTAGGAAAAGCCATTACTGCAGCACCCCGGAGATAACCTCTTTGTGTGAGCCTGGCTGCCCCTCCCTCAGGTGCTCAGCTGCATTTTCCCTCTGCCTGGAGCAGGTGAGACCAGACAGAGCAGGGCTGCAATATTTCACCTTCCCACTTGTCAGGCAAACAGAAAGCTTTGTGCAGCAGGGGAACTTTGCACAATTTCACCTCTTAGCAAGGTGTGTGGTTCCCCACAAGCACAACAACCTCCTGAGAGGAAGTTTCATTTATAACCTGTCCCCCAGCCAGGCCACGGTTCTTGAAGGCTTCCCCTGCAGCATTTTCCTTCTTGCAGAGAGCTCCACCAGCCAGGACAGGGTCTGCATCCCCCTCCTGCCATGGATGCAGAAGGAAAAGCATGCAGCTGCACCAGAAGCACTGAACTGATCCAAGGGAAGCCCTACAAAGGGCTCCAGATTTGAGGTGGCAGAGCCAGAGTAACAAAAACATCAGTGAAAAAATGTGAAAACACTTCTTTTCCTTCAGCAAGGAAAGGTGGGCTCCCACTTTCTTTTTAAGGATTATCCTCTGCAAGTAACTCTGATAAATGCCTACAATTAACAGCCTTACCCAATTATCCTCCCCCCAAACAGCCTTCCCAGGAATGAACACTGTCTACCTCTTAATAAAACTTCATTTAATACCTGTGAAACACCTGGAAATCTTGTGGACGATTACTCCAGCTCCAGGAAGGGAAGGGGGGAGCTCTTTCAGTTTACTCTGGCAGAGGAGGGATCTCAGCGCACACAGTTCTGCACAGATTTACACACAGGGAGAGACCAGGTGGCTGCCTAGGACAGCAAATTGATCAGGGGACACCGAGAGTACACATGACTTCAGCTGGATATTTTTCAACTTTATGTACAGCCGAGCACTGGGGGAAGAGCCAGAAACAGCCACAGAGTGACTCTGCTTAGACTTGCCCAGTGTTACATTTCAAGGTTTTTTTGGACTCTCCGCTCCATCCAGCGATCCATCAGGGCACTGCCATTACTCCAGAGATGTCGAGACTAATTCCACCCTAAGTGTTCCCATCTTTCAAAAGGCCTCACTTGACTGCCGTTATTAATTCCGTGCATGATGAAGACATTTAAAGCCTCGCATGCTCTCTCAAGCAGACGCCTTTGCGTGCCTCGCTCCTGCCAGTGCAGCAGCTGAATTTCCACACGCACAAACACACACACAAACACACGCACACACAAACACCAACGGTGTGAAGCGGCACATGGGGACACTCCCGCATCCCCGAGTGACCCCGCATCCCCATCTCCACCTCCTCCTGCCCACCCCAGCCCTGCTCCCGGGGGATGGCGATGCCGGAGCCCGCTGCCCCGGGTACCGGGAGGGGACCGGAGCCGCTCCCCGCTCTCCCTTTAGGCCTTTCGGAAACTTTTCTCCCCGCCCTGCCGCCCTCTCCCTTAGCAGGGCAGGGCCGAGCCGGGAAGTTTCTCCCGAGGCCGCTGGGTCGGAGCAACTTTCCCCTCACGGAGCTCCGAGCGCTCCGGCTGCTCCCGGGGGCCGAGCGGGAGAAACGCGAGGAGGAGCTCGCTTCGGGGGAGGGGGAGATGGAGCCGGGGCGTGGGTAAGCCGCTCCGGGGCGTGGGTAAGCCGCTCCCTTCTCCTTCCTCCTCCTCCTCCTCCTCCTCCCCCCTCGGCTGCTCCAGTCTGGCAGCCAGGCTGCCTCCGGCCGGAGCCGCCGCACTTGGGAAGCGACTCCTCCCGGCTCCCGGGATGGGGACGCCGCTGGCGGCTCCCGGATTGCTGCTGCTGCTGCTGCTGCTGGCCGGCTCCGCGGGGCTCTGCCGGGCTCTGTTCTCCCTCCCGCTCCGCGTGTCCCACCCCGCCGCCCCCGCCGGCTCCCCGCCCGCCCCGGTGGTGCTGCGGCCGGCCAGCGGCAGCCGGCAGCAGGATGCGCCGGGGGCTGCGGACGGCTTGGCCTTGGCCTCGGACCCCGGCGGCACCCTCAACTTTTTGGCCATGGTGGAGAACCTCCAGGGAGACTCCGGCCGCGGGTACTACCTGGAGATGCTGATCGGGACCCCGCCGCAGGCGGTAGGAGCGGGCCGGGGGCTGCGGGCTGGGAGGGAGGGATGGGGAGGAGGGGACCGAACTTCTCCGGGGTGGCAGCGACTCGGCCCCCACCCCTCCGGCTCCAACGCAACTTTGTCCCGGTGCTCGGCGCTGGCGCCTCCTCCCTTCCCCTTTCTCCCCGTCCCTTCCCGGGTGGCGGGGCCGGTGCCCGGCGCGACTTTCCGCGGACCCGCAGGGAGGGGAGAAAGGAGAAAAGCATCCCCTGTCCTGCCCCTGCCCGGGAAATCTGCGGATCTGGTCCCCAGGATTCCTTGTAGGCTGTGTCACGGCGTTTGGATGCGAAGCGAGCTGCTCTGCCAGCCGAACTGACCGTGTTTTAGAGACAGAGGATGCTTTTTTGGTTATTCTTTGCTTTTTTAAGCTGCTCTGCGTCGTGATTGGGCGCTCTGGTAGATCTTCCCGGTGCTCCCGGGAGAATCGCTCGGCATCTTCCTGCTAAACTAAAGTGATGGCTGGGCACAGCCAGCCCCTTCTGTCGGGAACCCATGTGCTGCTCATTAACGGGGCAAGGAACCTGCGTGTTCTGAATAGTGCTTTCAGACAAACCGTGTTGCCTTGAATCTTCCCTCTCTGCCTCCACCAGTGTGGCTGAAGTTTGTTGCGGGTTGTTTTTTTGTTTTTTGGGGGTGTTTTTTGCCGTTGCTCTTTCATCTGTGTCATGCGATCCCAGGAGGAGCGGAGCTGGGCTGCGGGTGGGATGACTGGTCAGCTGAGTGGGGATTAATTTCCTGAGAGCCCTCGGGGCTTTCCTTCAGAACTTTGCGTCTGCTTCAGGAGTTCAGGTCCTGAGGTTCCCAGTGTAGACACGAAAAAGAAAATAAATCTTTATTCTCCTGCTTAACTCCCCTACGTAATAAAAAGCCAATGAATGCCAAACTGCGCAGCCAATGGGGAGTGTTCAGCCGTCATTGCATTTTTGGATGTCTATGAGCTCTTTGTTTTTTGGCCCCTTAAGTGTAAGAAGATTGGCCACATCATCTCTCTAATCAAAAGGTATCGCACTGGGATCAATACATGCATTGAGAAAGGCTGGCATTGTTTTATGATCAATAAATAGAGATTAAAAAAAAAAAAAAACATAACTAGGTCTGACATATCAAGGTGTGGCCCAGTAGCCATGGAGGCCATGAAATAATTTTTCCTCCTTGTTGAGTGATACATATTTGACTAGTTCTGTTGGTGTGGTGTGTGCTTCATAACTCCAGGGAATGTTCAAACATTCAATATTGGCTTCTGCCAGAATTGAGGCACCAGATGTGATTGGACTAATCACCCAATTCAGCATGTCCTAGATGAAAAAAAATAACTTCAGGTAGGAAAAGTGACTATCAAGTGTATTCTCTCCTTAAATGTCTAGGGGGATTCTGAAATGGGAAGAAATGGAGAAGGGGAAAATGTGACAGGCCTTTCATAATATGACTGGAGGTCTAAGAGGGAGAAATGTGCTGCCCTCAGTACACCCACAGGGTTCACTTATGCTCAACAGCTCGTATCACTTGTATTACAGGTGATGGAAGGTTTCAGCTAGACTTGCCTCTGATTTTTATTTTTTTCCACATAAAAAACCATGCTTTGAATCTGATTGCAAAGCTTTTACTATTTTGAACTAGTTCTGACTTCTTGCAAAGTTAATTATTTTAAAGACTACCACTGGTTTAGCACATGTGAGGTTTTATTCACAAGTAGACCCACTGAGGTTGTAAGTAAGATTATAAATGCTTCTGTTTCCCAAACCGGATCTTGGTGTGTAATGACTCAGTGGAGTGCAGTTAGAATTTATTCTGTACTTTTGATGAGGATGAATTTGTTAGCTCGTTCTCTGCCTGAAACCAGAAGACTTAAAGATCACAAATGTACTTTCTGTTTTTTCTGCCTTGCAACGAGTAGCATAAAGCCACAGAGCTGCTACTGTTGGTGCTTGAATGCTTCACATGCTGCTACTAAAAGCAAGTGTCTGGGTAGTGCCAAGCGTTGGATTGTGTTAAGCTCCTTGGGCAAGCGGTTGCTGGAGTTGGGAGTGGGCTGTGCATGATGGTGTAGAAAAGGAAAATCTTTTCCTGATTTAAATGCTCCTCCCAGCCTGACTTCGCTCCACGTCAGCAGCCGCGCTGCAAAGCGATGCTTGGACACCTTGCTCTGCTCTTGCACCCCTCCAACTTTGGGCTTCCCAGCTTTCTGCCCGAGCCAGGCCTGTCCCAGCGCTGCCAGCCCTGGGAGCTGCCCTGGGAGCTGCCCTGACATTTTGCCAAGGAGGAAGGAGGATGCTGGCAGCCAGGAGCGCCGGAGCGGCGCGGCTGCGGAGCAGAAAGGTGCACGGCACAGCTGCTGCTCTGAACAGGAGCAGGGAGATGGGGAAATGCTCCCAGGGCAGTGGTGCACCACGACCAAGCAGCGGGCTGTGAGAAGAGAAAGCAGGCTTGATGTGGTGGTTACAGCAGTGTTGGTGCCCAGTGGCTTCGGGAGCGTGTGCGTCAAGTGTTGGAAGCTGCTGTGCCAGAACGGGGAATGAACATTTGTGAAAGGCTTCAGCACTACAGGGCTTGCTTTACTGCTCAGCTGCATTTTTAGAAATTTTCCTTTTTTAATTCCCGTTCTTGGAAGGAAGCTACTATGACAGAATTTCGTTTTTCAGGTCATTTAAGGCATACTTTTTGGCTTTCGTTCCAATTCTGATTTGTCATATAGCAGATAAACAGAGCACAGAGCTGCGATTCACAATGGCAGTTCTGAAACACTTGTTCTGACGGTACAAAAATAGAGCAGCTGTGTGAAGTCAAAATTTATTTTATTTCCAAGACAGGAAACTTCAATGCAGTCAATCCAGTTTTGCAAAGTGTTTGCAGCCAAAGTGTATCTGATCATTTCCAGTTTTATGATACAGTATCCTTCCTAATCCTATCAGATCTCCAGACCAGTTACCAGTTTGGTGTCAAGTGTTATTGCTCTCACTAATTCTTATTCATTCACATGTAGACCTACTTAAGAATTATGTGAAAGGTGAGAATGGTCTGTTGTATTGAAGGGTGTGATGTATTTGTCCCTTATTTCATGGATGTATTATTATGTGTCCTACTCCTGATGGATTATGGGCTTTATACCTGTCTGCATAGGTGCAATTCTTCCAGTTCCAGATTTAAGTAAGAGGCGGCAAGAGCCCAATATGAATTGTGTGCAGTGTTCTCAGCTATTCCTTTAAATAATCCAATGGAATTCCTTTGCTCTACCTTTTATTATTTTGCCTACCCTGAGATTATAAGAACTGTGAGAAACTGAATCCAAGATCATTTAGGTTTTTTTGCTATCTTCACTGCAGTTCTTTTCATATTAATTTTGTTTCTCCTACAAGCTTTTGACCAAAAGAATAGTCAAATTCTTTAAAAAACCTCATGTTTTTCACAGCTTTCTTGAAGTCCATCTGGACTGCATTAAATGTTTGCAGGGACAGTACCATCTTGCCTCTCGTACAAGGTGGTGGTAGTCCTGCTGATCCCACTGCATTTCCAAGCTGTGTTTTTATTGAGAATAGGTAATTTTTAATCCTGCTACTCCTCTGTGAAAGAGAGACCAGGTGTACAGCCCCTGAGAGCTCCGGTCTGATAAACCACAGAAGGATCCAACTTGTGCTCTGAATGCCACAGCTCCTTTCTTTCAGTGTCAGTTCTTCATTCTGTTCATGAAGAGGCTTTTAAATCTGCTGTTTATCCTAATGGCAGTTTGTTCTGCACACGGGGTGAGCAAAAACCCGTTCTATAAACCTGCTCCCAAGTTTTAAGGTCAGCGTGGATGTTGGGTCTAACGGCCCTCGCTGCAAAACACAAACTTCAGTTCCCACATAATTGGTGGGAGGTTATCTTCCCTTCCATTTCTTCCAGCTATTAAAGAGAGGAATGACAAAGAAGGATATGTATTAAATACATCTAGTGTGTCGTGGAGTCAGAATTTATGGCTTCGTGTTTTGAGGGTGATGTACACACACATTAACAAGTTCTGAACTTGCAGCCATTATTCCTTAATTGGTGGTAGCTCTCATTCTCTGAGTGTTGAAAGGAATGAAGATGTGAGGAAAGATTCAGCTGCTCTTGTAATCTGATTTGTGGTGCTGTGCTATTGCCCAACATGCTCAGCCCCACTTTCTTAATTTTGCTGAAAAGGGGCTCACTGTCTTTCTAGACACAAGGAACTTTAAAATGTGATCTTTCTTTGTTCAAATATCAGAAGGCAGGCTGCATCTCAAGTCTCTCTTTCTGTCTTTTTTTTTTCTTCTTTTTTTTAGTAATTACTAAGGTCTTTTGTATTTATTTTTGAGTTCTTTATGAAAGCTGAAGAAACAAAAGCCTGAGAAGCAAAGACAATTTCTGTGGTGCGTTGGAGTGTTTTGAGGTGGCAGTGTCAAAATCCCCTCCAGATCTGTCTAGTGGAAATAGTATTGAAATGCAAAAATATTCCTGTTTTTAAATGGTGATTTGAGTCTATTTTGGTGGTTGTTGTTATTGGATACCTGCAAAATAAAAAGGACAAGCACCTGGCAGTTGTAATTCAGGACTAATCCAGTGAACAGCTGTGGCCTGGTGGGCTGTGATGTGTTTTTGACCCAAGACAAGCAAGCAAACATACCAGGTTTGGGTTGACCAAAAAGCCCCTGCCTTTACAAATTAGCATTTTAGCACCTTCTTCCATCCAAAATTAGCCCTGGCAGAAGAGGCTGTGTGGGAGTAGTAGAGGCTGTACTATAAAATAACCCAAAAGGGGAGTGCTGCTTGCACTGAATGGAAGAGGCTCACCATGGTCATTCCTCAGGATGTGCTTCTCTCCCAGAGTTAGGGATTAGAGCCCCACTAATTGTTCCTTTAAAGGAGCTTTCTCCTCTTCAGAGAAGTGATGGAAGCTTTATTATCCAGGGGTTCTGCTTGAGGCAATCCTGAATTCAGATCCTGGTGGGTCAGGGCAGGAGAGCTGTTGTGAGGAGCAGAAGTGGTGGAAAGAGGTGCCAGGCTCACATTTTTTACCACTTTGCATTTCATTCCTTATCAAGGAAAAAGCATCAGTTAAAGGTGGAAAGAGGAAAGTAGAGGGCTTGCAAATAACTCTTTTCCCTGAATAAAGTGTAAATTAGTTGGGATTTGGACTAGAGATGAAAATGAAACAGTGGACGAAAGAAAGCCCATGTGGAATTTCCATGTGTTTGTTTCATTTGGATTATTAAGGAAATCTTTCTCTTCTTACTTGTGTTTTTCTTGTGGGTTTTTTTTTCCCTTTTTCCCCCCTCTCTAACCAGAGGACTGTGAGCTCTAGGGATTGCAGCTGGCAAGACAGACTTAAAAGCTACTACACCTTGCAGAGGTCTTCATTTTCTTGAAGAGCTCTTACGACTTCGAGTGTGTGAGGACACCTTAGCTATTACATTGCCTCCACATATTATAATTTTTGAAATGTCCTCACTCAGTGTAAGTGAAACGAGTCTGACCTGAAGTGTTGTCTGGTCATTGTCAAGTACAGCTCTGTTTGAAAAAGGAAGCTGCTACAATGGCTCTCACATGTGCCTCTCCAGTGGGAGTCAGACAGACCTCTCTGCCCCTTTTCCTACTGGCTGTAAAATACAGATTTCATCATACAAACAACTTGTGTAAATAAGTGAAGGAACTTGTTGCTTCTATTTCAGCACAGATTAGGGCTTGAGATCAAATCTTCAAAGTAAAGGAGGCAGCTCTCAGCTGCCTTAAAGAAGGAAGTGTTTTTTCCTGCTATTGACAGGCCTGTCTTGCTGCTTTCCAGCCTGGGTTTGCTCTGTAGATCCAAGCTGATGAAGCAAACACAGAACATGTTCTAAGGTCACTTTTACACCTGAATTTCTATCCATCAGCTCAGTGCCCTTCAAAGCACTTAAAGCAGCCCAGGACTAGATAGATCTTACTTTGCTTTCTGCCCATGTCTCCATCACAGCTCTCTGCACGACTGCATCGCGGTGCTGAGGAGCTGGGCTGGCAGGACACGGCTCACTGGGGTCTCGGAATTTCTGCTGCTCAGAATCACCCTGAGATACGTTAGAAAGTCTCTTTTCCCAGCCAGGCAGTCAAAGGAGTCAGAGCTCTGCAGTTCTCAGTCTCAAGGTTGTTTATTGTATCTTATCTATAAATTTTTTTCTCCTGTCCAGCTGAGGTCCATTCAGCAAGACAGTCCAGGCACTCTGCCTGCCCCCAGGGCGGTGTTATCTTTTTATACTAAAAACTACATGTACAATATTTACAATTACTTCCCAATATCCATCACCTATGTTAGACAGTGAGCTTCTACTCTAAACCAATCCAAAAGTGCCAACATCACCTGGAACATGGAGGCCAAGAAGAAGAAAGAGGAAGGACAGGGCACACTCAATTCCTCCATCTTGGAACCCCAAGCCTCCATTCTAATAACCTCAAAAATCTATTTTTCACCCTGTGACAAACTATTATTCTACTTAAACTCTCTTGACTGGTAATTCTTCATTCTTCAGGTGGTAATTTGCTCCATGGGTTAAAATCAAAGTCACAGGTGTCTTGGGCTCTGTGCCAAGGTCTCTGAGCCCCTTGGGCAGGATCTCGAGTCCTCCAGGGCAGCCAGAGGAATTTCCTGGGTTCTGACAATGCCAGGCTGCTGCATCCCTCACTGTGCCAAGCAGGAAAACCAAAGCTGTGGGGTTGGTGCAGACTGGAGCTGCTGTGGCTGTTGGTGATCTCTGACCTGGCTGGCATCAGAGTGGCCTGAGTCAGGCTGGCAGCAACACCCCGAGGGATCTGTAGGGCACATGGGGAAACCCTCTGGATTTGGGAGCTCGATGATGCTGTAGTTGCGTGGTGCTGAGCGGACCTTGGCAGGCCAGAGAAGGAATTTTATAGATAAGATAAAATAAACAACCTTGAGAATGAGAACTGAAGAGTTCTGACTCCTTCTTCAACCACTGGGCTGGGAAAAGAGACTTGTACATATCTCGGAGTCACTCTGAGCAGCAGAAGTCCCGAGATGGCATCACCTGAAGAGCCTCACCCAGGAGCTCTGGAAACTTCTCCTCCTTAGGCTGAGAGCAGCTCTGAGGCCCACAGGCCCAGCCAGTTCAGCGGCCTTGCCCCAGGTGTGGCTCTCTGATGGATTTTTGGCTGTGCACATCCCAGAGCGGCCACGTAGCAAAGTCAGCCCTGGAGCCTTCAGGAAGCCTCGGGCCAGAGTCAATGTTTGCTCCCTCTTTTGCCAAAGGCTGATAAAACAGCACCTTTTCCCCCCTGGTCTCACTCCTCCCTCAGAGTTCTTTCCTCATTCTTCGTTTTGCCTCTTTCCCACTGCTCTCGCTGCCTTTTTTATGTCTAAGAGTATTTCACAAGGAGGGCAGCTGGGGATGAATGTTCTAGACTTTTATTTTTTAAGAGTCTTTCTCCAGCAGATGAAAACTGTGGGGTGTCATGGGGAGGGAAGTTGAGGAAAACAAGCTAGATGGGGGAAAAAGATCTTATTTGAGTGAAAATTACAATTCACTGAATACAATTAATGTGTCATAATTAGGCCCTTTTGAAGGGAATCTGTTAAGACAGTAATTGCACTCTGCAATCCTTTTTTCCCCTCACCACTGCTTACTAATAATTTGATATTGTGAAAAACAAATTACTTGTAGATTTTGTCCTCTTTGCTCAGCTTGCGAGTACTAAAATTAGTTGATTTTATTTAGCTTTATGGTTGGCTTATTTTTGTACCTATTTACTAGCAAAAACTGCTATTAAGCTAGATTGCAATGTGTTCAGGGGAAATGCTGCTCTCACATCCTAGTCTGGCCTTATTTTAAAAGAGGAAAGGTATTAAGGCTGCAGCAACACTTGGTAAGCTTCTCCTCCCTAAATACAGAGAAGAATCCATCCTTAGGGATCCAAAACTGGCATTTTTGCTTTAAAGAAAAAGGCATGACAACTCAAGAACTGAGAGTCACCTTTCCACTTGAGGGAGGGATTAAAGGCCAGCTCCTGCCATTTGACAGGGGAGAAATAATTGGATGCTTTTTGTCAGCCATCTCTCAGATAATTCCTTGATATTTGTGAGTGGATCTGCCTGTGAGAGTGGCTCTCAGCAGAGCACCTTGGAGCCCACCTAGTGCTCAGGCTCAGGTCAAGGCCAGATGTGAGAGTTTCTTCACCACCCAGGCTCTTTCTGCTTCCTACTTTGCTTCATTAAGAGGCTTCACACCAGAGAGGATCAGGATTTGGGGTTTCTACAGGAACAAAAGGCTTACCTGCTTTGTCATCATAGGTTGGGTTCTGCATGTGTCACTTGAACGTTTTATTGTGGCATTTGGGAAGAAAAGAATTTGAGGAATGCCATTGGCAGTGATAATTTTGGCATAGAAAATAAAATACTGGGGAGTTTTGTTTTGACTGCAGGATTTGGATCTGTTTTCAAAATTGTGACTTTGTGAAATCTCGAGTGTGACCGTGTTCACAGGGGTCTTAGGATGAGGGAAGAGACAAGGATCTGACTCCATGTTTCAGAAGGCTTGAGTTATTATTTTATGATATATATTATATTAAAACTATACTAAAAGAATAGAAGAAAGGATTTCA
>JAXCLO010000001.1:111807709-111818013 GCA_035583995.1 Arremon aurantiirostris | reverse complement strand
ATGCACCTGTTGCATTCCACAGCAGCAGATAATCATTGTTTACATTTTGTTCCTGAAGCCTCTCAGCTTCTCAGGAGAAAAAATCCTAAGGAAAGGATTTTCATAAAAGATGTCTGCAACACAGTAGAGTCTCTGACTGACTTAAATTTACCATTTAATGGCTCTGTACCTAATGTGGTTTCCAGGTCTTGCTGAAAGAAGTGACCCTGCTTTGCCAACCTGCAGCTGTGATGGACCAACCTGGTTACCTGAGCTAGATGGGGAAAGGATGTGTCCCATTTTGTCCATGTTTAGGCAATTTTCAGCCTGAATCACCCTCCCAAGCAGCCAAACAAGTGGCCCCCTCTTAGGCCACCTTTCAATCATAGTGTTAGTAAATCTGCCATCCTCATTTTTAAAGGTGGTAAAGGATGAACTGGGCATTGCTCCTATGTTTTCCAACCCACAAAGCAGCTTCATGCTTCTGTTTATCTCTGTCCAGACCTGTACGCTGCCCCTGCCTTGAAATCTCACAAGCTCTAAGACAAAGAGAGTTTTAAGCAGTCCATAATCCAGCCAAGACTCATGAGTTGGGCCAAAAGAAATTGGAGATGATCAGGAATTCATCTGCTGTGCAAATGTGGGCTTGGGCCAAAAAGAAATTGGAGATGATCAGGAATTCATCTGCTGTGCAAATGTGGGCTTGGTGGGTTTTCCCCCTTCCAGGAACAGATTATTTAAAAAATTTCAGCAGGATCAGCTGTTTTGGATGGGCTGCAGCAGCACATCTTTCCCAAAAGTGACACTAAATTTATTTCCCAGGGCAATGCTCATCATGATTTTACAACTGAAGATAGTCTAGACAAAAACTGCAATGTTTTATTGTTGTTCATTTGTTTAATTTGGTATGCAAATCACCTCTACTTTCTTTTCTTTTCTTTTTTTTTTTTTTTTTGGCAGTTAAATATTCTGGTTGACACTGGGAGCAGCAATTTTGCTGTAGCAGGTGTGCCTGATCCTGATGTCACATCCTACTTCGATCCTGAGCTGTAAGTACCTGTTCTGCACCCGTGGTGGAAATTAGGGGGGAATATTTTGGTTTCTGGCTCCTCCATGCAAGACAGGCTGATAAGGCAGCTCCTGGGGCTCCTGTGACATCCCATGGGAGTGGGATTTTGCTGCCTGGTGGGAATTCTGGATTTGCCTGATGCCTGACACCACGAGCATCCCCACTGGTGGCAGCACAGCTGAGCTCTGAGTGAACATCAGCAGCACTAATTAGAACTGGAGGAAAGAGAAGATGATTACAGGGTAAAAATGATTTGCAAAATCACACCAATTTCAGCCAATTTCTTACCTGAATAAACTTCCAAGGAATTAAAAGTTTCAATATGCTTTGCCTCTGTTTGAAAACAAAAATTAAAAGCTGGTAATTGTATCAGTTACTTGACATTTCATCCAGAAGCAAAATTACTTAGTCAAAACCTAATTTGTTGTTCAGTGTGGCCACAGGCCTCAATCAATCAGTGATCTGGGCAGACCCTGATGAATCTGGTTATTTATAAAATACAACTTGGTGCTTCTGGTATTTGTTATGCACTAAATTTGCTGTATTTAGCATAAGCTGACACTAATCACAGCCAAGCTTTGTCTGTCTGAATCACACTTCTTCCTTCCTTTCTGCCTTTCTCTGGTTTCAATTATTTCAGGTAAACTCCAAAATGCAGTGCCTATCTTTAGCTGAAACATATGGATAAAAATACTAAGAGTGATGGGAAACTGGGGAGTATTACCCTTCTCACTACCTCATATGTGTTTTAAAATGGGGGTTTACACTTTTTTTCCAGTAAGATGCACTGGGAATGGAAGGAGATCTATTATTTCCATGCTGCTTACCAGAGCAGCCTCACCTCCTGCCATATATTTAGAAGTTAATGGAGATATTTCACATCATGCTGATATGATAGGTCTGGAAAATCCAGAATCTTGGAGAGGTATTTCTCATACTACTTGATAGCTATTTCTGCACTACTGCAGGGTTTTCCATGCCAGCCAGCTATCCCCTTCCATAGGCAGTGGCTAGAGAAAACTTAATTGCAAGAATTAAAAGCACAAGCATTCTTTCTCTTAATTGATGTTATTGAGACTGGAAGGACAAGGCCTCTCTCATCAGAAACATAAACCAGTAGAAACAGCAACAGCAGAGTTTGTGTGTGGGGAAAGACAGACTGAAATCATGTGAAGGTTACAGCCTGTGATTGTGTTCTCAGTGGACTCTGTGTTTTGAGAACTTTAACATAAGGTTAATAATGAAACCTTGAAGTCCAGGCTCTAAAGAGTTAGTTAAGGGTGCTTTGAAAAATTACTCAAAATCAAGTCATTGCTTGATTTTAAGTCATTTCTTAAAAGTCAATCAAGTCCAGAGCAATTGCAGCAGGAGTTTCTGGTTTGGGTTGCACTGATGGAGTCCTGCAGTGGGCTCACAATACAAACATCAGCAGACTCCTGGGGACACCATGCTTCTTCCATTTTAAATATTTTAACTGCATTTAAATAAATAAATTGGAGGGATCCTGGCCCCAGTGAAATCAGATAGATCTTTTAAAAATGTTGGTTGCAAGAAAGCTCTGTAGGTCACCTGGTACACGCCTAAAATGAGCTGGGGCTGTCATAGAGCAGGTGAGCCATGGCTGGGCCCACCCAAGGCCTGTGAACCTCTGAGGATGGAGAACCCATGCTCTGGCCAGGCAGGGTGCCATGCCACAGTGTCTTGGGGAGGAAATATTTCCTGTTGTGGAAACCTGAACCTCAAAAAATGTAACTGGTGCCTGTGGCAGTCAGCATGGCAGCCTCTGCTTTTGATGCAGATCTGAGTGTGCAGTTTGTCCTTCATGTAGGCTCTTGATGAGGACCTTCACAGAACCACAGAATCACTGAGATTGGAAAAGACCTCCAAGACCATCAAGTCCAACCTGTGACCAATGCCCACCTTGTCCCCAGCCCAGAGCACTGAGTGCCACATCCAGGCCTTCCTTGGACACCTCCAGGGTGGATGAGTCCACCACCTCACTGGGCAGCCCCTTCCAGTGTTTAACCACCATTTCCATGATGAAATTCCTCCTGGAGTCCAGCCTGAGCCTCTCTCAGCACAGCTTGTGTATGTCCTTTTGTCCTGTTGCATGGGGGAAGAGCCTGACTCTCACCTGACTGCAACCTCCTGCCAGGGCCTTGTAAAGAGGAAGAAAGTCTCTCCTGAGCCTCCTTTTCTCCAGCCTGTGGAGTTTTTCCTCCACTCACAACCCCTGGGGCTCTGCTTGTCACGAGTCAATGGCTCCTTTGGGCCCAGGGGTGCAGCCCACCTTCAGCCCACACCATGGCTGGCTTGTTCAGCCCCACACCCTCAGCTTCCAAATGGGAATGCCACGGGAGCTGGTGTCCAAAGCCTGACAGAAGCCAAGATGTGCTACAGCCATGGTTCTTCTCATCTGTGCCTCCAGTCCTGGTGTAGAGGGGAGTGAGATGGGTCAGGTGTGATGTGCCTGTGACTCCATGGCTGTCCTTCACATGCTTGGAAACAGATTCCAGGAGCTTTTATTTGAGACTTCTCCTGACTGGAGGTGAAACCCAGTCACCTCTACTTCCTTGGGTGCTGCTGCTTGTCTCTTTTGGAGACTGGCCTTAGGATGGACTTTTCCCAGAAGTCAGAACACCTTCCCTTTGTGTGTGGCATTGTGATTTAAACCCTGATGGCAACCCAGCCCCACACAGCCACTCACTCACTCAAAACCCCAAACATTTCCCCCTTCTTCCCCCAGCTGTACCTGCTGAGCATGGCACCATGGTGTGGGATATCCCTGGGGTCAGTTGGGGTCACCTGGCTATGTCCCCTCCCAAACCCTTGTGCACACCAAGCCTGGCACTGCTGGAGTGGGGTGAGAGGGAGAAAAGGCCTCAGCTCTGTGCAAAAGCTGCTCAGTAATAAGAAAAACATCTCTATATTTCCTGTCTTCTCCTGACTGGAGGTGCAGCCCAGTCAATTCTAGTTCCTTGGGTGCTGCTGCTTGTCTCTTTTTGAGACTGCCTTTGGGTAGACTTTGCCCAGCAGTCAGAACAACTTCCCTGGCATTGTGATTTAAACCCTGATGGCAACTCAACCCCACACAGCCACTCACTCACTTAAAACCCCAAACATTTCGCCCTTCTTCCCCCAGATGTACATGCTGAGGTGTGGGATATCCCTGGGGTCAGCTGGGGTCACCTGGCTGTGTCCCCTCCCAAATTCTCGTGCACACCAAGCCTGGCAGTGCTGGGATGAGGTGAGAGGGAGAAAAGGCCTCGGCTCTGTGCAAGAGCTGCTCAGCAATAACAAAAACATTTCTATATTTCAGCTCTGTTTCCAGCACAAATCCAAAACACAGCCTGTGCTCACTGCTGTGAAGAAAATTAACTCCATCCCCAGCCCAAAGCAGCGTGCTTGGCTGTCATGATTTTGCAGGGATGGTAAACAAGGGGCATTGATACCACATCAGCTGGATCTGTAAAATTACCCAAGAGTGACCTTTGCCCATGTGAAAATGAGAAAAACGACCTATGGGCACTTGTATTCCTTCCTAGGGAGAACACTTGAGATTAGATAAAGGGGTTTCCTCTCATCTGGTAATCACTCCTGCAGTTTTTCCCTATATTGTCATGGAGTGCTTCCAATGTCTTAAACTGCAAGTTGAAGACAAGGGGGGAAGAAAGATTAGTAATTTGTTAAATTAATGGGTTATGAGTTATAGATGTGTGCTTATTAGAATATTCATGTTGTGTTGGAGAGAGTGATGGGGCTTAATTTCCTGGTGCCACACTCTTAGTTTAATTTTATTAAGATGATCAAAATCAGAAATTGAATGCATGATTCTTTTTTGACTGAAATTGAGGGAGGTGCATGGGAGAGGCATTATCTTTGTTTCAAAGCACACAGAGAGTGTGTTTTTCAGGAAGAGCCCTCCTGGAGCAATTCCAGAACTAACTTGTTAAATTATGTTGTGTATCACATAATCTATGTGATATAATCCTGATCTTTAATTATCTGGCTCTTTCTTTACAAAGTGAGTAAAGCTGTTACCATGCACACTTTTACAACTTGGGCTTTTGAGTGGCTCTGACAAACCTTTACTGTAAAAAGTTCTGAGTTTGCTGTGATAATCATGCTCTATAAGTCACCGTGATGTATAAGGTTTTGCAAAATTACCTGATTTGTCCTGAACTGAAAAGAAATCACTGTGTTTGTTTCTCGTGCTGTTGAAAATAACAAGTAGTTTTGTTGAGTACTCTACTTATGATAAAAGAGCTACTTAAACAGACATATAAAGGGATTTTTACACTTGAACCCAAGTGATCAGTGATGGCTCTGCAGCAGTATGTAAATCTGACATGCTCCGGGCTTTCAGTATTCAGGAACAGTATTCAGTTTTATTTCAGTAAATAAATAAAAAGTACTACTGCCTCACTATCTGAAGTTTCAAAAGCAAGCTGCTCAAGAGTTGATCTTTTTAAGAGATAGGGAGGTAAGAGAAATATAGGCAATAAATTGAGGTAATACAATAAGTTACACACTACCAAACAAAAGAAACTTGTTTTGCTGCTTTTTGCTGCTTGTTTTGCTGCTTTTTGCTGCTTGTTTTGCTGCTTTTTGCTGCTTGTTTTGCTGCTTTTGCAGTGTGATCCTGCCAGGTTGGTTGTGTGCACTGTACAGGTTGTGGTTTCGGGTGAATTATAAACTTATTGTGGAAGCCCTGCAGATTAGATAGGACTTTTTGGTTAGAAATCAATAATTTCTGTTGTATTTTCACGTTTGCTTTGTCTTTAAGTTGTTTGGTGAGGTCGGTGTTACACAGGGCTTCCTGCACGTGCTGGATTTGCTGTTGCCACGTTGAGCTTGCTGCAAAGGGATTGTGACATGAGAAATAATATTTTAGTTGTGTTTTGTTCTGTGCTGTGTGCTGCTAATGAGGATTAACTCTGCAAGAGGAAATTACCCCATTGCTGGTTTGCTCAGCTGGGGCTCCAGATCCATGTGAGGTTTGAGGACCAGGTTTCTGGTGGCTGCTTTGGAGAGAAGATAGGAAT
The DNA here is from genome assembly GCA_035583995.1 of Arremon aurantiirostris. NCBI lineage: Eukaryota > Metazoa > Chordata > Aves > Passeriformes > Passerellidae > Arremon > Arremon aurantiirostris. Next base: position 111,811,920 of record JAXCLO010000001.1, on the reverse strand, counting down.
GGGAAGGAGAGGGAGAAAGGAGTAGGATCCCTACAGGACCATGATCTAGGAGCCCTTATTCCTTGCTTCTGTCTACTTTGTTCTGCTGGAAGATGTGAATTTCTTCTTTCCTCATCACAGCCCAAACAGCTTGTTTGTAATTTTCTTTTCCATGCTGTGTGTTTGTTTTATAACACTCAGCCCATGAATTACAACTAGTCTCTAGTTTTGACCTCTAAAGTTTTCTTCCTTTAGATCAGTGAGGTGGAAAGGTGAAAAAAACCTGTGGCTGATTACCTGCAAGAGGATGGGGAAGTGGTTTTGCAGAACAGAATTTACAGCAAGATCCCTTCCCATGTTACCAATTTTGCTCCTTGAAGGAAGTAATAAAGTCTCCTCTTCAATATGACATTTGTGAACTTTACAAATGAGATGAATGTGTTCCTATCCATTTCTACAGGTGGGGAAGCTGAGGCACAAACGGTGAGGAAGCAGGAAAGGTCAGCAGCTATGCTGGAAAATGAATCCAGTCTTTCTGTGTCCTGGTCCAGAGCTCTTCCTGCTTCTGGAAGGAGAGCTGTGTGCTGCTGTTCTAGTCATGCACTGCTTGTGTCTGCAGATTTGCTTCACTTTATTCTCCAACACTCAATTTTCTCTCTGATTTCAGATGTTTCCTCTTCTGCTGCTCAGCCAGGCACTTTTCTCCATGAAGAAAAGCATTCTCCCTTTCATTTCTCGCCCCCACAGTTTCCCTTATGCTGCTAAGTATTCAGACTCTATTTTGGTTTATAAAATGTCCTGCCAGTGTCACAGAGGTGTTCTGAGGACCCTGCCTGAGCAGAGATGTTCCTTTGTGTGTCACACAAATGCAGAATCACACAGGAGCAGTGGAAGTGATCAGGTGCAGGTAATACTGCTATTACCTGGAATTCCTGCATTTTGAAATATTATCTCATGTATTTCTGCTGTCTTGGATGTTAACCCTTGAAGGGTTATGTCTTGGGAGTGTCAAGAACTGCTTATAGGGTTAGAGCCTGGCCTCCTGCCTTGGAAGAGTCAGTTCATGGTCCACATGGCCAAAGTGTTCCTCAGGAGAAGCTGTTTGAATTATGGGACTTGTCCATGTTGCCATCTGAAGCTTGCTCCTCATAATAATGAAAATTATTCATTAATTTTCCAAATTCATGCTGGTGAGCTCAGGCACAGGGCCTGTGAAGCCACTTCATTGGCTGTTAGATTAAAGCTGGATTGATCAAAGTATCTGCACCTGATAAACCCTTGCCCTTTCTATTGTTCTACACACATGTAAAGATCCTGTTATAAATTTATTTTACACTTTTTCCCCCCGAATTTGCTTCCCAAAAAGCTGTGAAAAGTCTCTTGAGATGAACTGAGTGTGGTCATCTGTCTCTCCAAAAGAGGAAGCTGTGTGCCAAGGAGGGGATCCAAAGTAAACTGTGAGGGATGTAGAACTTTTGAAGCTCTTCAGTAGAGATGTGTGTGGGACATGATAACAATACTTGTGGATTACAGGTCATTAAAATGAAAAATCTATTAAAGATTTTACTATTTTTTAAAGCATTTTAAACAGGATTCAGTTCCTTCTTTTGCTTGCCACACTTAACTGCTCCTTTGCCTTTGCTTCCCTGGTCTAGAAAAAATTAGTTCCTTTTCTCCTCCAAGTCAGTGAATCATTTGTTAATAATATCAAATTCTACTTTACTTCCTCACAGATAGGTCAAACTGCAGATTTAGGAAACCTCTGTCTTACTGCTGGTACTCACAGTAGTATTCCAATTTACCCAAAAGGGATCTTTTAGGAATTTTAATAAGGTATTAGTCTACAGCTATTCAGTTAGCTTTGCATTTCAGTTTTAGATTTGAATTCAGCAGCTTTCTATTTTCTTGTGCCATTTAATACATTCCTTCTCCAGTTAAAAAGTGTTGCTTCTACGGACCAGTTTGAGTCAGGGACACTGCACTAGGTGATACAATATCTTATTTATTTTTTTTAAAAACACATTGTGAAGAGCTGATTACCTGCAAGAAATCAGGTTTCTGGATAAAAATGGGGCTTTGACTTTTGGGGTTTTATAATTTCTGCTTTTTCCTGATTTTAGGAGCAGTATGAATACATATTTTGCATACTTCATTTACCTTTTTTTTTCCCCTCTCTGGGCAAAATTGAGTTGGAATATATTCTGTTGTCTTGCATTGCAAACGAACAGCCCATGCATCAGTGTGTCCTTTCCTTTTAAAGGTCAAGCACATACAGATCTCAAGGAGTGGAGGTGACAGTGAAGTACAGCCAAGGCAGCTGGACTGGAGTGCTGGGCACAGATGTCATCACCATGCCCAAAGGACTCTATGGCAGCTACACCATCAACATTGCCACCATCCTGGAGTCAGAGAACTTCTTCCTGCCAGGGGTTAAGTGGCATGGGATCCTGGGCCTTGCCTACGATGCCTTAGCCAAGGTAAACCATCCCTTCCCCCTTGGTTGTCTTTCACAAGGACAATAAATAGAATAATTATAGAATATTATTATATAATATATAAATAGAAATGTGTTAAAATCAAGCCAGCAGATGATCTGTCAGCATTAGGCTCCACCCTTCCAGCCACTCCTTCCTACAGATCTTTGTTCCAGAAAGAATAAACTTGGTTGTGGTGGTACCACAGCCCCATGTGAGGATTTTGGCTTTTCTGGTGATGGAAATGCTGATTTTAGCTCCTCTGGAATGAATAATCTTTTACAGAGTTTGTAGTACCAGAGTGTGGTTGTGGGATGTGTGTGGAGGGGGGTATTAGAGCTCTGAGGATACTTCTCACAACTGGTCCAAGGCAAAGTCCTCAGCAGTTCATTCTAGGACATTCTCTGTTCATCAAGTAAAAGTTGAGGTGTGCTGGGGTACCAGTTGTGGGTTTCTCTGGGTCTGGATTGAAGGCACTTGAGAGAGTAATTCACGTTCAGACTCAGGTGTTTATTATTTCTTATCAGTAAAACAGTCTCACTACTGTGAGTTCTGCAGCTTTTCATTAAAGGCGCAAAATGCCCAACAATCTCTTGGTACAAAGTCTTTTAAGACTAAACTATCCAATGAAGAACTGACACCTGGATTATTTTCCCTTTTAACCCAATAACTGATCCCAAAGAGCTGCAATGGGAACTTTTCTGCCCAATTACAAAATGCCACCCAAACCCATGGAGAAGAAGGAAGAAGAAGCGTGGGAAGAAACCCAGGACAACACCCTGTGCCCCCCAGCTTGCTTCCATCTATAACAGACTAAAAATCCCAAAACCTCAATTTCTCACCGAGTGATGCACCTACACTGCTCTCTATAATCTATTTCACACTTTTGTGGATTTGTGGATTTTGTCTATTCTGGAGTTTAGGAAACTTTCTCCATGAATGAGGGTCAGAGTCAGTGCACCCCAGAGCAGACACAGAAATATTCCCGGTGCCCTGGGTTTCCACAGTCCCTTCCAACCCAAACCATCCCACAATTCTAAATCCTTTCCAAGCAGCCATTTTGTGTGCGTGACTGACCTTTTCCTTGCTGCTGGCAGTTCCCGTGCCCTTGGCTCCCGTTCGCAGGGGACGATGTCCGACGTGCCGGTGGCTGTGGTGACGGGCTCCAACAAGGGCATCGGGCTGGCCATCGTGCGGGCGCTGTGCCGGCAGTTCCCGGGGGACGTGTACCTGACGGCCCGGGACCCCGGCCGCGGCCAGGCCGCCGTGGCACAGCTCCAGCAGGAGGGGCTGCGCCCGCTCTTCCACCAGCTGGACATCGATGACCCGCAGAGCATCCGAGCGCTGCGCGACTTCCTCGGGGCCAAGTATGGAGGGATCAACGTGCTGGTGAACAACGCCGGCATCGCCTTCAAAGGTGGGCAGTGCTCTCCTGGGGTGCTTCTGTGCAGAGGGCAGGGGGTGCACCCAACACTTCTGCTGCGTTTCTGCTTGGGCAAACTTCCCATCTTAAGGATGGTGTGAGAACAGTGTGCCAGGGGAGGGTCAGATTCGATCCCAGAAGGAATTTCTCCATGGAAAGGGTGGTCAGGCCTTGGAAGGGGCTGCCCACAGAGGTTTGGAGTGCCCATCCATCCGTAGAGGTGCCCAAGGAAGGTCTGGACTTCCTCAAGGACAAGTGTGGAGGGATCAACGTGCTGGTGAACAACGCCGGCATCGCCTTCAAAGGTGGGCAGTGCTCTCCTGGGGTGCTTCTGT
>JAXCLO010000001.1:111779651-111790833 GCA_035583995.1 Arremon aurantiirostris | reverse complement strand
ATAAACACCTGAGTGTGAACATGAAACACCATCTCAAGTGCCTTCAATCCAGACCCAGAGAAACCCACAACTGGTACCACCACAGTTCTCTAAATGAAAATTAGTGACCCAGCTACCCCAGCAGGAAGGAAACCCCCAGGTGATGGTGCACAACACCTGGTACACAAGAAAAGATGAGCCAAGGGTGGGCTGGAGCTCATGGTGGAAATTATGTCATCCCAGAGCTGTGACAAGGGGCGGAAAAAGGAGGAGGGGTCTCCAATGGAAAAGCCCTGGGTTGGGTTCAACAGACTCAAAAATAACTGGTTCACCCAGAGAATGGATCCAAACTCAAAGAGAGTAGGTTTAGATTGGATATTGGGGTGAAATTCTTCCCTGTGAGGGTGGTGGGGTGCTGCCCCATCCCTGGAAGTGTCCAAAGCTTGAGAAATCTGATACAGGGGGATGTTCCCTGGCCATGGAAGTGGGGTTAGGAGCAGATGATCTGTGAGGACCCACAGCACAGAAGGAAAGGAGAAGGAGAAGGAGAAGGGAAAAGAAGGAAGGGAGAAAGAGAGAAAGGAAAGAAAGAGAAAAGAGAGAGAGAAAGAGAGAAAGGAAAGAAAAAGAAAGAGAGAAAGAAAGGAAAGGAAAAGAGAAAAGAGAGAGAAAGAAAGAGAAAGGAGAGAGAGAAAGGAAAGAGAAAGAGAAAGGAGAGAGAGAAAGGAAAGAGAAAGAGAGAAAGAGAAAGGGAGAGGAGAGGAGAAAGGAGGAGAGGAAAAAGAAGGAAAGTAAAAAGAAGGAAATGAGTGGCACGTGTGCTCTCCTGTCCCGCGGGCCGGCTGGGTGCTCTCTGCGGAGAATAATTTAAAGTTGTTTAACGGGGCGGTGCGGTGCTTACCGGCAGCCGCTCCCCTTCCCGCTGTCCTCCCGGTGCTGGCAGGGGAAGGCTGCGAGAGGGACGGGGAGGAGGAAGAGGAGGTGGAGGAGGAATAATGAAGCTGACCCGGCACTGTGAGTAGGAGCCGCTCCGGGCAGGATAAGACCCCAATGGCCAAGGGGAAGGGGCGAGAGGGCTGATGCTGGCTCAAAACCCAGCTCTTAGTCTGGAATAAGTCATGCTCGAGTCTTAAATATATTGTCTTTTTTTTAGTTTTTTTCCTGTGTTCAAGCCCAGCTGCGTGCAGATGGGTTTGTGTTAGCGAGGTGTGGCTGCGTGGGGGTTTGGGATCAGCTAAATACAGAATAACCCAGTACTGGGCTTACATTTAGTGATTTAGTTGTTGCCAAGAGGCACCTGAGGGTCAAGGGAAATGAGGAGCTGCTGAAAGGTGGAAATGCTGACACAGGACACGAGGAAAGGGCAGGAAACTCTCTCAGGGGAGAGGGGATAGTAGGATAGGGAGATATTAGGATTTTAGGGAAGGGTTTTTCACCCAGAGGGTGGTTGGGCACTGAACAGCTCCCCAGGGAAGAAGGGAGCACTGAACTTGACGGAGCTCAAGAAGGGTTTGGACAACGCTCTCAGGCACAGGGTGGGATTGTTGGGGTTGGACTGGATGATCCTTGTGGGTCCCTTTAAACTTGGGATAGTCTGTGATTCTGTCATTTTCCCCTTCTGCTCTGCTGTTTTACATGTCCTGCCACACCTCCATCCTGACTGTCCTTCCTCCTGGCTTCTCTCTGCCACCTCGTCTGCCTGGCACTGTGAGTATCGCGAGTGTCCCTGCCTCATGACAGTGACAAGATGGAACTCTCAGGGGGCTCCTCCATGGCAGGAATGGAGTGAGGGAGGCACAGCAACACCTCTGCAGCTCAGTGTCCCCATGGTGCTCCTTGGTGCTGAGCAAACATGGCCTCCAATATCAACAAAAGCACAGTCTGACTTCCCTGCATGCAGGCTGCGCTTTGTGCTTTATTGTGCTCTTGATTACCTTAACTTTGTCTGAGCTTATGGCTTCGCTGTTAACTGTGTAGAGGTTTGCACTGTGGAGAAACCCAAAAATGAATGTGTGTGTGCAAAATAAATAACATCAGCAAACCTAAGAGAGCCAGCTGGACCCAGCAGTTTGGGTCAGTGAGGTCTCTTGATGCCTTTTGAGTCCCAGAAAGTAAAACCAAAAGTTGGTTGGCAGTGAAAATATTCTGTGAGTTTTGAGAACCAGGTACAAACTATGCAGGAGAGTTGGGAAATGTATTGAGCCTTAAAAGGCATATTTCAAAATATGTTTAAAAAGCTTGTGTTCTAAATAAAATACAGAATATATTATAAGTTCACAGAACTATTTAGGTTGGGAAAAGCCTCCAAGATCATCAAGTCCAGTCTTTGATTGATCACCACTCTGTGAAATGGAGAGTAGCACTGAGTGCCACATCCAGTTGTTTCTTTCACTCCTCCAGGGATGGCAGCTCCAGACCTCCCTGGAAAATTCCAAGGCCTGAGCTCCCTTTCCATGCAGAAATTGCTGCTGCCTGCCCTGGCCCAGCCTGAGGCTATTCCCTCTGCTCCTGTCCCTGTTCCCTGGGAGCAGAGCCCGACCCCCCCGGCTGTGCCCTCCTGGCAGGGACTTGTGCAGAGCCACAAGGGCCCCTGAGCCTCCTTTGCTCCAGCCTCAGCCCCTTCCAGCTCCCTCAGCCCCTCCTGGGGCTCCAGCCCCTGCCCAGCTCCGTTCTGGCACACTCCAGCCCCTCAATGCCTTTCTTGTGGTGAGGAGCCCAGAACTGGACACAGGACTCAAGGTGTGGCCTCACCAGTGCCCAGTACAGGCAGGTCCTGCTCCTGTGGCCACCCCATTCCTGATCCAAGCCTCAGCCCATTGATCCAGCCTGTTCAGATCCCTCTGCAGAGCCTTCCTGCCCTCCAGCAGATCAACACTCTCACCCAACTTTGTGTTGTCTGCAAACTGTGTCCTTGATCCCCTCACCCAGATCATGAATAAAGACATTGAACCTGACCAGCCCCAGAGTTGATCCTGGGGGACACCACTCAGGACTGGGTGTGGCACCATCCCCCAACACCCCCTGAGCAGATAATTCTTAACCCAGGGAAGATGCACCTGTCCAGGCCTGGGCTGCAGCTTTTCCAGATGTTTGGGAGATGGTGTCAAAGATTTTGCTGAAGTCCAGGCACACAACATCCACAGCCTTCCCCACATCCCCCAGAGGGGTCATAAAAGGAGAGCAGGTTGGTCAGGCAGGACCTGCCTTTCCTAAACCCTTGCTGATCCCTTGGTTATCATGTTTGTGCCCCGTGATCACACTCAGGATAATCTGTTCCATGATTTCCACCAGGGAACATCAGGCATAACAGCAGTTAGAAATTGTACTTTCTCTTCTATTTAGATAAAATGCTTCACTGTTGAGCCTGTTTTGCAACAGAGTTGCTCCATAATAATGATGAAAAATAGTGCAAATACATTGTAAAGGTAAACCTGCCATGCTAACTGTGGAGTGAGCAAAACAAAACCTGACTGGTGCTCTCACAGATCTTTGCAATGCACCACGCCCCATCCTGTCCCCAGAAATAGTCACTGAAATCTCTCAATGAAATTGTCATTTTCCCTTCATTCTTCCAGGGTTTTGTCTTTGAAACTTGTGACTTGGCCTCCTGTATTAATTAAATATATTTTGTGCATAAATCTGTATTGAAAAAGAGCTAAGGTCATTTTGCTTGGTTCCAGCAGCTTCCTGATTTGTGCATGTGGACTTTGTCAGTGTTTGTGTTCAAATCACTGCTCAAATGACGTGTCAGAATAATTTCAGTATTATTTTAGTGTGGGTTTGCACCATTACTTGTGGTGGAGTGAGAAATTTCTCATGAGTAATACGTAGGGAAATTTATAATAGCTGAAGATCCATTACATTACTTACTCAGACTTAATCCTTTGATGAAAACACAGCAAGTTTTCACAATATTTTCCCTGCAGTCACACAAATGTTTCTGCAATGTTTCATTGGGCTTTTTATTTTTAAAGCTGAGAGAATGCAGGAATAACCACGCGGAGAAATACAAAGAGGGAGTAGCTAGAGAGGAAAAAATCTATCTTTATGGTAGATTATCAACAGAACCTGTGTGAATAAAGTCTGCTCTTATGGAAAAAAAAAGTCAAAGTTCCTTCTGGCATGAATAACTGGAATAACAGAATTTTTCAGAATTTGGATGCAGACCAATTGGGCAGAATTCACAGGAGTGGCAGAACTCGCAAAACAGGACTTGAGGAGGACAAGTGAAAAACCTGGCCTTATTCTAGAGAAAGGGTAGGGCAGAAATCTTAATGTTTATAAAAGGCAGTTCAAAGAAGGAAAGGAGAGAATTATCTCATGTGTGTAAACAGTTACAAGGAAGGTTCAGACTGGATAATACAAGACATTTTCTAGAGAGCTGGCAAAGTAAACATACTGCATAGTTTTGGACATTGGTCCTGTTGAACTCAGTTTTCAGGACTACAAAATGAATAACTTTCACTTTAACAGACCCTTGTTTTCAAGGATGGTTCTTTGCAGATCAGGAAGTGACTCATGCCTCTAAAGCAACCTATTCCACTACTGCAGTGTGATATTTCCTAGTTTAGCATCATAAATTAGGTGGTGTGTTTCATCAGGAAAGCCATCATCACTTCTGGTGTTGAGGAAAAGCAGATATTCAATAGGAGGAGGAAGCCTTTCACAACAAGGTGCTAAAACACTGGCACAGGTTATGCAGGGAGGTGGTGGCTGTCCCATCCCTGGAAATACCCAAGGTCAGGCTGGACAGGGCTCTGAGCAGCCTGATGTAGCTGAAGAATTCCCTGCTCGTTGAAAGAAGGGCAAATTAGATTAATTAATTAGATTGAGGGTCCCTCCCAACCCAGATTATTCTGTGATTCTGTGAATGCAGTGAGAGCTCATTGTGTGAAGGGGATTGTTTGGGACATGCTGTTTTTACCCAGCATGTTAAAAACCTGGGTGCAGGAAATTCCCTGCTTGCTCAGTATTTAAAACAATTCCTGGAGTGTTTGCATGTCTCAGAAAATCAATAGTAACTGCAAAACACCTCTGTAGTACCCAGTATTTACTTTTCAGAGTCAAAAATCCTACAAGGATTGAGTTAAACTTTGTGTTTCTTTGAGGTGCTATGCATGTGGATTGAAGAGAGTGATTGGGGGAATTTTCTGCTTGAAGATCAAGTTTTAGAAACAAAAGGAGTTGACCTTGGGGATAGGAATTCACCTAATACTCTATTGCCACATCTCTGAAGGCTGTGGTTAGCACAGTGAATCAAACCAGCCAGTTTGGGTAGCAGTGCCAGAAAAAATAACAAGATTTTTTGTGTTGCTATGAAAACGTTTTTATGTTTTTTGTTGGGTGGGTTTTTATCCTTTTTATTTTCCCCTTCATAGTTGTTCTGAGATTATTTGGATTCCTGTTGACATCCTTGGCTGCTTGGTATTTGGGATACTTTCTTGCTGTTCACGTACCCCAAAATACAGTATCTATTGCTGCACTTCAAGAGATTGGAAAGAAACCAGTGTTGAGGGGTATGTAGTTGTATTTATTTCCTTTCTTTTTCTTTCTTATACTGTATCTGATATTGTGTATTTATGTGCTAAATAATAAATGGCTTGTTAGGTAAGAAATCATTTGGTATGTGCTATTATAAGAGTGAAGTTGACTGTAAAGTTAATTAAAGCAAAGCTAAATCTTTTCTTAGACATTGTTTTTGAAGAAACACAATGTCAGCCTAGTTTTGCAAATGTACAAAAGTAATTATTTGAACACTGATGTAAGAACAACTAATTTATTTGTGGGCAAAAGAGTGCAAAGCTGCAGCTTTGTTTCTATTGCACGTAATTTATATTTATGATAAACAGCTGAACCACTAACTAAACTTTGTAAGTAAATTCTCATTATTTTTTAGCTCTACTCTGACCAGGTGGTTTACTGTGTATATTTTTGTCATTCTATGACTAAGTTATTGTGTGAAAAAAGGGCTTAAAATAAGAATGATAACTATTCACTTCAAGCTGTTGGTAGGAAACCTTCATCCTGGTAGCTCTTGTTTCCTGTTATGTGGAATAGCAGATAATAATTACCTTATTTTCAATTATACCTATTTGTAAATCAGTGATAAATTCCAGCCCAAACCAACCTGTGATGAAGTTGCCACGATCCCAGGATTCTGCGTTCAGATGTTTGCGTTCAGCAGGTTGGCTTTAGGGGGTTCATCCCACGTTGAAATTGTTCATGCAGCATCCAATAAAACATTTTTTCCTCTTTGCTGTTGCAGCCCCAGCCCCCAGAAGGCAGAAGTGTGGCCTCTGGGCTCCCTGCCCACCTGGGAACTTTGTCTATCGCATCCTCAGTGGTGGTGGCAAACAGAGGATGCCTAAAATTTGTTTTGAGGATGAGGAGTGAGTACCATTCTAACTTTACACCTAAGCCAGTGCTTTGTAAAGATATTTGGGTTTAGTAGCAGCAACTGAGCTCCTACCGTGGGCTCCATTCTGGTGGAAAACTTCAGAATTTATCTGACAGTATTTAACTCTTCTTCTTCTGTCTTTTTTTTTTTAACCTAATATCCAGTGATTTTCTTTGTTCTTCTATATAAGCTGCAGACAATCGTTAGTTTTCAGCAGGATTTTTAATTTTCATGGTGCAGGATTTACAGAATTCTGACTGCTCAGCACCTTCTGAAAGTCAGATTCTTTCACAGCTTTTCAAACTGGACAGGTGAAATAACTTCAAAACCTTGCAGTGACCTTTCCTGGAGACATAATCCACAGAGAGTACAGTCACAAAAACACCTCATCTTGTTTGTTTGGGGTTTTTTTCCTCCTTTGTCTTCCTGGCTGCAAATGTGTGAAATATTTTCTTGATGTGGCTCATTTTGAAAGAGTCATTGTTTAAGGAAACTGACTGATACACTGTGCAAGATTTTTATGTGTTCACAATAGAGTTTTGAATTAAATAACTGAAGAAAACATAAGTACAAGAAAATTACTTTGCACTGGTAAACATAACTTTGCAACAGAGCTGCTGGACAGGTGTCTTTTACTGATATTGTATTTATTTCAATTCCAGGTTTATAAGTGAAGGGAATTATGAAGCTAAAAGTGGCATAATCATTGCCATTGTGAATTGTAAGTAAGAGAAAAAAAATGTTAGAGAGACACATACTTTTGGACTGCAATAAATTACCAGTGTTCTTGGGGGGATTGGATGTTTTGTTTTGTGGGGTTTTTTACCAGCTAGTATGGAAGGGAAAGGAAAATATTGCAAACTTGATTCACGTTAATGTAAGAAAAACAAATCTGTGTGATAAAAACAGTCTTCTGGGTAAACAAAAGAGACATGTTCATAATCAATAGAGGAAAATAGAATAGAAAGTGTGCACATAGATGTATTTTATTAGACAAAAGACTTGTAGTACAGCAAGAATATCTGTGATCTCCAGCAGCAGGACTCAGCTTTCAGCTTCAGTCCTTGATAAATTATATCTGCTGCTCACTGATAAGGGGGAGGCAGGAACTGAGAGCTGCAGTTCTGCCTCAAGGTGTAGCCATGGTACAAATTCCTTTTCCAGACTTGTTCAGGATACAGAAAGACAAACTTTAATTAATATTAAAGTTTAATTAATATTAAATTGCTTACAGTAAAAGCACTGGAAGCAGCAGGTGTGCTTTATGCTAGGTTTGGAGGCACCTAAATCCTAAATTTTGATTTAGATGAATGGGAAGGGTGATGAAGTGCAATGTATTCAATAATGGGTCCAGGAAAAAAATGAATGCCTAAATCTTGTGGGGGAGGAGGAAAAAAGGGAGTTCACAGGCACAGTGAAGCTGGCTTTGATCACAAAACACTTATATTTTAATTTTTTTTTCTCACTATTGCTAAACAAGAACTTGACTTTTTCTAAACTTGTATAATTTTGCTGAGGACTAAATTAACCACTGACAGGAATCTGTTACAAATTTTTCCCAGTAAACTACTGCCCCTTTTTTTCCAACAATCATAAAATCTTTCCTGGGTAAAAAATACAAAAATGAGTTTAAAATGAAAGTAAGAGGAGAAATACTGATCTTGAATGCACAAGCAAGATGGTAGCAAATAGGAGCAGGTAAATCTGTCCATTATCCTGCACCAGTCTGTAGCAAAACATTTTTTTTTACATATCAACTAATTAGATGAGGCAAGATAATGATTGTTCTTAATAAGTGCCTTATGGATGAAAGGTTAAACATCTGAAACACTGCACAGAATAGAATTCAGCTCATTCAAATAGTCTTAGGCTTAACCAATTTTCCTATCTACAGCTGTGACCTTTTATAGTATATTTAGATATAAAAACATGGAAGCACACACGAGAAAATTATTTTAAAAAAGAAGAAATAAAAATTTTTAGTCACATTTGATGATTCAGAGACTATACAAAACATTCTCCCCAAATCTTAAACTTGTTATTTCATATTTCTTCCAATTAAAGAACTGAAACAAAAGAAGCCAAATAATACTCAAAATTAGGGATGTCTGGCTTTAGCTGAAAATTCTAGTTTTGCCTATTGAATAAAATAATATTTGCTCATATTTAGATATTTTTTTTAATTACAGATAAAACAGGACAACTCATGTCGATAAATTTTTTTGAAATGTGGGCAAGAGGTAAGGAAAAGAGTCCAACAGAGCTTTTGTTAGTGTTTCTGCATTAAGAAAAGACAGATTTATGTAATTATCCTACTCTTTCCTGTTTGACTTTGTACTATCAACAGGGATCAGCTAGAAACAAACAGCTGCTGTGTTCATAAAATATGTTCTGGCCAGATAGGATGACAAATTCTGCCTGAAAAGCTGAATTTCTCCTGTTGGTTGAGATAGTTAATGATCTTCTTTGTTAAATTATCTTGCTCTTTTCCCCTTTTTTCTTTTGTCTTTTTCTTTGGTCTCCATTATTTCAGTCTGGTAGGAATAGCACTTAACCAGATATGACATCCAGATACTTCACTCAGCAAAATTCCTTTTCCTGCCATATCTTATTTTATTTTAGTTATAAAATCGTCATAGGAAATTTGCCTATCTGTCTCTTAACATCCTTCCATATAGCTGAAAAGATTATCTACTTGAAGAATAGCTTTTAACACATTTTCTATACTTTGCATGGCAAATTTCCTTACCTATTAGTGAGGAGAACCAGAATGCTCTGGGGCACTGGAAGGTGATTCCCACACTGGAAGGTGACTCCATAAAAATGCTGGTGACTGTGGCTGCATCAGTAGGAATGTGATGTGTGTGTCCATGAATAACCAGCTGTGTTATCCTGGTTATTCTGTTATTCCAATAATTTGTGTTATTATGACTCCACAGACCACTCAGGGGAGATGATGGATTTCATCAGGAAAGCACCAGAAGGGACCCTCCTTCTGATGGCCACTCAAGATGATGGCAGCACCAGGTAGGAGGTTATGGAGCCTGCGGGGCAGAGAGGTGAAAAGCTGGAAAATTCATGTTGGGAATTGGTGTAAAGGAATGGTAAACTCCTTTCTACACTCAGAGTTGTTCTCTCACTTCTTGTCTAAAAGTTTTAATTCCATGACTTTTCCATGATTGCACATATCTGTGTGTTGGTGCTCCCTAGGATGGGTAGATACTATGTTGTTTCAAAGCACTCCAAAGGCATTGCTGTTTCATCTGGGTCACAAACTTGTTTACTCTGAAATGTTATTTATCCACACCTCCAATTATGATGTCTCTAGTCTGCATTCCTTCTACCATCATAATCTGATTTTTCAGGTGCTTTTGAATCTTTGGGGATTTTTAGCTGCGTTCATAATATGGTATTATTCAGGAAAATGCTTAATCCATGTTTGATACCCTTGTCCTTATTTAGGAAGGACTGAAGCACCAGACAGTTTTGATATACATTTTTCTTTCTGCTATGCTATTACAAACAGGTTGTATTATCATCAGTCACTTACTGAGAAGGAAAAAAATTGATAAATTCAATTCTCTCTGTGAATTCAATGTCATGCTGCTACCACAGCTCTCAGGACTATTTAAATCTAATTTTTGCTTCTGCAGGCTTAATGCTGAATGTTAAGCATGAATCAGCCATGAATTCATCATTTTTCACATCCTGAATGTGAACACTCATTTTTTTAACACTCATTTTTTCATCACGTTTTCCTAGGTTGAAAGATGGCGCCAAAAAATTAGTGGAAGAACTGGGAAGTAAAGAAATAAAGAATATAAAGTTCAGATCAAGTTGGGTTTTTATAGCTGCCAAAGGCTTCACTCTGCCAGATTATATCCAAAAAGAAAAGGTCAGATTTGTTTCATTTTCACTTTATATTTGTCTGTATATCAAAACCAAAAACTTTGAGAATACCTTGCCCACAGGTTGCAGGAAGACTAAAGATACTGTTTTTCACAGAGATTTCTGTTTGCATCTGTGCCCTTGTTATGTTCAGTTTCTGTAAGCCCAATCATGCTCATCATGGACTGAGGCAGACAGAAATGAGAAAATCCAACACAGAGTTCAGGTCCTTTGATGATGCTGTGTCATTGTCGTGTTTTCTGAAAAATCCCTTTGCCAGGATTTCTGTCCTGGGAAGCTGAGAAGCCTCTGAGAAAAATGAAAATAATATTATCTTGTTTGCTTCTCCTGTGTTTGTTGCTTTGGAATGTGGTTGGAGATTATTTATCCAATATATTAATTGTTTTTGCTTAATGACCAATCACGGTCCAGCTGTGTTGGGACTCTGGAGAGAGTCACAGGTTTTTCATTAGTATCTTGTTAAGCCTTCTGTCTGTATCCTTTCTCTATTCTTTAGTATAGTTTTAGTATAGCGTTATTTAATATAATATAAGCACATAAACTAATAAATTAGCCTTCTAAGAACAGGGAGTCAGATTCTCAATTCCTCTTTCACCCCGAAAATACCGCAATGCTGATTCCCTCCACGGCCATGTCAGAGTTCCACAGTGGGGTTCTTTTCCCAGAATATCACTGGGTCACAGAATGGTCAGGCTGGAAGGGACCACAGAGGGTCCCTGGTGCCACCTCCCTGCTCCAGCAGGGCCATCCCAGAGCACAGGGCACAGGGCTGGGTCCAGGTGGCTCTGGAATGTCCCCAGGAGAAGGCCCCAGAGCCCCTCTGGGCACTGCCCAGGGCAGAAGTTGTGCCTCCTGTGAGGGGAATTGCTGGGCTCAGGCCCTGCCCGTGGCTCTGGG
>JAXCLO010000001.1:111761171-111774617 GCA_035583995.1 Arremon aurantiirostris | reverse complement strand
CCTCTCCCTTGGTTTGTCCCTCAGTCCTTCTCCAGAGGCTTTCAGGTGGCCTTGCCAACTGCAGCTCTGGACATTCCGGTATCTCCAAAGCTCAGGGTAGTGCCCTGCACGTTCCCAGTGGTGCCCTGCACACCCCACACACATCCTGCTTGCACAAGTGCCACGTTCCTCTCATGCTCCACAAGCACTGCCCACTGTGACACACAATGTGCCCTGCCCTGTGCCCCACCATGGAGATGGATGTGACACTTGGGGACACAATTTCAGGGTCACAATGGTGCTACTGGATGATCTTGCAGGTCTCTTCTAGCCTTGAGGAAGCCAGGATTTTGTGATTCCTGGCTTCCTCTTGTATTTGAATAAGAATTATAGTTTCTAACTGAAGGAGACAGAGAGATTGTCATGATTGGTTAATATTTCAAAAGGGCCTCATAAATCAATAATCTCTCCACCCCAGTATAATTCACCACCCATGCTTTCTTCCCCTGGTTGGCCTTTGAATCCCCTCACAAGCTCTCAGTTTGCAACAGAGATGTAATTGAACAGACAAAAAAGAAAACAAAACAAAACAAGAAAACCATTAAATGACAGGGATGTCGAGTAGAAAAGTTTAGTGTCCATTTCCTACCCCATCGAAAAACATTTAATTGATAAAATTCAATATTGGTATTTTTATTATATTTGCTGTTGTTTAATTGATATTTTGTTGATATCATACAAATATAGTGATATATTTGTATTTCTTTGATAATATTTATGGCTAAAATATTTATTTGTATTAATAGTATATATGAGTACAATACAGATCCTTTTTGAATCTCCACAACAGTGAGGGACAACAGGCACAGGACACATGAGGGAAAACTCCAGTGAGCTTTACATGAGAGTGGCTCTGCACAGGGAGAGGCTGTCCAAAAAGGCTGGGAAATCTCCATCCTTGGAGACAGCCCCAAATAAAGAGCACAACACCCTGAGCAACCCAACTTAACTGAGAAGATATCCTTGCTCTGAGCTGGGCATGGGACCAGATGCCCTTCAAAGACCAGATGCCCTTCAGAGATCCCTTCCAATTTAAGTTAGTCTTTGATATTTAGCTCAAATTAAACAATTTTTTACATTAGCTACTCTGTGTTGGCTTTTCCCTATCATCCAGCCCCAGAGGCAGTCCAAGGGCTGTAGGACAGCCTGGAGGAGCTCTCATTCCTAGAGAAAAATAAGGGCAGCAAGCAGAGGGAGACTTGGCATGGTGCTTGAGGCTTTCATGATCTAATTGAAAGGAAGGTGAATTTTCTCTGATTTGACCCTGATTTAAATCCTCCACTCTCATGCTCTGAAGTTTACAACCTCTTCTTTTACTTCCAGCAGAGTTCCAGCTCCTTTAGAGCCAGGGCTGGCATGACTCATCCTGGAGGGCACTGCTGTGCCTGGTCCTTTGCCTGAGCTGAGGCCCTGCTGTGAGAAATCTGCCATAAGAGAAAGCTGGAAACAAACTTAACCTCATTTTGGATTGTCCACTGCCATCTAGGAGCGGTGAGAATCGGGGATCCATTTTTATTTATTCACTCTAAAGTGAGTTGTGCTGCCTGCCCATGGAAACATGGGGTGCATCTGAGGAAGATGCTGCTTTTGTGCAAGAAGTGCTGCAAGGATTAAAGTGCTCCTAGGTACAATGTGGAGGATGAGTCAGGAGATCCTGGCTTCAAATGGGAGCTCTTCAAAGTAGCATCTGTCTTTTCTGGTGAGCCTCTCAAAGGCCTCTCATTTAAAAAATGCAAAAACCATAATGAAAGGCTGAATGGCTCTGAAGTGTCAACTGAGGCTGCAAAGCAGGGCTCCCCAAGGGTTTCTTTCTGCCCCAGCTGGATGAAAAACTGCTGCCTGTCTTTCTTGGAGAATGGAGATGGGGCACACGGTGGCTGCCCACCCTGCAGGTTTGCTGCTCCCACCAGCCAGGAGTGCAGCCACCTCTGCCTCAGAGCTGCCTGACAAGGCAGATATTCCCTGCTTGGTAAAAAGAGATAAAGGACAAACCCCACACAGAGTTCAGCTATTTCCTTTATTGACAGTTCTGAACAGGAGGAGGTGCTGGGTGGAAAATCCATAAAGGCAGCACAGCAACTATCAAAACTTTTCACTATTTATACATTTTAGTGAACAAAGGCATTCATGTTCATTGGCTACCAGTTATATGGCTCTCTTATTAGGTTGATATATTATTTTTTGTTAAAATTATTTTCATTTTTATAGCATCATATCTAAATATTTAGATGTTACATTAATATTATATGGAACTCTAATGTTCTAGATCACATATTACATTTTTGACATCTTACAATATTCAAAATATATTATTTCTCAATATTTATTATATATAGACATTATAACTATTAAATATTATACAATATTTATATTTGTATGTTATAATGGTATTTTGTTTCTATATGTATTAAATACTGATGTAATATTTTATCTTATTATTGAATAATATTCATTTACAATAACCTAATAATTAATATTAGTATCTTGGCATTAATATGTCAGTATTGATACTTTTCTTCTACCGGTTTAAAGATTCCCTTGCTTTTTATGCTAACGACTCTTTGTGCTCAGTCTGTCTCTTCATTTTTCTTGCTGGATTCCTGGGGTCACTGGGCCAGGAGTTGGTGGTCACTGCCTCCCTGTGCCAGAAGTACCTTTTCTCCAGCTGGAGCTGATTTTCAGCACAGTTGCTGAGTTGGCTTTATGAGTTTTGTCCTTATCTGGGAAGTTGTGCCAAATGTCCTTGTGGCTGTCACTCCATCCTTGGTGTCCCCTCTGAGCAGGAGCTCCTTCTCCCCAGGCTTTGTGCCCCTGCCCTTGGCTCTGACATCGCTGGTGCCTCTCAAGCCCTAAGCCTCAGCCAGGCCATTCTCCCGACAAGGAGCCGATGTCCCTGAGCCCTGGACATCACAGGCAGCCTGTGTGACACCGGGCAGGCTCTGGGCCTGTGAGGCCGGGCCTGGCACTGGCAGCGGGCACTGATTGTCCGGCTGTGCCCTCAGGCAGGGCCAGCAGAGCAGCGCCCGCCTGAGGCGGGACGGGCGTTTCTTGGGGGGAGCCGGCTGCTCCCTGAGGGCCTGGGCTTCCGCCTGGGGAGCTGGGGGGCTGCTGGGGCTGTGCAGGGCAGGGCCCTGGCTCTGTGCCCCTGCTGCCTTCACCTGCTCTGCCAAGGCAGGAGAAGCTGCTGCCTTGGCAGAGTCCTCGGGGTCCTGCAGGAACTGTGCATACTTGGGGTTGATCCAAATGGTGGTGATGGTGATCTCTTCTGCATCCTTCTGCAACTCCTCTATGTTTCTCCTGTGTCCCCTTTGGGACAGCTCTGGGTCACGTCTGACTTCCTCTTTGTACAGCTCTTGGTTAGTGGAGCTTTCCCAATGGGAAGACTCACGGTATTTCTCATATTCCCACTGGTAAAGATTTTGGGCATTTTCATTTTGCCATTGAGAAGGCTTCTTGTGTCCCTCATACTCCCACGGGAGCAGTTTGTGGACTCTCACATCTCCCCACTGGGAATGCTTCTTGTATCTATCATATTCCCATTCATGGAGCTTTTGGACATCCTCATTTCCCCATTGGGAAGGCTCATGGTATCTTTCATATTCCGACTGGTCCAGCATTTGGACACTCTCATTTCCCCATCGAGAAGGCTCCTGGTATCTCTCATTTTCCAGCTGGTCCACCTCTTGGACACTCTCATTTCCCCATCGAGAATGCTCCTGGTGTCCCTCATATTCCCAAGGGAACCGTTTATGGACTCTCATGTCTTCCCAGTGGGAAGGTTCCTGGTATCTCTGATATTCCACCTGATCCAGCTTTTGGGCATTCTCATTTCCCCATCGGGAAGGCTCCTTGTGTCCCTTATATTCCCAAGGGAACAGTCCTTGGACCCTCACATCTCTCCACTGGGGCAGGCCCTGGTATCTCTCATATTGCCACTGCTCTAGCTCCTGGCCCCTCTCCTTTCCCCACTGGACCAGTTCCCGGTCCATGTAGGGTTTCCTCTCTCTCTCCCTCCTGGCCAAGTCCCACTCCACAGTCTGTGGCCTTGGCAGCTCTGAACCCCCTACTGCCCCATGCCCCTGCTCCCTGAGGGCTTCCAGCCACCCATGGCGGCGGCTGGAGGGCCACCAGGTCCTGTGTGGGGCACGGCCCTGCCTCTCTGCCCTGGCTGTGGGGGAAGGAGGCGACCACCTTGACACAGTCGCCAGCCCGGCCCTGGCTCCCGGGCCTCTGCCTCCGGCCTCATGCCAGATCTCTCTGTCCCCTCTCCCTCCATGGCTGGCCATCACCTGGGGTTTCGTGCACCGGCCCCGTTGCTCTGTGGCAGGGGAGGAGTTGGGGTTCACTTCCTCTGTGAGCGGCTCTGTCGTGCTCTGCCACAGAGGCTCTCAGGGGAGCTGCTTCCTCCTGGCAGAGTGGCTCTGCTGGGACTGGGCACCCGGGGCTCTGCGCCCCTCAGACACACCTGAGACACTCCTCAGACACCCTCAGACACCCCTCAGACACCCCTCAGACATCCCTCAGACACCCTCAGACATCCCTCAGACACCCATCAGACACCCTTAGACACCCCTCAGACACTCTTAGGCACCCCTCAGATGCTCCTCTGGCAGGATGAGGCTCTGCCGTGTCACAAAGGCCTCCGGGTGCCACCGTGTCCTACATCACCACAGGCCCTGGCACGATACACCTGTGTCACAAAGGGCCACACCCCACATCCAGCACAGAACAGCCACAGATTTGGCACTTGGAGCCCCTCATGTGCCCAGGCCCCTGTGAGGTGAACTTTCCTTAGGGACACTGGGCCGGCAGAGGCCTTCAGAGGCCTTCAGCGACCTGCCAAAGACACCAGTGTCAAATTCAGAGTTTTTGTCTTTTTCATACAACAAAAGGTTTCCCCTTCTCTCAGTGTTAGTGTGTGATGCTGTTCGCACACTAAGCAACAACTGCGGAGTTTTGTGAACAGCCCCTCACATCTTTTCATGCAATAAAGAACCTTGCTAGTGTCACCTGTGGGCACTGGGCACAGTAAAGAACCCTGCTAGTGTCACCTCTGGGCACAGGGGTTTGGCTACCAATGGGCCTGGCTTTCTCCTCCAAAAAAGAAAGATCGCAATCTTTGTGTCTGGGAGCCTGAGGCCTACTCACCTGGCTCGTGGCAGAATTGCAAAGCCCAGTGAATAAAATCACAGTGCTGCCCTTCAATACCCAACAACTGCAGGAAGGCACCCCTTGGGGCTCTGGTATCAGCCTGTGGGAGCACCTACAGAGATCACCAGACCTTCCCTTCCCCTGCCCTGTGTCTTATTGAAGGGTGAATGCAAGCTGCCCTTTTCTTCTTGCTGCTCCTCTCCTGAGAATGTCAAAGTAACTGGAAGGAGAAGTAAGCCCATTCCATGTTTCATTGTGTCCACAGCCCGCAACGTCAATTCAGAACTAAGGACTTTCTGTAAACTGTGCTGCATGATTGTTGTTATCCAGAGGAGGTTTGTGATAAAGGGAGAAAATGCATACTAATCCAAAGTTTCAGATTTCTTTATTTCTGTCTCATTCCTTTTCAGGAAGTTCCACTTTGGATTTCAGAGTGCCACCTTCTCAGCTTAGTGCTACTTGTGTCCTTTCTCTTCTTTCATTAAACAATGAAAGAATGTTTGTCTGCTCTGCTTCTTTCATAGTGTCTGTCTTTACCTGTGGCACCTCCCAGCCACAGACCCTTGCCTGATTTTTTTTTCCCAATCCACGTGCTAGAACAACCCTTGATTAAGTTATGAAACCTAGTCATGCAATGTCATTGCAAGATCTTGCTCCACTTGGCTTGCAGCCCCTTCAGAGCTTTGCCTTAAAGGGCAGGAAGATCTTTTCCTTGCTGGAAACTGGAATTCCAGACCATTGCAGTGTGTGCCATGGACCACAGAGGGGAATTCCCGAGGCTCTCGGGGTGCTGCTTCTGCCTCTCGAGGGAGCTGTGCAGGTACAGGTGACAAGGTCCCAAAGCCACATGGGCTCCCAGAGCAGACAGCAAAGGCTTCTTGGCTGGACATTCTCAAACACATCCCCATGAGGGAGAGAGGCCTCTGCCCGAATGCAGATGTGCAAAGGAGACCATATGAGGACAATATTGAACATGGATTTTATTCACCAAGAAAGGGGAGGTAGAGAGGTAGAAAGAAATAGCAAAAGGGTCTCACAGAGAAAAAGACGGTGAGAGACAGAAAGAAGAGAATACTATCAACTGGGACCAGATGATCTTTAAGGCCCTCCCCTTCATTCTGTGATTCTAGAAGGTGTGGATTTTATTATTATTATTATTATTATTTGCTACTACTACAACTTCATCTTCATCTTACTATTCTTATTCTTATTTATTATTACTAGTATTTTTCTCTTTCTTAGTACTTGTTCTTCTCATTGTTTTTCTTATTCTCTCTTATAAATTACTACTACTATTAATTCTTATCTTCTTATTCTTAATCTTATTCTTCTTATAACTCTTATTCAACTTATCCTTATTATTTTTGCTATTCTTATTATTTTAATTACTATTTATTCCTCTTAACCCTCTTCTTCTTCTTTACTACTACAATGATTTCTTCATCTTCTTATTCAACATTTTTTGTTATTCATTTTCTTCTTGTAATTATTATAATTTACTACTAATATTTCTAAATCATCTTATTCCTCTTAATCTTACTCTTATTCGTATTCCTATTCTTATTTTATTTGGGATTTTCTTTTGGAGGGAGGGGTTTTGTGTGGTGGTGTTGTTTTGTTTATTGGGGGGATTTTTGGTGGTTTTGGGTTTTTTTTTTTTGTTTTTTTGTGGGTTTTCTTCTCTTACTGCTACTATTTCTTAAGCCAAACTCATTGTTTTAGTTCTCTGTCCCTGCCTCTGGCACCTGCTCCTCGAAGGAGGGAGAAGCCCTGTGCTCAACCCAGGCCTCCGAGGGACAGGCCCTGGGAGCCCATTTTCTGCAAAAAATCTGTCTTTATTCCCTGACTTCTTCTTCACTCAGCTCAAAGCTCACTTTGTGCCATGTCCTTCTCCCACAGCAAGGGCTTGACCCCATTGCTGTGGATGCTCACATGTTCCCAATTGTCCTGAGCAAGCCCTTTGTCACCATCATTGTCCCAGCTGGACTGCACACAGGGTTTGCTACCATTGCCTTGGGACAACTCTTGGCCAGCAGAGTCTTCCTCTTTGGAAAGCTCTTGGCCAACAGAGTCCTCCCAGTCAGACGCTGTGGGGAGCTTCTGACAGCTCCTTGGGACAGCCCCTGCTCCTTGCATTCTTCCCAGTTGGAAAATTCTTGGTAGCTGAGGGCTTCTCCCTGGGACAGCTCCTGCTCTCCTGATCCCAGCTGGAGAGCTCTCCACAGCTACTGACATCTTGGGAGAGCTCTCACTTAAGAGACTCTTCCCAGTCTGAGATCTCTTGATAGCTCCTAACATCTGCCCATTGGAAAAGCTCATGACCCATGTCAGACTCCCGCTCTTCCTCCATGCTGACAAAGGCCCCCTCCTCCTCAGTCCCTGACAGGGGCAGGACTGAGCCACCTACTGCCCTCACCAAGTGCCCGCTGAGGGCCTGGTGTTCAGCCAGCTGGGCAAGGGGCTGGGGGGCTGGGAGTTGGGGCTCCCTTTGTCCTCTTCCATCTCTGCTGTGGTCTAGTGAACAGGGATCCTGGGAGCTGCGTCCTCCTGAGGGCGGCTCTCCTGGGACTGGGCACCCAAGGGCACACCAAGCACCTGGGTCACCAAGGGCCACCCCCAGCACCCCTTCAACAGCCACTGGAACTGGCATGGAGCAACCCCAGCCTTGGGCACTTGTAGCCCCTGACATGCCCAGGCCCCTGTGAGGCTTTGGACAGGTCCCACACGACAGCCCCAGCCCCACCCTGCAGAGTCCTGGCTCTGGAGGCTCCTCAGGGCACAGCCACTGGCCAGATGGACACAGCCAGGGAGTTGTGAGCAGTGACTCCATGTCCAGCTGCAGGCTGGGATGAGGGGTGTCCTGCCTGGGCGCAGGACTTGGCACTTTGTCGTACAAAACTTTGCCATGTTCCTGTCAGCCCATTTCTCCAGCCCTGTCCACATCCCTCAGGATGGCAGCACAGCCCTCTGGGGTGTCAGCCACATCTCCCAGTTTTGTGTCACCAGCAAACTCACTGAAAGCATGCTCTGCCCCACCATCCAGAATGGGCAGAATGGGATGAGAATGTTATAAATGGATAATGAGATGATTGGCTCTCACAATTAAGGGAAAACTATTGTGTGAATATTAAAAAAAGCTTTAGCAATGTATAGTTATGTTATTGTGGTTTAGACGTCCTCTGTTTTCCCCCCTGTATTGTTGCCATCACACAGCCTGGGCTGTCCAGGACAGGTACAAAGAAGCTGCACAGGTGTCCCTTGCATGGGGCAGCTGGGAATGGAAAAGCTTGGGGGTGCTCAGGGGGTGAGGCATGGCAACACCTGAGCTCCAATCCAGTGACAAGAAAGCAGTTTGCACTGATAAATGGCACAGAAGAGCTGACTGACAGACTTTGGGAGGGGCCAGGGCTGGCTGATGCAGCCCCCAGGGGTATAAAAGACTGAGCATCCATCTGGAAGATGAACTGGCTGTGTGGTATCCACTGGGGGCAGTTCCCAGCACTGCAGCTTCTTCCTTATGCAGTCCTTTGTTGTATTTTTGTTAAGGTTTAATAAACCTTTTTAAATTTTCAAAGTGAGCAGTTGTCTCTCACAAGAAGATTGCTGCCAAGGATGGGCAAAAAGGGGGACTTTCCTTAGGGAGAGTGGGACAGGGAAGGCATTTTGGGGTGACAGAGACACATTCAGGTGACAAGGTCCCAAAGCCACATGGGTTCCCAGAGCAGACAGCAAAGGCTTCTTGGCTGGACATTTTCAAGCACATTCCCAGCTCAAAGCAGAGGCAAGAAGAAGAGGGAAGAGAGGAACTGACAGAATCCCGGAATGCTGGCGGCTGGAAGGGACCCTGAGCAGGTGTTACAAAACCATGAGGGAGAGAGGCCTCTGCCTGAATGCAGGTGCAAAGGAGACCATATGAGGACAACTTGCAGATTTTATTTACCATGGATTTTATTTACCAAGAAAGGGGAGGTAGAGAGACAGAAAGCAATAGGAAAGAGGTCTCAGAAACAGAGCATCAGTTGGAACTAGATGATCTTTAAGGCCCTTCCACCTAGCAACCATTAAATCTTGATCTAGACACAGGAGGCCAAATACTCCCTGCATCAACAGGACTATTTATTCCAATGAGCTACAGAAATAAATCAGAACAGTAAATCAGTCCTCCCTCACTGTGCTGCAGGAGCTGATGTGTTAAAAGCAAAATCCCCTTTCACAGATGAATGAAAAACAAATGTTCACTTCCCCTTCACAGGTCATTGCTGTGTGCTTAGTCATGAGTCTGCCTTTTATCTTCTTAAGACACACCCCATGGTTGCAGTTGTCCAATATTAAATATCAGGGAATCTCAGTTTTATTGTGGTACTTGCTTTCTCCTGACATGGAGGATTTCCTGATCAAGCTTATAATTTCCTTCACTTACAGCTCCTCATAGATGTGCATGTGCAAATACCTTATAGTTAGACCTGGTTTAGGAACTGGTTGCTCAGTCTGACAGACAGGATTGGGGGACACAGCTACAGCTCCTGCACAAATAAACAACTGGTGATTATTAGTGGTATGGAAAATGTCTGGAGCACAGGGTCTGCCAGAACTCCCTGCATCCCTGCTCACTTTGACTACAGCACTGGCCTGACTGAGCAGCTCAGCCAATAATCAGTAACTGATTTAGAGCAATCTGTCCTTTACTGAGTCCCACTTCCCATTGGATGAACTGTGAGGGCTTTTTTTGTGTCATTTCAGGGAATGGGCCAGGATCACAGAAAGTTCATGGTTCCCTGTCACACACCCCATGTCTGTGTAGAACTCCAGCTGATGGCAGCTGAGAACCCCCTGCAGAGGAGGGGCTGAGGGATGGTCAGACTTCGATACTTCGATAACCTTGTTCTGGGAGAGGACTTCCCTAAATACCCTGGGGAACTTCAGCAAAGTGAATTTCCCAGCTCTCCCCTTCTGGATTATGTAACATTCCCATCAGATAGGACCCCAGTCCAGGGGTGCACTCCTCTGATCCCTTGCCTAACAATCCCACAATCCCACAGACCAAAAAAAGGACATTTTATTTTGCTGTTGTTATCTTAAAACTTTCATAGCATGATACTAAAACTGAGGGCTCAAGAGTTACCTAAAATATAGTTTCCCACAGTTTTTATTGCAGGACACCTCAGCAGGAATGCAACACATCCCTTATCTGTCTGGGCTAGCTCTAAGTGCATTAGGGATGCAGTAAAACTAAGGAAAGGAAGGCTTCCTCTCCCTGCTTAGCAGAGCATAAATATTCCTTGTTTATGGATATGTCACTACAACCATAATTTTCTAATGCTGCTGAAACTGATGTCCAATACCCCAGGAATTTCCCACAGAAGAATCTGCATTTAGAGTTTTACAAGGTTTGTTTCACATAAATGTAATTTAGCCAGAAAACATCAGTGAAGCAGACATGTGATCAGTCAGGGATCACTGTTGTTCCTTGGAAAAAGATTGTTTCTGAAGTTCTTGGACATTTATAAAGCACAGCTGGTGCAATTCAGATGTGGCCCTGCAAATTCCACAATGCTGTTATCCCATGTTTATTCCCAAGATGACATGGCTTGCTTGTGCACTTGGCAGCTCAATCCAGGTTTCCCATAGCAGTCTCAGGCATCTGGATCCTTAAAGCAGTTTATTTCCCTGGCTGGTGCCACAGGTGCCTGTGACTTTTGAGGGGCAAAGGGTCAGTGCTGGCTTTTGCCTGGGGCTCCCACCCCCCAGAGCTCAACCTGCAGCTCCTGCAGCTGCACCCTGAGTGCCTGCACTGATTGTATGACTCAATTCCATGCCATGGGGAAAGCATTTTCCTTCTCTCCCAGTCCATGCTTGGTGTCTGCACCTCTGTTTGTGTTTTGCTGCAGTGAAGTGAATGTGTCACTGAGATACTGACGTATTTCACAGCAAAGAGTGAGTATTAATTAAATCTATAACCTGTTTTCTAGTACGGCATAGGAGGGATAATTCAAATTGTAAGTGCTTAGCAATGGTAATTCCAGACCAAGGAATGATCTGCTGTAGAGGATATGAGGACAGGAAAGGGTTACCCTGGCTGGAGGTGGGGATGCCAGAGCCAGTGCTGCTCCCTGTGAGGGAGTGAGGTTCCACTGGCTGATGAGATAAAACATGCTGCAGCATTTTAGTGGTAGGGGTGCAATGGGAGCACTCAGAGCCCACCTTTGGGCAGCAGATGTGGTGCTGGAGGCTGGACCATGGGGATGAGGGGCCCTAGGCCAGTGCTCACACAATGGATACCAGGGCAAATGTAAAGAATCAGCCCATGCCACATCTTTGCACTGTCCTTGTAAAACCACTTATGGCAGCAGGACTCTGCTCTGGATGTTGTTCATTAAATCTCTTTGCTTTTAAGCACAAACATGTGCTTAATTCACCTTGAGGGACACAAAAATCCCCCACCACTGTTCTGCCAGATCCTTTGCTACCACTTAATTTCCTGTTGACAGTAGTAATTTACATGAATTGAGGAACTCATCTCTGTAATTTTTAATGTAACAAGATTAAAGAGACAGGAGGAAGGTCATGCAAAGCCATTTGCACCTGAGCAGTTCATGGACAAACACACTACATGCTGTGCTTTATGTTTCAGACTCTCCCTGTCCCACCCAAATTGTAATATTTTAATGCTAAACAGCTGTGAGGAACTACCTTTATTTGCCTTATCTGTACCAGATAACACTCTTCTATTTAATTTTCAGAAACTAAGGAAGTAGAAAAATGGTTAGAGAAAAATATCACTAATTGTAAATGTCCCAATGGCAACTGTTTAAATACCATAATCATAATGATCAATAACAGATTTCAGTACCTCTTGAACAAATAGATTTAATATTCTAGATAACAAAGTTTTAATTATTTTTATGAAGATGGAAGAAATGGTCCCTGTCTTTAAGGGGGGATATTTTTCTTCTTTTTTTTTCCTCTTCCCCTTTTTCAATAGCTTCTGCTCATCGGGGTTATTTAATTTTGGGAATCTTGTTGTGTGGAGTTTCCTTTGGAGAAGTATCCAATCTATTGCACAGTTAAAGCTCTTCTTTCTTTTTTGATACATCAGTTTTTGTTTCTGAGTACCTTGAAATTCATAGACAGAAAAATACTTCACCTTATCAGCTGTTGGTGGGTTAGGCTCTTTGTTGCTTCTCAGCAAATCTTCACTCCTTTATTCAGTGAAGTTTGTACCGTCTCTTTGCAATAGGAAATGTCACCATTTTCTAAAGAGATAAAAAAAGCAAGATGAAATTGAAAACAAACTCAGGAGTATGGACAACGACAAAGAGGGAGTTCAGATGTCATTTCCTGGACTCACTTCAGACTGCCTTGCTCTAGACACTCTTTTTAAGCTACTTCTGGGCCAAGTGTGGAGATTTTCATCCTGTAAAAGATAAAAGCCCTAGGTCAAGATTCAGTGTCCAGACAGGCAAAATGGCTTTGGCAAACATACCAGCACAGACAGTTCGTGAACAGAGCCAAGAGTTACAGCATTTTCAGGTGAACAACATTGCTGTGGTTGATGAATCCAGCTCTGGCCAAAAGTAACCAGCCTGGGAATTTACATGAGATTGGGACTAGCTACAGGACTCTCCATAAATATTTATGAGAAATAAGGAAATATTTTGTATAAAGCAGAAAGCAAACATAAATCTCTACGTTTAAAAGTTGAAGCCAAGTTTCTACCTCATTAGATTTTTATATTTACTAAACACTCTGAAAAAGCATCAGTTGAAACCACAGTCTCTTCCATGCCTCTCAAGCAGAACATCTGAATTTCACTTTGCTTTACCCACTTCCACAATCACTTCTGATGACCACAAAATTGGCAGTAAAGGAGTCCAAGAAAATCTATGTGTTCCCCAAACCATCCTGTTCCTATGGATTAAACCACTGCTCAACACTCAAATGCAGGAAACACTTGTGTCCACCAGGGAAGCCACTGCAGTCCTCATACACCAACCTTGGGGGTGACAGCTGGCTCTGGTCCCTTTCCTTCCTGCAGATTCCCTCTGGTGATCAGGGGTCAGAGTCTCCAGGATGGTGAGCTCCATGTGCCTGGCTCCAGGGTGGGGTGGGCACTTCCAAGTGGGGGGAACTGTGCAAGGATCACAGGGGGAAGAAGGAAGGGGGGCAGAAAGGAGGTCAGACAGAGGAAGGAAGGAAGGAAGGAAGGAAGGAAGGAAGGAAGGAAGGAAGGAAGGAAGGAAGGAAGGAAGGAAGGAA
>JAXCLO010000001.1:111737201-111754160 GCA_035583995.1 Arremon aurantiirostris | reverse complement strand
CCTGGATCCCTGGAAGTGTCCAAGGCCAGGCTGGACAGGGCTTGGAGCAGCCTGGGACAGTGGAAGGTGTCCCTGCCATGGCAGAGGGGTGGAACAAGATCATCTTTATGTTCTTCCAACCCAAACCATTCTAGGATTCTCTGGCTCTCTGAACTTCTGGCTGTGAGGTGCCCCGTGCAAAGTAAGCAAGTGGTGCCCACTCGTGGCAGCTCTGTCTTTTGAAACATCCTGGTCATTTCCACAAAAGCCAAATACTTCTCCTGTGAGAATTTAGTTTCATTTCTGCTCCTTCTTGTCACAATGGGAAGGTGGAGCCTGTAAGTAAAAAAGCATCTGAAGTAGTTTCAGAAAGTCACTGCTTCTCCTTTCTACAGGACACAGAAGGGTAAGTTTCTCCCTTCCTTCTTCTAAAAAGAATAATGCAATTTTTTACTGTTATCTTCATTCCTTTTAATGTGACAAGACTGCAGAAAAGCATCTAAAGTAAGTGTGATTAAACAGGGTTTCCAGGAGCAGGATTTTTTGCTTTCTGGGGTGGAAAAAAAAAGAAAAAATATTAGTATTATTTCCTCTTTAAAAGGAGACAACTGAGAGATGGCATTTAATTTTTTTTTAAAGCCATTATTCAGCAAGATCATCTAGCCAGCACTTATTTATGAGTAGGATCATAAGCTTTTCATTGCTTCATTTTCTTTATGAGACGACAGCTGGAGTTAATAACCATACAACATGGGAACTGTGAGGTTTACCCAAATATCCTGAAGTCACAGGGTGGGTCAGCCAGAAATCCATGTGCTCCTCTGGCTGGAGTGAGAGTGAGTAAATCCAGGAGCTGTGTGGGTTCAGCACTGCAGCTCTGCACCTTGGGTTTGCGAGGGGATTTTTTGGAAGGGGCTTTTCATCTTCTACAGATGCAAAGCCAAGGGGTCCTTACAGAAAAACAAAGGAACTCCTCTTTGGCAGGTTGGTGTTTGTGCAGATGTCGTGTTGTGCTGGGAGAGGTTTCCCTCACACAGGCAGGCAAATTCTGAAGGTAAATCTCAGTGAAATCAGTATTGTCCCGACAAAGGAGGCAGGGGCAGCTCTGGGGAGAGGAAATTTTTGGCAGACTTTCAGCATCATCGCGTCATCCAGGTGTCATGTTTCACAAGTGCCTTCTGGCCCATTCTAGAAGGGCTCTTTACAATTGCAGCTTTTTTGTTTCCCTCTCCTCCTTTCTTCCATCCGATGTTGTCACAGCTCAGTACACAAAGAAATCACTTTGCCCGTGTGGCACAGGGAAGGGTTACAGAGCCCACCCACCCTTTCCTGATCCAGGGGTGTAGCCCTAGAAATCCACACGGGTGTTTATCCTGGTGCTGACTGCAGGTATCTTTGTGCAGGGGTGTTGAGTGTGTGTGTGCACCCTGTGGTCTGCACCCCACCTCGATGTTTGTACAGGTTAACTAAAGGTATTTGGATTTCCCCATGCATCCTCAGCCCTCCCCACATCCCTTCCACCTCTGTGATAGCCGTGGGGTTTGTCCTGAGTAAACACACCAGGTGGGTATTGCAGGATATCTGGATGTTTGCATAATTAATTCATTCCAGAGATGGGGAACTGAGATGTTTGTGATTGACTTTGGTGTACATTGGCCACAAAAAGAATATAAAATGCTGCTGGGGGCTGGGCCAACAGGGCAAACTGGTGTTATGAAACTGCAGGAACTTTCTGGGTTGGTTTTCCCCCTTCTCTATCCCCTTCTCTCCCCACCCCCACCAGGGATGCCTACAAGGTAAGTCCAGTTCCTGTGTTTTTGGACAAGTGTTAAAATACCCAAGGTCCACCTAAACACAGCCATAAAATCCTAAAGTAGCTCCAGAGGTGCTTTGTTGCTTTGCAATGATGAATTCTGCACGGCCAAACTCTGGAAATCTGTACATTCTACCAGAACCTGCTCATATTGTAAATCTTTAGACAGGGACTGCTGACCAAATCTGGGACTAAAGTGGAGCAGCTTGCACCTGGACTGCTCTGAGAAGTTTTGGAAGCAAAGAGGTCTCACTTGTGACTCAGCAGAAGGACCATGACCTGATTATAATCCATTGTAATAGATGATAGAGTTGTTATTTTGATATTGCACTGGCAATATTTACATGCTGTATTAGCAATCAATCTAATTAAAAATGCCCACACAGTCACTGAATCCAGTTTCTCATGCCTGGCCCACAGCCTTCTCTCAACTGTTCTGCTGCAGTGTGTGGGGTTTTTTTAAACTTATTTTACACATTGAAAGTATAAACTGCATTGTGTCTGGTCATACTATTTTGGCATCTGTTTAAATTAGAAAACCTGTAAACTTAATTCAACAACAACAAAAAAAAATAGAACAGGAAGTTATTTCAAGCAAAGATGTGGTTCTCCTAATTTATTTTCTGAAGTGTTTGAGTTAAACAGATCTTGGTTTTGGCAGAAGGAAGCAAAAAAATCTAGCTTTGAAAAAGGGCTCTTGGATTTTTTTCCCTTAAATCACTTTCTCTGGAAATCACCTTCCCTGGATAATGTCACACCAAAAGCCACTGATTTTCTCAGCCACCCATAGAAAACAAAACTTTTCCATAAGGAAACGCTGACAAGGAAATAAAAAGCCTCCTAGTCCTCCCTTCTCTAACATCATGTGAAGAAAAGTCTGGTTTTGGCAGAGGGTATAAGCTCTAGAGGAGGGGACCAAGGTACAGAGCTTCAAAAACAGATGTCAGACTTGCCCCTGACAAGGATTTCTTCCACAAAAGAGGTGAGAGGGGCACTCAGCAGCCTATGGATTGGAGCCAGCCCACAGCTCCTGACCCCAGGAAGTTGAGGATTCACACTCCCTCCTGTCCTGCCCTGATCCTGACTGAGCTTCTCCAAACACCTTTCAGCAATTTTTTTCATCGAGGAGAATTTGATTTTTGCAAAAACTGGTGTAACTTTGGTTTTTTTCCCCAAAAAAACAAATATTGTTTTTGCTGTGGCAATTTTTAATACCAAAAAGACAGTTTAAGAGAGTTAAGGAGAAGTATTTCAAGTCAGAAGTTTCAAACCAGCTTCTCCAAACACCTTTCAGCAATTTTTTCATCGAGGAGAATTTGCTTTTTGCAAAAACTGGCGTAACTTTTTTTTTTACCCCCCCCAAAAAATATTGTTTTTCCTGTGGCAATTTTTTTTATACCAAAAAGAGAATTTAAGAGAGGCAGGGAGAAGTGTTTCAAGTCTATCCTCTGGAGAGCAACTTTAGTGATTTGAAAAGAGCTCTGGTGCTTGGTACCTACCAAAGGTTTGGATCAGGAAATAAAAGTGGTGTTTGATTTGCTCTGCTCTGATCATTGTTGCCAGGTGGAGTCACTCACTTCCCCATGTTTGGTTTCAGAGGCTGCACCTCGGAGTGGTTGGACCAGGCACTGATCAATATTTAGTGAAGCACTTGCAGACAACACACGTTCAAGCCCAGTAAATCAGCAGGCCATGGATAATAAGAAAGCAGCATTCAAACAACCTGAAAAAACCAAAAATACCCCCAAGAAAGAGGGGTTTGTATTTTCTTTTGTAAAACCGTTTCCAGAAGCTGCTAAAGTGCCTCTCCCACCAGAACCAGAAGACAATCTTGGGCCAGAGAAGCAGTTTAACAAGTTTTTTGAAAGCAAACCTAACTATGACCAGGACTCGGAGGAGGAGTTTTTTGCAGCAGAGGATGAGGTAAGGCAAGAAGAGGGCACAGATCCTCCCCTCTCTTACTCTATTGTTTCACTTTATGGCCCAAAATTAATTCCTTTGTCTCTTGGTCAATCTGCACTTGTGAGGTCTAAGGAGAACTTTTGGGATGAGTCCTAGCAATTATTCATGTAAGTGAATAAGAGGTACCTGCAATTAGTCTGCAAGGCAAGAGAGGTACTTGCAATTAATCTGCTGACATTAATAATGCAGGTCTAAAAAAAGAGATGGCTGCAGCCTAGAAGCCAATTTAATGTGTGACGTGTCTGTTTCAATCCTAGCAACAAATATTAAACAGAAATCATAAAAGCTAAGGGTTTTTTTTTCTTGAGGCTCTTCAACCCTTAACAGAAATGCTCAGAAAGGTTAATAATAACCTGCTTGGGTATTTAACACTGAACACAGGTTGGTTTTAGGTCTGTGACACAGTTATTGAAGTCTTTTGAGAATTTACTAGCTATTAAGTGAAGAGAGTGGGCAGGGGTTACCAAAAAGGGTTTAATATGCCTGCCTCCAATAATGTGTGCTGCCTTCTTCACCTTGAACCAAAAAATCTGCTTTGTTTGAGTGCATCTGATCCATAGACATACTTCTAGAAGTATTTTTCTTGGATAAAAGTGATGGAGAGAAACTTCAGTTTTTTCTTCTCAAAAAATCTGGTTTGAATGTGCCTGGCCCAATATGTCTGAAACATATTGGTGTTCCCAAAATTGCATCTCTAACTGCGGCAGTCACTGGAACATGGAGAGATGAACAAGGAGAAGAGACCAAGCTGATCTTTATATACTTTAGCTGAGCATATTTAACAGCAGATGGACCAGTTTTGCCAAAGACTGGAAATTGTTTTGTTTTCACTAAATGAAGAGCCTGTGTTAATATCTGGACCTGTGTCAAACCCAGAAAATTACAATAATCAGTCATTTAAAACAACCCACTCATATTCATGCCTTATGTGAGCCTAAAATGAGGCAAAGAAGGAAGAGCCATGATGATCTAAAAGATTTCAGCCACTTGCTAAGAATGTTACAGCAGAACTCTTCTAGTTCCTGTGCACAAACTAAATCTTCAAACTGCAAAACAAACATCTAATAAGCTATTTTTTTCCAAATTCAGTGATTTCTGGGATCAGTCTTCATTTGCATACACATGCTTCAGTATATCTGTGGATGAGTGAAAGAAAATGGCAGTTATTAAAAAAAACCCTGTTATTAAAAAAAATTAACAAACCACACTTAGTTAGGTGCTCTTTATCGTTACAGGATGGCTCCCAAAATTCGTTATTTTTACTAAGGATGGTCTGTGAGCCACCCTCAACTGTTTCTTTCACATTTACAGACACCTGTAAATGTGTCTGTGCATGGAGGTGCAAGGATGCAGAGTGATATAAGTAAAGCTTGATGCCATTAAATAACTTTTACTAAAGAACGATTAATAGAAAATATCTTTTTTTTTTAATTATTATGGAAAATTCACTGTAAGTTTAACTCTAACAGGCTGCAGAACACACCTTGTACAACAAATATGAGGAGAAGATCCGACCCTGCATTGATCTTGTTGACAGCCTGAGAGCTCTTGGGATAGAAAAGGATCTGTCCTTGCCAGCAATTGCTGTGATTGGAGACCAGAGCTCTGGGAAAAGTTCTGTGCTGGAAGCCCTGTCTGGTGTTGCTCTCCCCAGGGGCAATGGTAAGGGTAATTCACTTTCTTATGTTTTCTCTTTGATGAGATGGAAAGGATTTTTTTTTCTTTTTTTCCTTTTTTTTTCGGTCTAGAATTGGATAATTCCATGACTGAGAACTGGAAGTGTGAGTGAGACACCACAAGGTAAATCCAAGGCACATGTTCCTGGTGGTCAAAAGACCAGGAGTAAGAAGTGTAGTGTGATTGCCCCAGCTGACTCTGCATTTCCCAGAAAGCAGCAGTGCAGCAGAGTATTAATTTCACATGGAAAACCAGTCTTTAAATTTGCTTTTGGGGTTGGTTTGGGTTTTTTTAAACAACATTTTCTTACAGATAACTTTTGTTATTTTTGTGTGTAAAAAGTGTACAAAGGTCTTTACTTAAAGCATTATTTAAGTCAGAGATGATGAAAGATTTTACAGCTCAAGAAGATCCACTTTCCAGCTCTGTGTGTGTTTTTTTACTCACATAAATTCTGCAAGTTCCATGTGAGTTTACAATACAATCTAGTCTTTCAGGCTGGAGTTGTAAAAAGGTTTTTCATAGGATTTAGTTACAGCACTGAAACAGATCATCCAGAGAGGAGCAAAACTCCATCTGTGGAGGTTTGCAGGGCCAGACATGTCTGGGAAGAGCTATGGTTGACCTCATCTAGCACTGGTGACAATCCTGCTCTGAGCAGGAAGTTGGACAAGTCCCCTCTGGCAGCATCTCTTGGAACATTTCCACGTTTTTGTGTGAAACATTTTTGTGTGAAACAGGCAACCTTGTGTACACCACACACCTCAAGGCCATGTTTCATGCACAACCTCTGCCTTTGGAACTGCTGCAGGTATTGTCACTCGGTGTCCTCTGGAGCTTAAACTGAAGAGGTTGCCTGAAGGGCAGGCATGGCAAGGGAAGATCTCCTACAGAAATGTGACCCTGGAGCTCCAGAACGCCTCTGAGGTGGACAGAGCAATAAGGCAAGGTGAGTGGATTTGGCTGGCTCCATCTCCTCTGAATCCTCCTCTTAGAGCCTCCTCTCACAGCATCCATGGTGATTGTGGAGTTACACCAAGAGCTGCATTCAGGGCAGATGAAGCTGGGTCAGCAAAACTCATTTCTCTCAAGAGAATTGTACCAGTGCTCCAGTGGTGAAGATGATTTATGATGATGATCCCAGAATGGCCTGGATTGGAAGGGACCTTGAAGGTCTTCTAGTTCCAACACTTGGGCAGGAATGCCACCCACTAGATCCATGATCCTTTTATCCTGATCCATAATAAAGGCTCAGGCTGTGTCCTTACCTGGGTGGTGGCTTCCTGGTTCCCTGGTTTGGGGAGGTTGTCTGTCAGATTGTAAACTTGGGACCTAAATCAGTTCAAAAGCCCAGAGAGTGCTTGAGGTGTCTCTGGCTGGAAATCTTATTATTTTGAGGAAATTGCAAGAAGGCAGAGTGGAGGACAGAGAGCTTCTGCCAGGTACTGTGACCACAGGCTCAGTCACTGCCCTTCACATATCTCAGCTTTACTGTTCTGACATTTCATGCTGGGTAAGAAATCAGTGTTCTTACGCAAAGGGCAGTAAGCACTTTGCCCTAAGTGAAAAAGTTGGATTGTCCTTACTTCCTTAACTAGCATGATTCCTAGAGAGAATACCTGGAACAGAGACTGGGCAGTGTTAAAGGAATAAAGTAGGGATTTATTAAAAAGGCCTTCAAAGGATGCACCTGGGGCAGTACAAGAGCCTGGCTGAGGCTACACCCAAGATGGTCACGAGTTTTCACACTTTTGTAAATTTTGGTCCATTTCCATATTGCGGTTTGTTGTCCAATTACAGCTTCAGGTTATGCAGTCCCATCCTCCCTGATTGCTCTCCTCAGTTCCCTGTTGTCTGCACCTTTTAGGCCTGAAGCTGCAATGGTGTCCTTGGTTCTGTGGTTGGAAAATGATTGTTTTGTCTGACTAAACTGTGAGGAGAACTTGCTAATACTTTATATGAAGTTCAAAGTGACACACTAAAGCAGTACATAATCTAAAAAATATGAAAACTAAAACTTAAGGCATCAAGCACAGCTCTGCAAATTTTTATCCTTTCTATTTTTTAAATTAGTTTTTCAGTACATTATTTGGATATTCTCAAAACTGGCCAGGAAATTGGTATGAATTAAGGTAATTAAAGAGCTGAAAATCTCTGATGAGAATGACTGGGTTTCCTTGCTTCTCTGTATTCACAGTTCAAGCATTATTGCCTTGTAGTATCTGGGGCAACTCTCAATCTCCCTATCAAAATGTGAAGAATATGGAACACCACCTATATTTCTTTCACTGCATCCAAGGATTAATTAATGCTTACAAAGTTTCTTGTTGTTGAGGAAGCATTTCTGCAACTGACCAGGGTTTTACCTGATCCCTTTCATTGTGGTTTATTTACATGTATTTTGTCTGCATACATGACAGTCCATAAATATATGCTCTGTAAAACATTACAGCTCATATTCCAACAAGACTTCACATCAACTTGTTCTGCATGATAATTTCCTTAGATTTTTGCATAAATTGTTATTCTTTCTATTTATTTTTTTTAATTGGCTTTTCAATACATTATTTGGATATTCTCAAAACTGGCCAGGCAATTGGTATGAATTAAGGTAATTAAAGTGTGTGGCTGGATCTGAAAGAAAACGCCAAGCCTGAAAGAACCTTAGGTGGCAGTTGGTACATTTCAAAGTCCTTGTGTTCAGCTTTGGTTTGATGCGTCGTTTGAAGCTTGTGTTCATTGCCTTGCTCTTTTCACAGCCCAGGATGTGGTGGCCGGTCCTAGAGGTGCCATTAGCGGGCAGTTAATTTCCCTGGAAGTTCGGTCCCCTGATGTCCCCGACCTGACGCTAATTGATCTCCCTGGAATTGCCAGGGTGGCCGTGGGGGACCAGCCAAAAGACATCGGGGACCAGGTAAAACTCAGCCTCCTGTGCCAATCTGTGCCCAGGGCCTCATCCCTTGGGGGCTCCCAGCAGACCTTTGGTAAACAGAATAAATGGAGGAGATCTCTGCTCTTCCTCTGGCTGCTGTTAGAAGAAATGCTGGGAAATGCCAATAAAACTCTTGTAGGTTAAGGCCTGGTTAAATAAAACTAAGGTAGGATAAGTTAGGGTGATGTGCAGGAGCTTGGTCTGTTGTTTCTCCTAAAAATACCTTTAAATGGGAACTTGCAATAAGATGAGCCCAAACTAAACTAGATATACCACATAGAAATGAGACAAGATTGGGTTGTCTGGGTTTTACTTTCTGGGAGGAGAGTAATTTAATTCCACAGTTAGATAGCAATCTTTCTGTTGTACTGAGAAGAAAGCAGCAGATGTGATAAAATCCAAACATTTCCCTTGATCCCAGCTATCTGCATGCTCCAGAGATGGAGTCTGCAGCACTGCAGCCTGTCAGAAGCTGGGATGGGTGGGAAGTAGAAAAGAGAGCCATTTTTACCAAAATCCAGGGGAAATTTTTTTTTTTTTTTTTACTATGGAATAAGCACCACAGTGCTCTGTGAAGCTTCTGCAAAATAACACAAATTATGAGGAACTCATTCAGTTTGGCATTGAAACTTAGAAAAATGTCAACTAGATGTCATGTGCATCTTCAGTTTTGGTGCTTTGTAAAATTTTCCTACAATTATTCCACTGAAAAATAAGCCAAAGACATTTGTGCTCCTTTCAGAGATACAAATTTGAGATTTATCAGCACAATTGAGCTTGCTTTCTTTCCATAAGTGTATACCTAAACATCATACATACGTATAACCTGATTTTCTTACATGTGTTAGATATCAAATACCTTTAATATTTCTTTAATGAAAGATTATATATGCACAAGAGGTTAAACTCCAAGTAGCTTTCAAGACAGGCTTAACAACATTAGTTTGGTCTCATCAATGCCAGATGTTTGCATTAAACCTGACATAAGGAAAGAGGCTGCATTCTTCTGCTGGCCCCTTTCCATGCCATCCTCTAGCATGTAACCCTATCCTCAGCATATGTGGCATTTAATGTCATCAGGCAGTGGCTCATATTGCTAGAAATTGTCACATCCTACAAGCAAGTGTCTGATTTCACTGAACCTCCTCACTGCTGTATTGAATTGCAGATCAAAAAGCTACTTAAAAGAATTATTGGCTGCAAAGAGACAGTCAATTTGGTAGTGGTGCCATGTAACGTGGATATTGCAACAACAGAAGCATTGAAAATGGCTCAAGAGGTGGACCCCACTGGAGAAAGGACAATAGGTGAGATCATTTTTTAAGCTATGAGCTGGAAAGGAGGCCATGTCTTTTTTTTTTCCTTCCCATGGGGTCTGATGTTCTGTGGTCTGTGAAATTAGCTACTAGAAGAAGAGAAAAAAAAAAAAACCCAAAACAGAAAACAGCCTAAAGAATATATTTGCAAGTATTTCTAATCACAATTCTTGAGTAGCTCCAAGAATCCCTTAGTTTGGTGTCTTGCTGGCCCTCCTGTTATGAATAACTGGAAGCTGAAAATCTCAGTTAATGGTAGTTGATGTGAAGTTAATGGTAAAAAAGCTTTGCTTTAAAAAAAAACCTTTAAAGAAAGGTTTGCAAAGCAAAAGGTATGGTGTGAGCAACTGCAGAGTGAGTTTTACTGCCTGGGAGCTGAGAACTTTCTAGGAGAGGGAATACAAAAAAAATTGCTTTATTAAGCATGGTACAGAGTGTTCCTGCTTGGTGGTTAACTTTCTCTTTTAACTTCACAGGAATCCTCACAAAACCTGACCTGGTGGACAAGGGAACTGAAGAGGCCATTGTTAAAATACTGCAGAACAGGGTGATCCCCCTCAAAAAGGGCTACATGATTGTCAGGTGCCGTGGGCAGCAGGACATCCACAACAAACTGACCTTGGCTGCTGCAATCCAGCAGGAGAAACACTTCTTTGAGAATCACACACATTTCAGGTACTCCTTACAGAAAAGTTCTCATCAGAAACATGTTAAAGTCACCTCAAAGCTCCCTGTTGATTTGCTGAGATTTAACTACTTAGGGGTTACAAACGGGTATTAGTTATACTCTATGTTTCTCATTGCTCATTGGGTTGTGTTTCAGGAACCCAGAAGAGTTTTACATAGTGAATAAACTTTTAAAAATGTTTTTTGGGGTTTTTTTTTGATGCAAATACATGGGGGAAATGCTATGAACTTCTGAAGTTCCGAATAGTCCCAAAGAATTCAAGTTAAAGCATCTGAGCACTTCAATCAGGCACTGAAGTGTTTCACTGGAAAATGTGGAGGAACAGCATGAGAAAGAAAGGCTCTGCTGAGAACACAGGCTGCCCAGATGACTCAGCAGCAAATAAATTATAATACAGAGAATGGCAGCTGACAAGGGTTGTGAACTTCACACATGAAGAAATAATAGAACAGCACATTCATCTGCTGTTAGAATTTGCTTTTCTCAGATTTTTCTGTTTCCCTTTGCTCAGTCAGTTGCTGTCAAACAACTCCTGAATAAACCCAGAGAGTCCTGGGCAGTTGCCACATCTGCACCAGCATGGCCCAGAGCCCCTTTCTTTACTCAAATTGTGTAAAAGAATTAGTGAAAACAGAGCAGAGCATCAGGGCTGCCTCCTTGCCCTGCACAGCCTGGCTATCCAAACCCACCTTTTCCTCTTTTTTCACAGGGCTTTTATGGAAGGGGGAAAGGCTACTATCCCCTGTCTGGCAGAGAAGCTCACAGATGAACTTGTGAAACACATTATTGTAAGTAACAGAAGTCCCATACTGAGCTGTTTGTACCAGTTACTACCTAAAAACAAGTTCAACCCTTCAGCCTCGGGCTGCAGTTGGATTTCATCTTTATGTGCTTAATGATGCTTCAACTCAGTGATCAGAGAACAAACTAAACTGAGAGGCAGGGGTAAAAAGCCCCACCCTGTCCTCAGATTTGCCCTTTAACTGCAGATCAACAATGAACAAATTATTTCATCTATTTGTGACTCATAATTCCTGCCTTTTCAATAACAGCCATGATATTTCTTTTTGTTTATGAGTGTTGATCACCTGGGTGATGAGTTACTGCTGTCAGCTTACTGAAACAGTGATTACTATTCCACTGAAAATATCTTCAAAACATCAAGATGTTCTATTATATTAATATACTAGTGTAAGGCTGTTGGGGGTTTTTATTTGGTATAACTATATCTGCATGCAATATATCTTATTGCAGATAAATATATCTGTAATATATCTTATTCCATTAAGACAAGATGCTAAAATATAGGGAACATCTAAAGTCAGTCTCAAAGGAGAAAAAAAAAATTTATGTAAATTTACAGAAAAGAAGAAACTAAACAGCCATATTGGATCAGATATTTATCAGGAATTGAGCAGTCACCACTTTCCTGGCACAATCTGTGAGGACATTGTTTTTGGCTCACTGTGGGTGAAATTTTGCCCTAGACTGCAGCTGTTCTGCCCAGCTCTCAGTGAGGTCCAGCCTGATCCCTCAGGCAGATCCTGGCTCCTGAGTTCCCCCAATAAAAGCCGTATTTGCTTTTCTGTGTTATCCCACTGTCACACATGGGACGCTGGCAGCAAGGTCTTGGATTTGTAAAAACAGCAAAGATCCCATGCAGGTGTAGATCACTCTTAGAGGGATTTTGTTTTCCTTCCAAAATCTGACAAGTTCAACCTATCTCAATGTTTGTCTTCACTGTCTCCTCCCCAGAAAACTTTGCCAGCACTGGAGAGCCAAATTCACGACGCCCTCTATAAAACATCGCAGGAGCTGCAGAGGTACAAGAGAGGCACACCCGAAACAGAGTCTGAGAAGCTGTTTTACCTCACAGATGTAAGTATCAGTATTGGTCACAGAGCAGAGCAGGGAGGTAACTGTAACAGAGAAAAAGAAACTGCCTGAAATTATCAAAACATCAGCATGGACCACTGGGAAGTTTGTGGTATCCATCATTTTAGTGAGGGTGACATAGACAAACCACACCTGCAAAAATAATGGATCACAGGAGCTCATGGCCTCTTCTAAAAATTTTTCCTGTGATTATGAGACATGAAAATTAAACTTGGTTAATTGGGTCAAAATCATGCATCTCAGCAATGGAAAACAAACTCCTGGGTGCTCAACACTTTGAAGGGTTCCCATTGTTTACAGGACTCATAAGATCAAATATATTCCTGATATCAAAATGTGGTTTGCAGGTCCATCTAAGTGTCTCATCTCATGGAGTTCTTCCCTGAGTAAACCTTCAGTAGGCTTTAGAGGCGTTTGTGGAAGCTCATCAGACTTCATACAAGTCTGGCCTATTAGAATTTAGTAAATAGCTCTAAAAGTCTGCAGGGGAAAAAACAAAAGAATATAAAGTTTGTTCTCCTCTAGCTGTAACAATTTGGGAGGAAAAAAAGAAAACCAAACAAGGAGCTAAGAGCATAAAAGATGTAAGGAAGGGATGTTTTTTATGAACTGTGTCCCTGCTTTAATATCAAACTGCAGACTTACTTAACATCCACAAATTAGTCTGAAGAAATGAAAGATCACTAAATTGCCTGCTTGTTGTTCAATTCACTGCAGTTGATCAAATTCTTCAACCAAGAGATCTCTCAGAGCACACGAGGAGAGGAGCAGCTGTTTGAGGATGAGGTCAGGCTGTTCACCAAGATCCGCAAGGAATTCCGCGCGTGGGGCGCGATTCTCCTGGAGTGTGCTGCAAGGGGTAAGCACAGAACAGGCCCAAGCTGGGCCAAGGGAAATGCAGATTGGATATTAGGAAAATTTGTTTTACAGAAAGAGTGATAAATGTCTGGAATGGTCTGCCCAGGAAGGTGGTGGAGTCACCATCCCTGGATGCGTTTAAAAACAGACTGGATGTGTTGTAAATTCAGGTCCACCGACGAAGAAAGGAATGATGAGGAGGACTCCATCTTATCAGAAGGCTAATTTATTACTTTATTATACTATATTATATTAAAGAATACTAAACTATACTAAAGAATACAGAAAGGATACTTACAGAAGGCTAAAAAGATAATAATGAAAATTCGTGACTCTCTCCAGAGTCCCAACACAGCTTGGCACTGATTGGCCAAAAAGTTAAAACAATTCACATGAAACCAACGAAACAATCACCTGTGGATAAACAATCTCCAAACACATTCCACATGTGAGCACAACATAGGAGAAGCAAATGAGATAATATTGTTTTCCTTTATCTTCTCAGTTTCCCAGGAGCAAAATCCTGTGCAAGGGGATTTTTCCAGAAAATATGACTGTGACAGGACTTCTGGGTGCAAAGTTCAATTGAATTGTCTGATTTTAGTGTGCCTAGGCACAGTGTTTGCAGCTCACAGCAAACAGTAAAATAGAAAGAGAGAGAACATTAGGCACTGATTTTCAATGATGCTAATCAACTTCCTCAGGATGAACTTGCAAAGGAAAATATTCTGCCTCTTTTGTGCAATTAGTGAGACAGCAGAAATTCATATCAAGGAAGAAAGGTCAAATAGACATAAATTTAAAATTCCCAAAGAGCAGGAAAATAATTTCTCCTGTTGCTGTTTTTGACTCATATTTGCAAGCCTTCCCTTAGCTTTAGGAAAGAATGAGAGTCCCTGAAGATTTGAGATGATCTCTTTGCTGATCTAAGAGGGTCCATTCCTTTGCTCATTCAAGAAACTTCAGAACTTGAAGAATTCATCAGGTCAGAGTGCACTTCAGAAAAGCCCTAAGCAGGTTCTGGGTATGTTTCAATGGAAAGCAAAATCCCAAAATTCAGAAAGCACACAACAGAACTCATCAGGGGAAGATTTTCAGAGAGGTTTTCAAAGTACAAAAAATTATTTAGGACTCTGCTCCTCTAGCTCCAAGGGCATATCTTGCCCAGCCAAAGAGCCAGAGCCTCTGGAGACACAGCCATGCTGACGCTGAATGGCTCAACAGAGAAACAGCATCAGGAGCTCCTGACTTCTGCCCAGCTGTGTCTGCAGCACCAAATCACACCCTGGTCCTGGTTCTGTTCCAGGAGCACAACCACTGAGCTGCAGATTTGCTCAAATGGCACATGCAGGATATGACCTGGTGCTTTACCCTGAGATCTCCTGCGCACTGTGCCAAAACCCCTGTGGTGCCTGAGGAAATGGGAAATCTTCATGATGATTACTTTGCACCTGTTGTTCTGCTCCTCTGCAGGCTACAAGTCTCACAGGAGGTTTTCTTTACTCACTTTTCCTGTGCAGGTGCAAGGACAGTCTCTACAGCACATCCAG
Organism: Arremon aurantiirostris; assembly: GCA_035583995.1. Taxonomy (NCBI): domain Eukaryota; kingdom Metazoa; phylum Chordata; class Aves; order Passeriformes; family Passerellidae; genus Arremon; species Arremon aurantiirostris. Next base: position 111,739,489 of record JAXCLO010000001.1, on the reverse strand, counting down.
GACAGTTTTTCCAGTCTCATAGACACATCCCATGAGAAGATTTCCAAAGCTACAACCAGACACCAGAAAAACTGAAAAAAAGAGGTGTCCTCATCGTTTGTCTTGGGTTTTCAAACAGTCTGATCCCACCAGGTTAGTGGTCTAGACTAAAATTCCTAAAAGCTCAGTCAAGGACACAATTCTGCCCCTCCTGCCCAGTCACATCTTCATTTGAAGCTACTGAGGCTCATTCATTCTTGCTGATTTTATTTCCTATTTCAGACACTACATTCACAGAGTTACACCAAGCACAGGAGCTCACTGAGACTCTTCATTATTATCTTTTTAGCCTTCTGTAAGTATCCTTTCTGTATTCTTTAGTATAGTTTAGTTTAGTATTCTTTAATATAACATAGTATCATAAAATAATAAATTAACCTTCTGAGAGCATGGATTCACATTCATCATTCCTTCCTGCCACGGGGCACCCTGCAAATACAATAAAGTCTGGCTCAGCAGAATCTCTGGCAAGAGTCTGGCAAGTACAGTCAGATGTATAGAAGATGGCTATTTTGATTTTCAATTACGAGGTGAATTCTTGAATGTCTAACTGTCCAGCACGGACAAGATGAGTATGAAAAATAGGTTTCAATGTGTGGTGAAGTCTCTGAGAATGTTTTGGGTCATATGTGACAGACCAGCAAAGGGAAAAATTGCTCTCCTGCATCATTCTGATGGATATCATTAGATACAGCTTCCAGTTTCTGGGTACCACTTCATTAGGTGTCACTACCTATAAAAGGAACCTTCTTGTTCCATTCGCTATCCCTGAGCTCCTACCTCAGTGTCCCACTACTCTTGCAAGAGAACCAGAAGGCACTTTAATGCCTTCCTGTCCTGCAGAACCAAGACAGCTCCCAAAAAACTGCATTTACATTTGACAGATTTCCTGCAATACACAGCACTGCCAAAAACAAAAAAAATTAAAAAGTGCTCAACAGAAACTACAATGGATGTTTAATATATAGAGAAACTGGGGGTTGAGAACACCACCGGAGTTCCAAATTAAACAGAATTTAAAAAAAAATATTCAGTGTTATCTGACATCTGGAGCAAGAAACTTAAGCATTGCAGCACCAGTGCAGAGTAATCATAGCACTGAGGATGTTAACAGATTTTAGAAGGCTTGAACAGCAGGAAGTAAACATAAGAATGGAAGACATTCCCTGAATGGTGCTACAAATCTTGTCTTGGATTCTGATCCATTTAATGTCATCAGAAATTGAAATTAAATTTAAAAAAAAACACCTTTCACTTGGCCCCACATAGAGCCAAGTGCTGGCACAATTCCTTGATGGCACTTTTAGAAGAAATTAGCTTGAAATGAGAGTAATTGGGAATTCTTTGAATCACAATATATTTAGTGAGAAATCCCCTCAGCCTGGTTGACCCTTCAGTATCAGAAGCCCTGGCCCTCCTCAGTGTGCTTTAGAAATAAAACACACCAAGCTGTAAGACATAAAGCTGCCACAGCTCAACTCAAGACCTACACAGTGAAAACACTGATTTTGAGTAAATACTAGAAGGAAAAAAAAATTACACGATTGTCAGCATACATTTTATCTGCCACGTGTTCCCTCCTTTCAGCCATCCATTGTGATGCAGGCTATAAATACACAATCTATTATTTTCCCCCCAAAGATTATCATTCATTCAGCACACAAACACCTACTGAAGTAAAATTCTGTCCTAGCAATTAATATTTGGCAACAATTTACTCAACTGACAATGGCATTAAGCTCCAAATAAAGCATTCAGCTCAACATGAAATCCATTAATGTTATTGTATCGTGATGAGCATCAAATAACAGCAGGTTTTGGAAAAAACAGCCTGAGATAAAACTGCACACACAACAGATAACATGCATGAAGTAGAACAAAATAGAGACTTCTACTGAAACCAGAAATGTTCATTTAAATTCATATTGTCATGGAAAACAGGTGCAAGGATAGAAAATCAAGGAACTGCAGCCAATAAAATTAAACTCTTCTAATCTGCAGCCTCTGATTATGCCAGCCTATAGGCACACAGGTGAGTGAAGAACACTCACCTAAATTTGAAATTTCTCTCCCCAAGTTTCAAGAGTTTCTTTTGTCAACCTTTGTTGCCAACTTATTGCAAAAGTCCCATACCTTCTTGGTGATGTCTCATGGGCATCTCCTCACAGCACAACCAACAAACTCCAGCTCCCCTCTCACCCACTCTTTTATAGCACTCATCCTCACTGGACACAGCTGTGGCCTGTTAA
>JAXCLO010000001.1:111701025-111715763 GCA_035583995.1 Arremon aurantiirostris | reverse complement strand
ATATTATATTATATTATATTATATTATATTATATTATATTATATTATATCATATCATATCATATCATATCATATCATGTTAATATTATACTTATATTATATTATACTTATATTATATTTACATATTTGCCAGTGTTTTAGAACTACAGGAAACCAAAATCACTGAACTCCTGTTAGCTTTGCAAATGTTTCAGGCAAAAAATCAATCTGTAGCATCCAATAATGACATAATCTGGTTTTCCTAAGCACACATCACTCCCACACTTCAAAATGTTTTACAAACACATCAAGGGAACTGCAACAGCTTCTCAGATAAGGAAGCTGGGTCATGGAGAAGCAAAGCGACCATCAAACACTCCCCAACAACTGGAGAGCTACAAGGAACTGTTCTGCCTTACCTAGTCCAATATTTGGCCCCTAACTCACCTCACACATCAGATAAATTTAAATAGACCATTTAAAAGTGTCCTAAACCCACTCTGATGGTGCACAAGAGTTCAGTGGGAGTGTACATCTGTCCTTCCCTCATTCCTCCTGAGGTCTGCTGAGCTATTTCAGCACTTTACTGGGTGCATCTGAAAATACAAACTTCAGGAGTCCTTTAAAGGGAGCTGGAGGTCCCAGGCAAGAGAACTGGGATGGAGTTCCTCACCAGAGCTTCAAGGTGTCACAGGGTACCAGAGGTTTGAGGGTTGGCTTGCTATCACCTTCCAGCACCAAACAATGAAAGGGACCCATCAGTCCTGCCCCTAAATTTCAAAAACTTCAGTATGGATGGAGCAGAACCAGCATTTACACCTCCAGCAACACAGAAGGTCCAAAACTGAGTGGGTTTTTCTTCCATAAAAGAAATACTTTCAAAGAACAGGAAAAAAGCCACTGTTTCTAATGACAGAAGTGACAAAGAGTAAAAAGCCACCACTGACACAGTTCACTGATGAATAAAGCAAAATGTGTTACCTCAGCTGGCAGCTGCTATTTGAAGTATCCAAGATTTTTACATATGCCTTAGGAGTGTTAATTTTATGCTATCTTAATCGTGGGTCATTAAGATTAAAGGAATGCATCACTACTTCCAGTAAATTTGTCAAAAATGAAACCAAAAAAGGAACACAGCCAAACAATACAAAAAAAAATAAAATAATAGATTAATTCAAAACAAATTCAATCCAATAGCTTTTTGGATTTTTTTAATTAGTTTTTTCTACAGATTTCTGAAAATTGGGCCTTCAAGTAAAAGTTGCAGCACAGCTGGTCTGTACTTCATCTGACAACATCCTATTTAACCAAAAATGGACTGTCCAGACTCTCAGCCCTACAGAGGCTTGTCCTCCTCCCTGCCACAGTGACAGTCCCTCTGTACCATGGACAGTTGTGCTGCTCAGCTGGCCCTCACCCCCAAGTGCTCCTAAACCCCTCACTGAATTTTGGTGAATTTGGGGCAAAAATGAGACCCTGATTTTGCCTCATTACAGCAGCATCAGCTCACGGCCCCTCACACCTCCTGTGTCCTTTGCTGGCCAGCAGCCAACATCCCAAAAAGGCAACAGGCAAAATGAAGGGCAAAGAAACCCTAAAAATCTAAGCAGGATTTTGTAATGACACCAGACCTGCTGCCTTTTACCCTGGCTCTCCATGCAAGGAATAACAGCCCTTCCTCAGCACACACACCAAGCCATAATTGTTTATTGGTTTCCAAAGCTTTTACACAGAGATCCCCATAGGCTGTTTCCATGCCCAAGTCAATAGCATGGAATAACTACCTCCAGATATCCTAATTCAACACTGGGAATTCAACTGGCCAAAGAAGGCAGAGTTATACTGGCAACAGCTTGCTTCCTGCATTTACAAATTTACATATTGCTCCAATAGGTGTTTCAGGCTATTTCCTGAAACAGAAACAACATCAGCTGTTTGCTGAGCCCTGTGGTGGTTATCAACCATTGAAAAAGAAGCCCCAGAACAATAAAAAAAATAAAAAAAACCACTAAACTAGTTCTTCACAGTTAGACCTACATAAAAGCAGCCACATGTAAACAGAGATGGAAGTGGACAGAAGAGTCAAAGACCAAATGAATGAAGTCAAGTTCATCCTCTGAAAGGAGGAAGCATAAAAGCATCCAAAACATTCTACATGAACCTAACACACTGCAACCCATCCAAAAAATTCCCTGTATCAAGCAAACCAACAGAACTCTCTAAGATAGCAAAGGAGTAATTTCAGTGCAAAGCTCAACCTTAAAGAAGGGCCAGCCAACACATTATGGTGTTCATGACACTAGGAAGGAAATATTGTTTCTTTTTTTTTTAATTTCCAACTGTTTTATGACCACCTAAAAGTTTCAGCAACATTACAGTGAACACAACATAACCATATGATGGTGTGGAGGAAAGGTTAGTGGGGAAATAAAATTTTATAAAAAGAGGGAAAACAAGCAAAGAGGTGATTCCAGATTCATTTTCTTGAACTTTTCACAGAGCAATTTCACTGGACAGTTCCTGCCTTGTCACCTGGACAGGAGGAAAGAAACATGGTGAAGATTGCTGTTTAACAGTCAGTACTAAAAATTATGATGACTTGCACATGAAGTATAGAAAGGTTTAAAAAAAATCCAGTTATGAATGAAGAAGGAAAGGAGATAAATAAGATTTTTTATCCCATTTCATTAACAAGATTTCCTAGACACTTCTTCAGGAAGTGGCACTGAGTATTTTTATTGTGATGATTTTAAAAAATTACTTGAATTTACTCCATTTATCCTCTGGCAGGGATCAAAGACAAATTGACTGAATCTCTCAACGTCATCAAAATCAGGGTCCTGCAATGTCCTGCCTTTCAACAAACCTTCTCAACTGAGGTGAGCTCGATTCAGCGTGCCTGTGCAGTAACATCACAAGTATTTCAGAGAACTCTGTGAGACTGTGCAAATATTTACCTGAAAGGTTGCCACAAATAAAACCTTGTCCTTCTCACAGTTCCTAAGAAATAGTTTTGAAGCTATTCTAGATTAGCTCCTAAAAAGCCATTATAATGTACAACTACTTATCAAGAGGTGTTAAAAAGCAGTGCCTCTTGATAAGCACTATCAGCAGCGGCTCACTGAAGTCCACAGCAATATTCCCCAGGCCAGGAAATCAAGATTAATTCTACTTCCATGTGCTAAAAAAAAGGAGGCATTAAAAATCTCTGAGGGTAGCAGTCACATTTTGAAAAGTTATAGGATGTCATATTCATACTGCAAATCGTTTTCTTGTTTTTATTATTATCATCATCTGTCTGAAAACAGATATTTACTTCAAACTCAGTGTGTCACAAGTACGTCATGTGCTTTGTTAGGAGCAGTGGGGTGAGGCAGGAGGCTGAAATGCTCTGTCCTTTTTTCTCATTTCACTGAGTGAGTGCTGAGTGGCACAAAACCCTCCAAAATCAGCCATTTCTGAATCAGAAAGGACCAAGAGCCCAGAAGAACCAGAGGGTCTGGCATGGTAGGAGATGGACCCATTGCTCAGGCAGCAACTGCAAACCACAAGCAGATCCCAGGAGGTGCTGGAGGATGCAGCAACAGCCAGCTTGGCCTTTGGATTCTTACTTCCCCTACACGACATCCCAGGTTCTGCCCTTGCCCTTCTTCCAAGGCATAAGCAAATAACTTTCTGGCAGAAGAATGTTTGCTAATCATTTTCATATTTGATTATTACCCTCTGGCTAAATTCAAGTGTCTGTCTACGTCACTGACAGTCACTTGCAAGGAAATAAACCTCTCAGGAGCACTTGTTCACCATATTTGAGCTGCAAATAATGTGATGTGAAGGTAGCACTAGGTACCCACACTGCAGGAAAATAAAACCCAGCAATGTTAACAAACCAGATTTATTTAGATACCTGTCCAGGTCAGCGATTTTTAACCCGTGACCTACAGGTCCTGAGGAGCTGCAAACCACTTCTAAGAGGTCTGTGGCAGATAAGAGTGAAAAGCAAATCTTGCTGGCAGGAGGTTTGAATTCACTCCACGGGGAGGCTCCTGTTGCCAGAAAGGGTTTCAGGATGCACACATCAAAGCCTGGCGGAAGCACTGCTGCAGGCACAGGCACTGGAGCTGCTCTGTGAGGACCAGCCCTGGACTGGCACAGGAGGAAAAGCCCAGATCTTCAGGACTGGCAACTCCAAATATTTTGACCAGCATCCCACAATAATGTGTTGCTCTGTTTTTCCATCAACATCCAGGAACGTAGCTCCAACTTATTTCCAATTTCACGCTAGGCTACCGTGATAGATTTGCTCTAAGTTGACTGTCCTATGAGCCAGAATAAATTTTAACAGTAAGAATGAAAGGAAGAAAGACAAAAAGGCACATGAAGTCCTACTTTGACATCAACATTTATCTCAGTCACCTGTCTTTTGGCTTCACCTGTAGGTAAAAGCCACAACTTGCCACTTTCCCAGTTCACTGATCTATGCCACACACAACATTTCCCCACCCAATATTTACCTAGATGATGCAAATATTCCAATCTGCTTCCTTGGGCTCTTTCTAAAGCTTTGGAGACATTAGTGTCACTCGACTCAAGACAAACAGGGCCACTTAGGACAAAGGCTCAGTGTGACAATGCTCCCTTCAATTCACAGACACCCACCCACCCAGGAAGCTGAGGTTGAGTTTCAAGGTCCAGGTAAGCAATGAACACAAAGCCACCTGTGAGGAGGTGTGGACTGGATTCACCTCAGCATGCAAAGCTTTGGCACAGAAGTTTCAATGGTACAGCTCTTCTCAAAGTTACTTTTCCAAAATCACTTGAGGAGCTGTGCCAACTTTGACCCAAATTAGCGCTTTTGCTGAAACCCAATGCATCAATACGCACTGAAGAGGCCCCAGAGCTAAATACTGCTCTGGTTTACTCTCTCTGCGACCTTGAGGAGGTTGCCCAATCTTTTACACTTCATCACCAGGGCAGGAGATGGACAAGCTCCACCTGGAGCGGTGCGGGCTGGGCCGGCTCTGGCCGAGCCCTCCGTCCGCACCTTCCCCGCTGCGGCTCCTCGGACCGCGCTCTCACTGAACCCACGGCGCCCATCCAGATCCCTCCTTCCTTCCTTCCTCCGTGTTCCTTTGGCTCCTGGCTTCCCCATCCACCTTCTCCGTGTGTCTTTGGCTCCTGGTTATCCGGGCTATCCTGTCTTCCCCATCCCCTTCCTCCCTGCTTCTTTGGCTCCTGGCTATCCCAGCTATCCTCATCCACCTCCTCCCTGCTCCTTTAGTCCCGGTTATCCTGGCTTTCCCATCCACCTCCTCCGTGTGTCTTTGCCCCCCGACTCTCCCGGCTTCCTCATCCCCTTCCGCCCTGCTCCTTTGGCTCCCGGCTTCCCCATCCACCTCCTCCGTGTTCCTTTGGCTCCTGGCTATCCCGGCTTCCCCATCCACCTCCTCTGTGCGTCTTTGGCTCTCGGTTATCCCGGTTATCCTGCCTATCCCATCCTCTTCCTCCGTGTTCCTTTGGCTCCCGGCTATCCTCATCCACCTCCTCCCTGCTCCTTTGGCTCCCGGCTTCCCCGTTCACCTTCTCTGTGTTCCTTTGGCTTCTGGCTATCCCGGCTTCCCCATCCACCTCCTCTGTGTATCTTTGGCTCTCGGCTATCCCGACTTCCCCATCCACCTCCTCCGTGTTCCGTTGCTCCCGGCTTCCCTTACACGCCGGCCCGCGGGAGAGCGCGACTTTATCGCACATCTCGCCCTGGCGACACCGGCTGCGGCCAGGGGACACCGGGGACAGCAGGGGGGCACCGGGAGAGCGGCCTCTCGTTCACTCCTCCTCCGCCCCCGCAGGACGGGGCTTCCAGACACCGCCGCGCTCCCTCCTCATCCCCCCCAAGAGCACAGCGAAGTTTCTTAGCTAAAAACCAACCCCAGCACGGCGCAGCTCGCAGCGGCCGGGATGGCGATTCCCTCACGGGCGGCTCCGGAGGCCGCGGGCGGGCAGAGCGGCGCTTACCTGGGGGAAGCTGCGGGAGCTCGGCAGGGGCTGGGAGGCGGCGGAGGGAGCCGGGAGCGGGCGGTGCTGCCCGGGGAGGAGTCACGGTGCGGGGCAGGGGCTGGGGCAGGTGCCCGCAGGTGGATGCGCCGCCCGCCCGGCCCCTTCCTCCCGCGGCGGGCGGGACCCGGCGCTGCCTGCCCCGGCCCGGGGCCCACCACAGCCCGGCAGGCCCGCAGGGCCACGGGCTGCCCTTCCCTTCCCTTCCCTTCCCTTCCCTTCCCTTCCCCTCCCCTCCCCATAGCCCTCGTCCTCCCGAAGGGGGAAGCGGTGTCTGAGCTCCCTACCCGTGTAAGACCCCCGGGTTTGGGTTTCGCTGCTCCAGCCCAGCGTGCTGCGGCTGTGCCCTGTTTATTGAACTTGTCCCTGTTGGCCTCCGTTTCAGGGTGTTGCAGGAAAATAAGGAGTCACAGCCACTTCCCTGAACTGGGCAGGTCAGTACCTGATAAAGGTTGCTCGTAAAACACCGGCCGGGGTAAATGACTTCCGTTTTCTTTGGGCTTTTTTAGGGTCATTTAATAACGGAGCGCTCTGGGGACATTGCTGCCATCTCAATGGTCGCGTTACTCACAACGTGTGGTGTGCCACCTGTAAGGAAATCCTACAGTGAGGGAGGGATTTTCTCTGCCAAACCTGAGTTCCACAGAAAAAAAAAAAATTAAAAAAAGAATAAAATCCACTCACATCCCAAAACTTTTCCAGTACTACTCTGAAGTTTTCAAGAGAAGAAATTCCACTCACTGTTAATAACAGCTCTGATTTAGCTGCAATATTGCTGCATGCTATGTTTAACATCTCTGTAGGGGGACCGCAGATAAGGCAAAGTACACAAGTTTGGCATGCAAGTGTCTGGGCTTCGTTTATATTTCCAAATGCATATCAAGGAATTCTATCAATCGTACCTTCAGTATTTGTCCAGGTCCATGTGTTTGTTCAGAGAGAATTACGAATCTGCTGACCCCTAGGTACAAAAACATGAGGAGAATTGTCTAAAACATCTTTCAACTTTAGCTTATTTTTTTTAAATTGCACCATTTTGGGTGCAAAATGCTCCCGAGCTCCCAAAAGGAATCAGTGAGATTCAGTCATTTTCCAGTATGGACTCAGTTGCAGCGATTTGATCTCAAATTTCACCTGGAGCAAAAGGTAAAATCATCCCAGACAAGCCAGAGCACTGCAGTGTCACCCTCTGTGGTCTCTAACGTGCCCACCTGTGTGGCACATCCTTGTCTTTAATTTACAGCAAGGTCTTCAGACCTTAGTGATGCTTTAGGTTTGAAGCAGGGTACCTGGTCATAAGATTTCCCTGTAAGTTTCCTTACCTAAATGGAGGGAAATAACCCCACAAATTGTTACTTGGCATCATGGAATAAAAAAAAAAATCCCTCAAGATCTGTTCAGTTCTATTAGAGAAGCTGCACACTTATTTTCTTTGGAAATTCACTTTTTTTTTCCTTTGAAAGTCATTTGGAAGTTATGTACTCCTGTACTGATGGTGTCTCATTTCTCTCTCAATTCATAACCTAATAACTTAGAATTCAAAATTCTATTTCTTTTGAGTTTAGAATATCCTGGAGCTCAGTTTGGATTTGCCCAAATGTCTTGCACCATGGCTACGGATAAGGAGAGAGATTTGAAAAATATCCTCTGGTCCCTGTCAGTCTGTATGAAGCCACATTGAAGATATCACATCAATTCGGGTGTCACAAGAAGAACAGGGCAGAAGGACACGGCAGGAGGTAAAAAACACTTTGTGCTGCTCCTAAACCCTTTAGGAGGCTCGGAAACAACACCAGAGCAGCTCGGTTCGGATGAATGGAGCTCTGCTTGGTTACAGCCTTGAAGGTCTGGGCGCTCGCCAGCAGCTCGCTGATTTACCCTGTTAACACCTTTTCTTCTCGGAGAGACTGAGCTGGTCAGGGCACAGGCATTCCCACCCTCCTTCCCCCAGTTATTCCCTCCCTCCTGGTTGCTATCTGGCTCACTAAAAGGCCTTGCAGGGCTCTGGAGTAGTAAAAGCTTTTATTTCTTTTTTTTTCCTTTTTTTTTTTTTTTTCTTCCCTAGCCTGGGTTAATATTGCCCGAGGTTAACTCAGCTCGCTGACAAAGGTCAGAGGAACAGGAGAGCCTGGCAGCGATGGGGAGGGGGTCACTGCCTCCCCTTGGCAGCAGAAGCTGCCTGGTCAGTTCAGCTTCTCCTCCCCTGTGGAGCTCCTGTCCCTCTTATCTCATCCCAAATTGCTCCGTGATAGCGTAATCGTGTTTCAAATCGTGCCGAGCATTCGCCTTATTAATGGGTTTTAAACAAGCTCTAAAGGACAGATCAGGGCAGGGTTTGGTTTTTCCGAGTGGCTGCGTGTTTTGGGAGGAGCAGGCAATGTCCAGGACAGGGATATGCTCTTGCTGGGCAGCCCAGGGGTTTCTGCCCAGAATTCAGGGTGTGGAGACCTTCAGCATGACCCAGCAATTGCTCCAAACACTTTTATTGCACTTAAATATGATGAACAAGTTCAATAGTATCGATCATAAAAGTTATTAATAAGTTAAATATTCAGGAAACCACTTCCTTCCCTGTATTTCTGGATGTTGGGATGTGTTCTTTTTGGTTCTTCACAGGAATGCAAGGTAACCTTTCCCCAGACTGGTGCTAAGCATCTGAATAAAGACATAAACTGATGAATAAACTGATGAATAAACTGATGAATAAACTGATAAATAAACTGATGAATAAACTGATGAATAAACTGATAAATAAACTGATGAATAAACTGCTCCTTTTTGGTGTCTGGCATCACTTACATTCTACATCCTGGTTACTTTTGGCTTCCTATGGCACCTCCTCGAGGTTGCTATAAGGTAGCTCTGCCCACCCTTTTATAGAATCATGGAATATTCTGGGTTGGAAGAGACCCATCAGGATCATCCAGTTCAGCTCCTGTCCCTGCCCAGACCCCCCAAAATCCCACCCTGGGCATCCCTGGCTGTGCTGTCCAAAGTAGCCTCAGGGCTGTGCCCATTCCCTGGGCAGCCTGGGCAGTGCCAGCACCCTCTGGGGAAGAACCTTTCCCTAAATCCACCCCAAACCTCCAGACTCAGCCCCATGGTGTCTCACTGGTCACGAGAGTGGAGATTGGGTACCTGTCCTGTGTTTGCCAAGCCCACAATGAGGTAATTTGTCACAACTCCCTTTGTTTCTGAGGGCACTTTGTCAAAGTCCATTTCCCACTCGGTTAATGCCCAGCTCGCCAAATGCTCCCTTGTATTCTGATTTCTCCCTGTGTTTCAGGTGTCTAATCTAAACCCCAGGGCAGTGAGAGATAAAGTCTCCCCAAATCCAAACATCCAGTACTTACTCCAAGCACTCAGGGTGAGCTTGCCCTTGACACTTTGGGATCACAGCACAAAACTTCCTTTTACCATTCCAATAGAACTGCAATTAGAGCCATCTCCGGGGAATTTCGGTGCTAAAACCCACAACTGGGGAAAAAACCCACCAATATTCAATATATGGTGTCCTCTCTGAATTTTTTCTACCCTTGTTTTTTGGTTTTTTTTTTTTTCCCTTGGTACCATGAAAGATCTCTGGTTGACAGAAACTACAGGAACCCACTCACCCATAAAACTACACCAAACCTGGGAACATAATTAGTCATTCAATAACTAAGCTTAAACTGAATGTATGTTGACTTTGGAAGTACATTTGCATCTGGCTGGTATTACCATGAATACACACACACAAATTTACCTGCTGCAGGTATAGCTGAAAATCAAGATAAATGGGCAAACATCTTCAAATATAATCTTTATTTTTATTATTCCAGCTGCTGAATGAAGTAGATGGTGGTTCTTTGTTAGGGTATTAACTAAATATGCTGAAAAACCACAACTTTTAAATCAATTACTCTGTTATCTGGGAAGCAGGAGAAGGTCTCATGGGCCTGCAGATTAGAAAGGTGTGTCCTTGTGAACATTCTCACTTCTCTCCCTCCCTGCCTTTCAGAAAATATTGTAAGACTTTGAAGCCCCATACAGATGGAAACCCACAAAATTTCCCAGACTCTTTTTAGTTCTCATTTTTTTTCCCTTTTTCCTCCTAATTCAGTTTTCTGGTACAGAGGCAAAGTTTTAGAGTTAAAAAATTAAATTCTTTGCTGTCTCTCAGAGGGAAGGCAGGAATAATAAGTGACCTTCCCTTTAGTTAAGGTGCATGTTGTTTCAATGGGTTTCTCCTCTGTTACTGTATAACAAGATAGAATAAAAATTCAAATCTTTGCTCTTTGTTGGATTTTTCTGGGTGTATCATGTAAATACAGCTGCATTTTCCCATATCAGAAGAGAATTTGACCTACAAATTTGACCTCCTATCCACATTAAAACAATCCTACTTTTGTGGCACAGAAATTGAGTGCCAATTTTCATTTATTGAATGATTTTTTCCTGAAACTTGGGAGTTGGTTTTTTTTCACTGATCTGATAGTTTCATTTTGTCTTGCACTTGTAGCACAAAGCAGCAATAAATCCAAACTGCTAAGCTAATTAAGCCAAGTTTTAGTTACTCATATGCCAGCCTGGTCTGAAGCAGCTACAATGCATCAGTAATTTGGAGTTTCAGTGCAGAATGATCTCACTGTTCTCATAAAAAGAAATGTCAAAAGTGCATTTTAAATTAACATTTTGATTTTTTTTCTATTTGCAAAAGAAAACCTACTCAGTTCTTATGTGATTGGCTTCAAACAACCAGAGAAAGAACTGTGTTTCAGTACAAATTAGAATCAAATACATTTAGTCTTCCTGATGCATACAGGAAAAAATACAAATTAGTAAAATAAAAAGAAACAAAGCACAATAAATCTTAAATTAAGGTGGTTTTTTTTCTGAATCATAAACCAAAAATTATGTTTTGGATGTAATCTTGGACAAAATTAACATTGATTTAATGAAGCCAGATTTTCTCAACTGATCATTTAATCATAATATGTTTTTTAAATGTTGACTGCTAACCATGCCATCTCATATTTTCAAAACCCCTTATTTTCTAAAGCTCCCGAAAGATCAGTGGTTTTTCATTTATTTGGTGATAATTCTATCCTAGATAAATTTTTAAAAAATGAACAAGAGCTTTTGAACAGCTGAATTTTCTGAATACCTGCATGAGATAACCAGAGATAAATCCCATCCGAAAAGAATTACCTTTTGTTTGTCTGAATAATAAAGACAGGGGATTTTTTTTTCCACTTTCCATACCAGTTCAGCTCTAGATTTGCTGCAGTTTCTATCTGCCTGCATTTCGTGCTCTGCAAAAGGGAATTAATGGTATTCAATGTCAGGAGGAGAACAGCTATATTCACATTAAACCAAATATTTGTAAAATGCTTGGAGACTTGTTGATTGACCTGTTATAAAAGGGTAACAATAAAGTGTCGTCTTTATATTTACCTGCAGCTAGACAAGCTTTTATGGCCTGTTCCTGCACCAGGTATAAAAGTACTTGATTATTATCAACAATAGGACATTGTTTTAATTCCGTGATAAATGGAGCAGATGAAGTCAGAAAACTGTAAATCACTGATCGGTCACCAACAATGCACTGATCCACTTCATTGGATCAGGCAGGTTAAACCAGGAGGAAAAATTCAGTTCAGTTTCATCTGTTTAAATTCTTCAGCAAGCCAGTAATTCACTCAGGGCCAAATATATTAAATTGTGATTATGAGAAAGTGCTGTTTGCTTATGCAGTTTTCAGGGAGCTGTGCTTTCCATGGAAGCAGCCAAATGTCTTGTCCATAACTTCTGGCAAGACAACTTTGTGACTGAGGCAAGATTTTTCACCTTGATTCCAATAGTTTCAATTATTTTACTTTACCTTTCTTCTTGATTTTAACTGAAGTGGCTCAATGAAACACTATTTGCACTATGAACAGAATTTCAAGTGGAGGAAAAATGATGATTTCTGGAATTATTTCTGAATCACAGTTGCCAGTCTTCCATGTCTTGGTATAAAAATGATTAACTTGTAGTAGGACGTCACACTCTTGTCACCCTTGCTGCATTTTCCTCGTTAATGACTAAAATATGTCTGACTTCATCAGTCTTAATTTAGGTCTGACTCTCTCTTTATTCTGCCTCAGTGGCTCCTTGAATTGCTCAGAAAGAATCTGTTTGCTTGCCTGCTGCCTGTGGAAAGAAGCCTTGTGTTTGAAGGCACAAATAAAGCCAAAATACTTCTTATCTTTAGAGAAGGTGGCACAAGGAAAGAAATCCTTTCTGGTCAACAACAAGAGCAGTGGCACTAGAGTTTTCCTCTAAGAGGTGAAAGACTGATGCTTTAACTCAACCTTTACCTCATTTCCAACACTTTGTAATTAAACAAGTAAATTTTCCAAGAGGAAATTCCCATACTAGGTTAACCAAATTGATTTCTAGATTTTTAGTTCATAGATCTCTTTTGTTATCAAAACCCAACCACACTGAAAGATATCAAAGCTTCACAGGAAGCTAAAAGCAGTTAGCTGGAAGTGTTTGTTTTCTCTGGGGTTGCTTGGACGTTGGTCATCAGCCTCCTGTAGGAGCAGCAGGTGAGTAATTTTCAGAAGGTAATTTGAACCCATCCTGGGGAAGGAGTACAAGCTGGCTGAGACGAGTTTCTGTTGGTGATGGACTTGTTTTCTTAAATATTTCTGTGTGCACAACGGCAACAGTCTCATAAATACCAGCCAGGGCTGGCATCTGCACTGCCGCTGTACATGAAACTGCTCAAAGTGCAGGTGCAATAAAAACCACTCAACAATGCTGCATGGGCACTGTGGAAAATGGCCCTAAGAAATGGGGATTTTCACAAATACCCAAAGCTGACAAAGCCTGTGCTTTAGATCTTAACTTTTTACCCCTATCACTAATTGGTCAGGTGGGTCATTGCAAAATGCTGATTATCTTGTTGTCTGTGTGGGCAGGTTTTGAAGGAAAAAATAAAGAATGGATGACGTGAATGGAAGCCAGGTAAGTGAAGCTAAGCCACTGATAGTTAATTTTATGAACATGTGTCTGTAGTCAGGGATTTTATTTTACTTTCACACCTTTTTTTTGCTGCTACAAGCTGCCTAATGCACAACGAGCTGTATTTGTTGTGGGGCAGTTGTATTTCCATTCCCTGCACTATTTTTTACAGTCTGTTTCAAGATCATCCTGCCCTATCTGATTTTGAGGAAGGCACATTACAATTTATTTTAAAATTTTCCTTTCTTTTGTCCCTTTATTTATGGCTCTGGTTTTGTAATTTCTGCTCATGCCTATGTACATGTGGCAGCTGTTAATATTAACTACACAGTCATGAAACCTTTACCGTGTTTTATCTTTCTCTGCCCTTCTTGTATCTTCAAAACAAAACAATCCTCTGCCCCTGCTCCCTGAGAATTTAGTCCTACTGAACCGGATAAAGAGGATTTCCACACCTTTGACCACAGCTGCAAGGTACCTGTGGTACAAAAACAAGGAGTTCACCTCTTCTTGAACCGGCTGAAGTGGCAGAGAGAGTTTGTAACTCCAGATTCCTGCTCAGGAGTGATGCAACAGCTCAGTGCTTGTGTCCCCTGCCCCTTCCCAAGGGAGCCTGGCTTATCAGGAGCGCCAGTGCCAAAGCTGGGAGGCTCAGCTGGTAAACACATGAAGTGCAGACCTTGGAAAATAACAATTCCCAGGCTGTGGGATGGATAATCCCTCAAAGACCAGCAGGACAGCCAAGGCAGACACCTCTGCAGAGTGCATGTCATGGATGTTGGCAGAATTTGGGTGGGTTTTAATGTATTTTTTTTCCTACAGCTCTTAAATACAAAATAACCCTCTTATTTAAAGTTATCCTATAAGTGTTACCCTATAAGTTATCCTATTAGTGTTAAGGATAACTTAAGTTATCCTAAGTTCGTGTATCTTAATACCTTCAGATTTGTTGGAAAAGCCTACTCAATACACAGTCTTTTAATAGTGACTACACTTTAAATAAAAACTATGGGATTCCACACGAAAAATATGATTTTCAGGATGTCCTTGCAGAGAACAGAGGATCCTTACAGAGACTCAAAGAGGAAGACACCCTTTGAGTGCTGGGAACCGTGAGAAGACCTTAATTCGCAAAATAGCCAGATTTTAGCATCCCATTACACGCCCCAGAAAGGCAGACTTGGAGCTAACAATTCAGGAGAGTGTCTGTACTTCAGCACTCGTTTGATCCCTCTCTGAGAAGACTTGGAATTTCTTAGATATGCTAAAGGTGACAAATCAGCCCAGATGCCCATGAGTCATTTCATCAGCACAAACTGCTTGACGTCAAGCACTCAGTTAGTCATTTATAAAAGGATTTCCAGGAGGCCACTGGGTCTCCTGCATCCTGTGCACCCAGAGAATGTAAATTTGATGTAATCTGAAATTGTAGCACATGTGATGGGGCTGCAGGAGTTGCAGCCTTGACTCTTACCCAGGTGGGAGGTTCTCCAGACTTTAGCTGCTCAGAGTGACCCCAAGATGCGTTAGAAAGTCTCTTTTCCCAGCCTGGCACTTGAAGAAGGAGTCAGAACTCTTCAGTTCTCGGTCTCAAGGCTGTTTATTGTTTATCTATAAAATTCTTTCTCCTGTCCAGCCGAGGTGCTCTCAACAAGACAGTCAG
Organism: Arremon aurantiirostris; assembly: GCA_035583995.1. Lineage (NCBI taxonomy): Eukaryota > Metazoa > Chordata > Aves > Passeriformes > Passerellidae > Arremon > Arremon aurantiirostris. Next base: position 111,701,081 of record JAXCLO010000001.1, on the reverse strand, counting down.
AGGCACTCTGCCTGCCCACAGGGCGGTGTTATCTTTTTATACTAAAAACTACGTGT
>JAXCLO010000001.1:111679645-111689873 GCA_035583995.1 Arremon aurantiirostris | reverse complement strand
TTGTCCTTTTATACTACAAACTACCTATAACATATTTACACTTAATTCCCAGTACCTATCACCTATGTTAGACAGTGCACTTCTACTCTAAACCAACCCCAAAGTGCCAACGTCACTGCAGAAAATGGAGAACAAGAAGAAGAAAGAAAGGCTGGACACACCCAGATTCCTCCATCTTGTCCTCATAACCCCCATACCAAAAATCCTAAAATCTACATTTTCACCCTGTGATTATTTTGTTATTATACCATTCAAACCTGTGTGACTTTCAGGTCTTTGTACAAAGCCGGTAACTTGTTCCAAGGGTCAAAATCAAATCCCCAGGTGTTCTGGGCTGTGTGCCAGGGTCTCTGAGCCCCCTGGCGGGGTCCTCAGCAACTCTGGACACCCTGAGGGATGCACTGAGTTCCGACACCTGGGGGGGCTCCAGTGGTGCTAAAAATTTGGATTCGAGTTTGGTTCCACAAGGCTTGGCCTCATTCTTATTTGGTTTCCTTCTGTCAGCTATTAAATGGGGAGCAGACAGCGGTTACCTGCCTGGCATTGTGAGGATAAGCACAATAAACAGGATCCAGACACCAAGGTCTGAAAGGTAGATTATCTTTTATACAAATAAGGAACTGCTAGGCCTTCTAGCAAAAAAACAACAACAAAAAAAAAAAAAAAAAAAAAACCAACAAAAGGAAAGATAAGGACTGAAGAAATTTTGCCACACTTGGCCTGACACCATGTGTGTTATACACAACAGAGCTGTGGTGTTTGCATCTCCCCACTGTGGCCTGTGCTCCAACAAGCAGTTATTGATCAGCAGGACTTATTTCAGCACCTCTCATCCAGAAATGCTGCACAGACAGTGCTCTCTCTCTCTCTCTTGCTTTCCCCCGTATTTTAATCTAAATTGATGCGTGGGAGAATGGGTAAGAAAAAGGTTGGAGATATCTTGCTGTATTTTATCACAGGGATTTGGACTGTTGGCATTGGGGTTTTTGGAGCTGCTCCATTTTTCTTCCTCTCCTTTAGTGTTGCTCAACCTTCTGGTCACAACTGGGAGAACAAATAGCATAGTTTATAATCTCTGAAGCATGAGTAAAACATGTTATCTTAAACTGCAGGCTAGCTATAAAAATAGCTGCAAATACTAACTATAAATATATAGTAACATAGAAATATTAGGGGAAGAAAAAAAGCCTAAAAAAATTTCAAAATGACCAGCTCTGTGTGGAGCCATATCCATGCCCTTTGGAGGATAACTGTGCTGGGGCCCATTTTTCCCTCTTTTTGTGGCTCTGGAGAGCCCCCATAGCCTGGATTCTCCCCTGAGTTAATGGTTAATGGGATTTTAGGCGAGGTGATAAATCCTGCTTCCTGCTTCAACCTGCACAGCCCCTTCCATCCCCCTCCCAAAAGAGGGGATTTGCATTTCTCCACCTCCTCCCCTGCCTCCACTCTGCTGCCCTGTGCATCCCCATTGGGGATTGCTCCAGATCTGAACAAAGGGAAGGGTCTTCAGCAGGAGAATGGGGGTGGTTTGTGTCTAAATGAAAACACAACAATACCTGGTGCTCCTGCTGCTGGTTTTGTGTTTTCCTTCTGGCTCAGTACTGGTTTGGTTTGTCTGGCATTTTCAGGGAATGGGACTGGGTTTTAGGAAAGAGAATTCCACCTTTCAACCCAACAATTGTGAGATCTGCATGGCAACTCTCATGACTGGGGAGCAGGATTTTTTGGGGAGGACATTGACAGACAGACAGAATGGCAGGGGTTGGGCATGGCTCCAGGTACAGACACCTAAATTTAATTTCCTGATGTGTAGGGGACTTCATGTGAGCTAAGCTGCTGCATCAAGGTAAGCCGAATTGCCCTCCCAATACTGCACATTGTACAGTGGAGTCTTAGCCAATAAAAGTAGCTTAGGACATCAGCATTTGGAACTAATTCCCCCTTTTAGTATTCTATCTTAACCTAAGTCAGGCTTTTGAAATAGTTTTTGGATGCTACACTTTTCATATTTTCTTCTTTTAAGGTTAATATTCTACTTTAGGGTACAGGCAGAGATACAGCCCTGCTTTTTTGTGACAATTCCATATTTGCATTATTGTTAACCATGTATTTGATTACCTTTCCAAAGCGAATCCACAAAAATATTTTAATCTTGCTGAATTAAAGATTAAAATTTTTAATTCAACAAAAATTAAAAATTCTTGCTCTACTGCTGCTGGGTGGGAGTAAAAACTTGCTTGGACAGCCATGCCATGAGCAGTCTGCAGTGGTTCACTGACAAAACAGTGGCAAATTCTGTAGAAAAGGCTTCTAGGTCTACAGGAGGTCAAAAGTGGAGGTCAGGAGGTCAGCAGTCAGCAATGCCATGGGTTTATGAAAATAAAATAAACACAGTGTGGAAGTATAAATGAGAGCAGTGCCTGCAAACGGGGGAAGGAACCTTTCCTCCCTGCTCCATCACTGGAGTTTTGTATTCAGGAACTGAGTGAGTACAATTCAAGAAAGCCCCAAGGAGAGTGGTGGGAAAGATCAGGAGCAAAACCTCCCTCCCGGGACTTCCAGGGAAATTCTGTAGCCTTGTTTAGTTTAAAGCAGTTGAAGCCAAAGGCTAGAAATTCAAATAAAAAAGTGATGTCCACACAAAGAAATTCTAATTTGCAGTAGGTGCCAGATCAATTTCAAATTTCAGGCCTAAAAACAAACACACAAAAAAATTCTGGTAATTCTTCTCGTGCATAGAAGTTGGAAGGTGTAGTAGTTTCTGCATCACTTTAGGATTCTGCATCCGAACCAGGTTCATTTTTACTCCTTAGATGTACCTACCCTGAACATAATCTGCAGACCAAACAGAATTCAGTCAATAAAACTGCTTTTGAAGGCACACAAACTGTATTCATGTTTATAAACCCCAAACCATGTCACTGTGCACATCAGCAGTGGTCAGGGCTGCCCTCCCTGAGCTGTGGAGCTGTTCCTTAGCAACTGCCAAGGTGGCCTTTGGAGACCACCTGGCAAATGATGGAGAAATAACCTCAAATCAATATTTCATGGAGGAGATACTGCTAATAGATTGCCTATATATAATTTACAGATACAGCTTTCTGCCTGTGAGTAAACTGTTAGGTAAAAATTCTTCTGATTAGCAACAACATTGTTATTTCATTTCTCATTTCTGTTAGTATTAATCCTATCCATTTTATATGTTGAATACTTGAATTCCAGGATTTGGTAGCTGTTTTCATGGAAAGAAAATCATGCTGAGATGAAGTCTGACATTAAAATGAAGTGATCAAGCAACTGTTAAAAACTCAAGCACTGTTTGCTTCCCTGGCTTGGAACTGAATTTGGAATCATGGCTCTGGGTGTAGAGGAAAGAGGGAGAAAGAGGAAGAAAGTGATTTTGCTCAATTACTGAATTAAATTCATGTCTGTGGAAACTGTGATCAGGGGATTCTGGTGAAGTCCAGCCTATAACCACAGCCTAAACACCAGATCATCCCTGTCATCCTCATGGATGGACCCTGCTAATCCAACCTGTAGTCCATTGCAGGATTTCTAGATGATTTTTACCATTCTCCTTAGTTTGTATTCCAGTTCCCCACTGCTTCTGAGGCCAATTCTTAGTATTGTTCAGTTCCTTCCCTGTAGAATAAGCCACTTGAGGACTAGACTGGCAGAATTAAATATATTCAGCCTGAATTAACCTGGTGAATAAGAATGTTCCGTGTGAAATTAGCTGCAATTTTTATATTACCACCAATGACAATTCCATGGCTGCTTTACAGAGTACTGCACTGAAAATGAACTATTAATCATAAATGAGCTGTTCCAAAAGTTAAATATCCTGAATATACAGGACTTCATTTCTCTGTTGGCAAAGATTGCTCTGTTAGATTTGACCAACTCCCTCTCTTCTCCAAGGAAATTCACTAAATATGTTACATTTATCATGTGCTAGGGATTGGTTTCCACCACTACACCAAGGCAGGAATTGTCATCTTTGTCACTTGCCTATTCAAAGAAAGAAATTACTACTCCAAGTGATTTCTTGTGGCAACCAATTTTAGAGGACTTAGAGGAAGGGGCCAGAGATTCAAATAAAAGAGTGATGTACACACAAAGGAATTCTAATTTGCAGTAGGTGCAAGATCAATTTCAAATTTTAGGCCTAAAAACAAATCTTGGGCTGCAGGAAGATGTTGCCTGTGGCAGAGAAGTTCTGCGTCAGAAATTCTCCTTGTCCTTGGCCACTTATCTGCAAATGTGCCAGTGTGGCCTTGATGTCAACTCTTGTGATGAGTTGGCATAAACCTCCTCTTCCTTTCCCTTTCCCTTTTTATTTTTTAGCTTATTTATTTCCAGCCCAGGTAATTTCAGAGCCAACAGTTGCACAGGGAGGAGGAGCAGGAAAGGGCAGCTCTGTCTCCTGTTTTGTAACACTGCCCTCGTCTGACTGAAGATGCCTTGAGCTGCGGAGTGCCCTTCACCTCAGAATTATATCAGTGAAATATCAAATATTTCAGTTCCACAGGCACTGCAGAGTGACTGGGGCAGGATGAGAGCTGGATGCTGAGGGGCTTGAAGCAGCAGAGGTGATGGAGGCAAACAGAGGAGCAAGTAACAAAATTTAGCCTTGAAAGACAGGAGAGCTTCCAGGAGAGCAAGGCTGTGTGGAAGGTGGATGTGTGGAGCAGCAGGTGAATTGAAGGGAAGATGCTCTAAAGGAGGCAGAATTTTGGAAAGGATGAGGAAGCATAAAGGGTGGCTGTGAGGCAAAGCAGAGAAGGGAGAATAGAACAAGAGAGTGACACAGCTCCCTCTGGAGCAGACCTGGAACAGAGAATTTAAACCATTGCCTGGAGCCGCAGCAAGGCTTTAAACTCTCTCACAAGGGAGTGATTTGGCCTGTCAGTACTGAAAGGTTACCAAATTCTTTATCAAGCACAACCAGCTCTGCTCTTCAGCAAGGCAAAACACCCCAAACTTCTGTAAGTGATGTTTGATGGGCCTTTATGATACAAACAAGGAAACATGGAATGATTTGGGTTGGAAGGGACCTTAAAGATCATCCAGTTCCAGTTCCAGCCCCTGCCTGCCATGGACAGGGATCCTTTCCACTATCCCAGGCTGCTCAGAGCTCCATCCAACCTGGCCTGGGACACTTCCAGGGATGGGGCATCCCCTTATCAATTTGCCTGGAAGCAGGAGGGAGGCTACAGTGCCACCTCATATGAGTCACTTGCCACAGCAAATTCCCAGCTGCTCCTTTGCATTTATTAATTGTAATCTAATTAATTGTCTCATTAATTATATCGAGAGATAGAGCACTGGAGCAGTGGGTGTGGAGGGACACACACTGTATTGCCATGTGCTAATTTGGACAAATCCTGAAAGATGTTTGAACTCATTCCTCTACTGCAAAAGGCTCATCCTGTTCACCACAGGAAAAACAAAATTTCCATGCAGCAACAACCGCTGTTCAAGCTTGTGGCTTGCCTTAAAACACAGCTGAAACCACTTTTGTTTTTCTGCAGAGTCAGACCTTCATAGATCAATCATGCGAGGAGGTTTCCTGCAGCTGTGATTTTTAAAGACTTCCCAGGTGCTCTGTGTTTCCCTTTCAGTGCCCTCAGAATCTATATAAACTGAGGAGGTTGTAGGGAGTTTCTCTTTTTGATTGTGTGTGTTTCTGTTGCTTTTAAGAGGCAATGTACATTTTGGGCTAAGAGATGCAATTTTTGCAACTTCCCTGTGCCAGGAGAGGCCTCACCTGGGAAGACGAGTCCATGAGAGAGCAGGTGAGAATGAAAGCAGCTCAGTGTTATTCTCCTTTTTGTTTGCTTGGTTTTGCTTTCTGTCTTTTCACTGTGAACCTGCCCGTGGGCACCTTTCAAAACAAGGTGGGGGATGAAAAGGTTGAGTTTTGCTTTAGTGAAAGGAAATTGTTGATTTGAGCGATCAAAGTGTGGCTGGTGATTTTCCCTGGCTGTTGGGAGCTGTGGGAAGGGGGGATGGAGCCAGAGAAAGGCAGGTGGATTTGGGACACTCTGCCTCCAGACTCTGACATTGGTTAACAGGATTTGAGAGCCACAGGTGCCCTCAGCTCACCCCACTGGGGTCCAGACTCATGAACTCAAGCTTTTGTCTTTCACTTGTTCACTCTACATAGATTGGGGGAGATTAAAGACAAAGTTGCAACAGATATCCTGGGAATGGTGGATTTCACATGATTCTAATGTTTCTTTGTCATTAAAAGTCTGTCATATATTAGTGCATAACTGCTTAACAGGCAAATGGAATATTGTAAACACTTCATCCTCAGTAAATACCACACTGAGGCTGTAATTGTGCCTTATTCAGGCATCTCCTGGATGAGAATTCCTTTGACTGAGTCTCACTCTGAGAGCCTGATTCTGTGCCCTGAGCAGTTTTGTGTGCTGCCCTCTGGATGTTGTGCACTGAAATAGTGAATGCAGATCTGAAGGGGCTCAGGACTTGTGGTGTGTTGCAAATGCACCTCTTCAGTGGACCTAAATGGACCTTCATTAACTAAATACATGAATAAATAAAATTCCAAACTCCTTAGTGGCTGCTGTGTGTGAACTTGCCCTCTCCACCTGATCCTGTTTGCCCACTCCTCACTTTGGGGTATCACTGCCTGAATTTGAGGCTGTGAGCGTTGGGTCCCCTCTGGAAGCTCCTGTCTTTGTGCTGCTGGTTTAGGTGGTAAAATGTACAATGGTGTGCCCTCACCTGAGGGTTCATGGTGCCTTTGTGGGGCTGCAGTGAATAAACTCTGTGAGGGAGTCCCTGGGGTGAGGTGATCTGAGTGATGCGTTTGTGTGCGAGACACACGCGAGGAACCGATGGCATTTCAGCGTTTTCTGGTGAAGACACCAGCTGTCCTGGAGGAACAGGACACCCATTGTGGGCCTGGATCTGCCTGCCTCCCTCTGGTGCCAGTGCGGCACAAAGCAAGGTTTTGTACCTCTAATGCTATTCAGCTCAGCAAAAGGTACAGCCTGGGACCAGCCAGAGACCATAACTAAAGAATTCTCTGCTTCCACCCCTCATATAAAGGTCATGTTTTCATATTTCAGTTATTTAAGTCAGCCTGCAGCATTTGTAAAGCGTCTGGTGCAAACAATAACAAAAACAAGGCAGTATTAGTCTTCATTAATTCTTTGTAACAGAGATTAGAACAGTAAACAAGTTTTATATCCCTCCTCCTTATATAAGGAGGATTCAACTTTGTTAAAGTGATCAGATTTTATTTGTAAAATTAACTGTAAAATTCAGTACTATTAATCCCAGATAGTCAACACTGACTCAAGCTTCATTGTCTTTTATTCACTCCAGGTGGGGGAAAATAATCTTATTTGGGAGGAAAAAAAAAAGTTTGGGATATGAACAATCTCATTCTCTTTTTAAAATGTTTGGTTTTCTGTGTCTTATGCTACATTGTTATTCTTCAGAATATTTTTTAGCTTTCCTGACATTGGAAATATTTACATATTATTATTGCAGTTGAATGAAAGCTGAGATTCCTGCAAAACAGCTTGCCTTTGGGAGTTTATATTTGAGTTTAAAAGAACAAGAAGGTGGGACTCCAGTGATAAAAGCAAAAGAATTGGCAACTCTTGTAAGTTTTGAAGCCAGGTAGGGAAGCATTGTAAAAGAGAAGAAAACAGCCTGGCAGGAGACATTTTCTGATGATGAAACCTCACAATAGTGAGTGGCCAGAGGAGGCAGAGGGGAGATTACAGGGTCACTCTATCCACTACAAGCACAGGAAAAAAATCTCCAACCATTGAGTCTGCCTTGTATTCATGGCCTTTGCAGGCTAATCCTCCCCTCCCCATCTTATCTGTTGATAATCTTTCTTTATCCTGATAAATGTTTGAAATGCAGGAACTTTTCCACACAGTCTCTGCCCTGTGCCAAGGGGATGTTCGGGGAGGAAATGCTAAAAAATATTCTGAAGATTAACAATGTAGCATAAGACACAGAAAACCAAACATTTTAAAAAGAGAATGAGATTGTTCATATCCCAAAGCTTTGTTTTTCCCCTCAAGGTTCAGGGCAGAAGCAGAGGCTGTTTCTGTCTATCTGTCAGTAGGGTTTCAATAAGGGTTCATGACTTGCTCAAAACAAGGAACTGGGCAAGGCTTGCTCACTTTCCCTGAAGAACCCTTATCCCAAAGAGTCTGGAAAATTCCTGGCCTTCAAAGAGGAACATGGAACAAGTGGGTCAGTGGTGTTTTAGCACTGAACAAAGGCTTAGAGAGCCCTGAAGAGGACCTAGCCCAGCAGATCTCTGGTTTTTCATTGGGCTGTAATTACAGGGGAGCTTTCCTGTCACACAGCTGAGGGTGTCCCTGGGTGATGGGAAAAGCACTGGTGATGCCTGTAGTGGTTTTGGTTCACCAGTTTGAGATTTCCCAGCCAATACACCAGTTAGTGTGGTGGGTTCAGTGCTGGGCGATCACCAGTGCACTCACTAAAATGTACTTGCTGTGATATAGGATTAGGAGAAAGGCAAAGCAAACTCAAAACTTTAAAAGGTTTTAAAGAAAAAAATTATTAACAGTAACTAAAAGAAAGGATAATAAGAATCAGAACAAAACCTTCAGGACACTTCTCCTCCCCCTACAACCTTTTCTTTCCCACTGGCAATGTAAAGAAACAAACACTAAAATTTCAGTCAGCTTACCACCTCTAAAATAGTCTTTCTACAGTTCGCTTAGGGAGAGAAGTCCCTCTTGTTAATGTTATGGAGACTTCTCCACAGGAAAACAGTTCTCTTGTGACTCTGTCCATGAATAGTCTGCTGTGACTCCTCTTTCAGCACAGAGCACATCTGTCAGAACCCAGGACATTCCTCTGGCTGCCCTGGAGGACTCAAGATCCTGGCAAGGGGCTCAGAGACCTTGGCACGGAGTCAAAAACAGCTGTGCCTTTGATTTTAACCCATGGAAACAATTACCAACTTTGTGTGAAGAGTTACAAGCCACAAGGGTTTAAGTAGAATGATAGTGAATTTATCACAGGGTGAAAAAGTAGAATGGGGGTTTTTAGAATGGGGGTTCAAGAAGCAAGATGGAGGAATCTGGGCCTGTTCTGTCTTTCTTCTTCTTGTCCTCCATCTTCTGCTATGGTGGTGACACTTCTGGATTGGTTTAGAGTAGAGACAGACTGTCTAACACAGGTGATAGGTATTGGAAAATTATTGTAAAGTACACGTAGATTTTGTATAAAAAGATAACACTGCCCTGAGGGTGGTGAACCTGCTGGACAGACCTCAGCAGGTCATAAAGACAATGTATTAGAGAAGAAAAAATAACCTTGAGAACCAGAGCCAAGGAGTTCTGCCTCCTTCTTCAATCTCAGTGCTGGGAAAAAGACTTTCTAACACCTGGGGGTCATCTCAACACCAGAGACCCCATCACACATCATGTCTGCTCAGAGAAGCAGCACCAGGGCTCACTGCACTCAGCAGCATGGAGAGGTATTAATTCATGCTCTGACAGCTCACCCTACCTCTGCTTCCCTCTCAAAGCTCTGAATTTCCCAGCCTGTCATCCTGGAGGGATGTTCAGAGAGTGTCCTAGCATGAACTGCACGCTGGGTGTAACGCAAACCCCTCGGTTTGTGGAACAAAGGAGCCTCTGTGCAGCTCCTGGCTGACAATGGGAGCTCAGTCACCAGGAGCAGCGTGGGCAGGAGGGAAACCTCCTTCAGCAGGGCTGGCCTGGCACCCAGGTGATGGGAAGTGTGTCATCCTTAACTCCCCAAGGAGCAGTGTCCCTGTCTGCAGCTTGCCTCCAGTCAGGGACATGACTGGGCTCCATGTTCTCAGAAGGCTGATTTATTCTTTTATGATATACATTACATGTGATAGTACACGTGATATTATGCATTATTTATATTCTATATTATATACTATATATTCTATATTATGTATTATATTATTTATAGTATATATTATATTATCGATTATAATACATAATATACAATATATAATATATTCTATATTATGTATTATATATTATATTATGTATTGCATTTTATATTACATTATATATTATATAACATACAAATTACAAAATATATATTGTATATCACATTATATTATATATTATATATTATATATTATATATATTATATTATATTATATATGTTATATATTATATTATATATGTTATATATTATATTATATATTATTATC
>JAXCLO010000001.1:111659355-111672925 GCA_035583995.1 Arremon aurantiirostris | reverse complement strand
AGGCTGTGTGATGGCAGCAATACAGGGGGAAAGGGAACTGTGGGGAGAACAGAGGGCATCTAAACTACAATAACATAGCTGTACATCACTAAAGCTTTTCTTAATATTCACACAATAGTTATCTTTTCATTGTGAGAGCAAATTATCTCATTATCCCTCTATAACAGGGTGAGTGCTGATGGTTGGCAGATCTGTACAGGTGTCCTCATCCTGTGTTCATGGGATGTTATCCCATCTGTGAAAAACGCCAATCACTTGTTTTGAAAATTTAAGAAGTTTAATAGTAATAAAATAGTTATAAAATAGTGATATAATTAGAGTAATAAAAATTTGGACAATTTGGATTAGGAAAATATGAGACAATAAAAACAAAGAGTTACGGACAGTCCAGGTACCTCTTTCTGGGCAAAATAAGCCCAAAAAAGAACCCACGTTAACAGAGGATTAACCCTTAGAAGCAACAGCCTGTTGTATATTCACACACCTCATACATGATGCATAAATTCCATTCAAACACAGGATTCTGTCTGGTCATCCTCAACTTCTTCCTCTGAGTCCTAACAGCGCCTTTGAGGCGGGAAGAAGTTCATTTCTTCTGATAATGGGGCAATAAATTCTTTTTCTCTGAAAAATTCAGGTGTCCTGTGACTGATATCTCAGTGTGAGTCCTTTCTTTAGAAAAAAAGTATCCTACATAGCATAGTTTCTATTTTAACAATTTTTATAACCTAAAATTATATTTAACACACTACTTAAGAGAACTAATACAGCATTACTTTCTAACACATATAATATTCATTTTAATATTTGCAAAACCCAATCGTAAAGTACATGCATTTTTCACAGCAGCAAGATCAGGTCCACAAAAATGAAAATAATAGGAGAAGTTAGATGTGACCATCAGGTTTCTCATGAAAAAAAAAAAAGGGAGCAGAGAATAGACTGGGAGTGCATTAAGCAGAGAAGAGGTGACTGCTCAGAGACCAAGCCCTGGATGCCCTCCCTGCACACCCCAATGTCCTCACCTGGCTCCCTGCCGTGGTGTGGGAGGAGGGAGGAGAAGGAAGGAAGGAAGGAGAGCAGGAGCTTCCACCTGTGGAGCTGAGCCTTGCCTTGAACTCCTGCCTGGCAGCAGGGCATGGAGCACAAGGGGCAGAGCAGGGGCAGCAGCCACCCTGCCAGGGCTGGGGAGGATGGAGTTGGGGGTGACCCTGAGCTCCACAGCAAGATCTGGAACGAGATGCCACTCGGTGCTCAGAAAAAATATCTGTGTTTTCTTCCTGTGGCTGTCTTTCTTTGTTTTCTTGGTATTATTCGAAATACCTTCACTCAAAGAAATAATTTTCCAAACACCAGATTTCTTAGGAGGACAGGACAATTATTTCAAAAGTGTTTTTTGGGGGGGAAGTACACACATACACAAACTCTGTCAGGGACAACCTTTCACAAAATATGATTCTAAAATCCATGCATCTTTCGACACAGGAATCTAATTAATAAATTTTTTTCTTCACAAATGAAGCAATCCTCTCCCAGGCTGTCGTGCCAGCCATGTGCTGGGGCTGAGAACTCAGGTGTCTGTAGACAGGTCACTCCTGGGACGCTGAAAGAAATGATCTGTTATTTCTTGTAACCAGAGGTGACTTGGTAATGAGTGTCTGTCCCAATGGCACAAGGCTGAGCCTGGCACAGACAGATTTGCCCTGTAATGATGATACATGATTGATACAAGAATATTTCACCCAGTTACCCTGCAGACCTCTCCCACAATATCATCTTGTGCAAGGGCACTGAAATCTCTGTTGACATTGAGTGTGTCCGGCTGTGTCATTCTGTTTCCAAACAAGCCACTCCTCCTCCCCTTTGTTTCCTAAACCTCTCACTGAAAAAATTATTTACTTCAGTGCTGAGCCACAATGAGAAAAAATTAGATATTTACAAAGCAAGCCCAAAAATAATCTGTAGGAGGGCACTTTTCAACTAGAAAAGGAAGGAAATGCTTTTTGGGGAGTTGTTTTAGGGGTGATTCTTTCATTATGTTCTTTTATCTTCTTCATGCTGAATTCTTTGGGGAGAGGGAGATAACTTGCACGAAGCAGATCCATTGGCTGACAAGTGTCTCATCTGAATTTCAAGAATTAATTGCCCTCAAAAGAACTATTATTGCCTCATCTGTTTTTCTGTGCTAAACATGAATGCTTTGGGATGGTAACTTGTCTGTTGACACCTTGTCTTCCTGCTTCCCCAAGTACTCATCCACACTTAAAATACTTGGGATTTTTTGAGGGGAGGAGAGACTGTTGAGGTTTTTTTGTTTTGTTCTTTTTTTTGTTGTTCTTTTTTTTGTTCTTGGTTTTTTTTTTAGTGTTTGATTATCAACAGAACTGGGTTGTATAAAGGTGTGGAACAAAGGGACCCTTTCATACAAGCACAAGTTTATTGTCAGCACAGGAATATCTTGAAAAATGTACAGAGGTCAGTTCTTAGTACGGGTGATATTCTGTATCTCTACAGATATGAGTAGATAAGGAGATATTTATAGGCAAATGAAGCCTGGGTTTCCTTTTTCAGTTGAAAAGTTTATATGTTTTTATGCCAACTATAAAACTGTCTTTAAAAAAAAAAGTTCATAAATTATTCAGATTAGAAGCGTCAGTTGCTGCCACTGGATTTTCAGGTGTCCAGTTGGAACTGGAATTAGGGCTTGTCATGTCCTCTCTTCTTTTAGGATCAAGCTTCTATGCTGAAAAACATCTCCAATGAGGAAATATTATATGGCTTGGATGAGTAGAAAATATACCATAGAAGTCTAAATGTTCTAAGAAATCCAGCCCATTAGGAAACAATAAGGACATTCCTGTCCTGTATGAGTGATTTTAGAAAGGTGATGTGAAGCTGCCCAAATAAACCTGAAACTGCACCAAAAATAAAAATTAAATTCTGAGGTCAGAGTAATTTTTCATTCAAAAATATTTTTGTCAGGAAACTCAAGTTTGTGTATGAAAATGTATGAAAATGGCAGAGGTTCTTTTTGTGTAACTCTGCACGTACACTTGTTGCCTCTTGTATGCAGTCTGCAGAGCAGTCACACAATGACAAAGTTCAAGTGAGTAATGGGGTTTTTTCTTAAGGCTTTATGTGTGCAGGGATTTATAGATCCTGTTGCAATGAGTTATCCTGTGTGGTAACTTCAGAAATAGATTCAGAGTGAACTTCCTTGCCAGTTAAGGAAAGTTATATATGTCAACAGACTTATTCAGTAAAATGCCAGACTACACAGCAAGCTCTGTATGACAAATGGTAATGGGCAAAAAAAAAAAAAAAAATCTGGTGATTCTGTAGTCATCCTGCACTTAGGATGGATACCAAATGTGGCCACTGTTCAAAATGAGCAGAACACTCATCTGGCCAGTTTTGAAATCTGAATTTCTTCATGTTTTGGAGAGGAACCAGTCAGGTGCTGAATGCCAGTCTGCTTTTGGGTTCTTACCCAATTTCCTTATTTGAGCACACTCCTAATTGTGCCAGTGAAACGAGGTTAAAAACCTCATTTGGGCCAGAAATACCCACGGTGGTTTAGGGTCAGTGTGACTTCTGGCAGCGTCCCTGCAGTGGCAGGGACTGTGCCCCTGTGCTTTGGCTGCTTTGGTGCCAAGGGATTGCCCACAAAAGGGTCTGAACCAGCCTGAGCTCAGCCCTGCTCTGTTTTCCAGCCTTGCTGGTGGCTGGCTCAGCAGTGCAATGGCCTGGGTTGCAAATACCTCAGCAGGCAGCAGCAGCATCCTAAATTGCAGCTATTAAACTTGGCATGGCCTGCCTGACCCATGCTCTGCAAAGCTTTGCTGGAACTGTTCTGCTCTAAGCTGGTAACAACAAGACCTTTGCAATCTCTGTGCTTGTTTTAGTAAACTGATCTTATCTGCAGATCAAAATAGATTTTAAAGGTGCTAAATGCTGGCAGTATATCTCCTATAGCAACACATTTGTTGCAACAGGTGAAGGTTTAAGACTGAAGAGAATGTTGGGCTTGGCTGCTCTTTGCACTCCCTTCAGCTTCAGGGAGGCTGTGGGAGGGATGTGAACCCCTCCACTGTACAGAAATGTCACTTTTGGGGCTCTCTGCAGTGTGTGTTGCACTCTGGGCTCTGATTTGGGCTGTTATCACTCCGTTTCATAAGGACAATATTTACTTTGACACACGTGGTGTTTTTCTTTCCTGTGCCTTACTATTAAATCCACAGCTAAAAGCACGTTGCTGTGTAATTACACACACATGTCTTGCTTTGGGTTTAGAAATAAAATTGCAGTTATCTGCAAGGGGTATCTCTATCAATTCCAACAAATCAGAGCCCTCTTGTAGAACTTGCTGTGTCTCTCCTTTCAGCCTCAGCTGGAATGAATTCTGCAATTACCTTTGGTGGCAGAGATCTGTGAAGGTGCCGAGGTTTTATTTCTCAGCTTCAGAAATGATGTTGTGATGATGCTGAAACACATTACAGCACTTAGAGGGTGTTATATAACAAGTTAAGTGTGTGCTGGAGCACTTTGGCCAGGAAATTGGGCTGGGGAGAAGAGTCATCACAGGTCAGGGTGTGTGGTGGGGAGGAGGTCAGGCAGCCTGGGGATTTTGGAGCAGAGCTGGATTGGAGGCGCTGCTGCTGCTTTGGGAGTTCTTCCCAAACACTCTGATTGTGGAGGAGCATTAAACCACAAATGGGCAGTGCTGGGCAGAGAGAACTGCTTCATGACCTGTGCCCTAGGTGGTGAATCAGAGCTGAAATCAGGGGGCAGAGGGTGTTCGAGGGCTTTCCTTGCCCCATGAACCTCAGCTGCCCAACAGCCTTCAGCAAAGACACCACAAGGGCGCATCTTTGCAGTCACAGCCACAGCACCTTATGGGACAGGAGATGGATAAAACCCAGCCATGAACATGGTGGAAAATCCCCTGTCCATCCTGAGGCCCAGGAGCAGAGCTGGATTTCCCTGCCACCATCCCTGGAACACGCCCAAAGCCTGCAGCGAGTCTGCACTTGTGCACCTCCAAGCTGTGCTCTGGCTGCAGCAAGGAGCTGGAGCCCCCAGATGTTTCCCAGGTGTTATTAAACACAGGAGGGGGAAGAAGAAAATACACTTGTCTAGTGCTGTTTTGTCAAAATACAACCAGGACAAGCACAAACTAATTAGAAATCGAGACAACTCCCATATAAAACGCAATGGTGTGTCATGTGTGTGCCAACAGGCAAAGCGATTACTCAGTTGTTGTTCAGGCAAAATTCCCACTGAGTAAGGTCAGAGTAATCAGCCCAGGATCTGTCCCTGCTGAGCTTGCCCCCAGTTGCCACCTTGCTCTCCCTGTGAGGAGCTCCAGGCGCTCTCTGCTCCCGGCCGGGCGCGTCCTGAGCTCAGGGCTTTGCTGACTCAAGGCAAGGCTTGGCATCACCCTGGACATCACCCCATCCCCTGGGAGAGCAAACACAGCCTTGTGGGCTCCTCCATCCCTGTGCATACTGGAATTGCCACAGGGATGAGGCAATGCTGCCTGTGGGACTGATCACAGCCAATTGATCCCCCTCCCCTGCCTTTCCATACCGTGCCCTTCATCCACTGTGAAAAATGCCAATCACTTGTTTTTAAAATTTCAAAAGTTTAAGAGTAATAAAATTGTTATAAAAATAATAACACCATTAGAGTAATAATAATTTGGACAATTTGGATTAGGACAATATGAGACAATAAAAACAAAGAGTTACAGACGTCCGGGTACATTTTTCTGGGTAGCATAAGCCTGAAAAAGGACAGCCTTTAACAAAGGATTAACCCTTAAAAACAACAGCCTGTTGCATATTCATACACCTCATACATGATGCATAAATCCCACTAAAATACAGGATTCTGTCTGGTCATGGTCAACTTCTTCCTCTGAATCCTAACAGTGCCTTCGAGGTGGGAAGAAGTTCGTTTCTTCTTATAATGGAGCAATAAATTCTTTTTCTCTGAAAGATTCAGGTGTCCGGTGGCTGCTATCTCGCTGCAAGGGCTTTCTTTAAAAGAAGTGTCCTACATAGCATCGTTTCTATTTTAACATTATGCTATAACCTAAAACTACATTTAACACAATACTTAAAAGAATTAATACAGCATTACTTTCTAACACAACACATATAATATTCATTTTAATATGTACGAAAAGCCAATCATAAAATGCATGCATTGTTCACATCCACTCTTCCCCAAAAGCTGTGCTGGTCTCTTCCCCACTGCAGGGTGGTTAGGGAGGATTGCTGGTGCCTGGGCCCCTTCTGACAGCCCTGCTGTATCCCCTGAGCCTCACAGTGTCCTGAGGCAGGTGTATGTTTTGCTCCATTTCTGTATTTTTGGGGTTTGTATGCACTGGGGATTCCTCCTGTGTTCTCTGGAGATCTGTGATGGTAGAGCCGTGGTATTTTTGGGCAAAATCCTGGCTGTGTCAGACCATTCACACTTCTCCCTGAACTGGTGTTACTCCTCAAAGCCCACCTCCAGGGCCTGTCTTTACCATGGAGGTCCAGGGCTTGGTCAGCTTTCAGGATCTGGACCAAAGTTTTTGATCCCCACAGGGCAGGAGAGGGTGGCTGTGCTTTTTTTGAGGGCTAGGACTCTGGTGGCTGGGTAGTCCTTAATGTCAGTGTAACGGCACTGCTAGACATTAAACTGTGTCACACTGTGTCCCCAGCCTTCTATTTCAGGGATTTTCAGTTCCCTGCCTCCTTTTCCCCCTCCCTTGCCCTGTCCCTGCAGGAATGGATTGCATTAAAAACCAGGGGTTCTCACCATCTCCCACTGCTCCCCATTCACTGGATTGCATTCTAGGTTAAAAACCAGGGGCTCTCATCATCTCCCACTGCTCCCCAGTCACTGGATTGCATTCCTAGCTTAAAAACCAGGGGTTCTCATCATGTCCCACTGCTCCCCAGTCGCTGGATTTCATTCCTAGCTTAAAAACCAGGGCCTCTCCTCATCTCCCACTGCTCCCCAGTCACTGTCCTGGGCAAGGAGCTGCAGCTGCCCCTCTCCTGAGCTGTGGGTTTCCCCTCCTGGGTCCTTCACACCTGCCCCTGGCCAACTCCCCTCCGCTCTCCTTTCCTCCCTGGGCCCCACCCAGCTTTATCTCAGAGAGAGGCAGAGATATGACACACAGCTGGGCTCACCTGGCTGATGATGTGTCCCCAATTAGCCCAAATGCAAGCTAGCACAGCAAGGAGGAAAGGAAGTTCTAGGGAGGGCTTGAGAGAAAATGTCCTGCTCTGTGGCAACAGCAAAGGCAAAAAGAAGAAAGATTGGATTTACAGAAAAAAGGAGGCTGCAAGGTGGACTTCTGGGCCAGTTGGCAGGACTCATGCACAGACAGGACAGTTCCCACTTTGACTTCAATGCATTGTGCTCAGTAGTGATTTTCTGTTTATATTTCACTTTATATGCTCCTGGCTTGATGAACCCTAAAATGGGGTAGGTTTGAACCAGCACAGCCCAGAATTTGCCAGAAGAAATGTCCTTTTTACCCAAAGCTCTTACCCAGCAATGAACTCACAGTCAGTTTTCTTTCTCAGGAGTCAATAGTACAAATTCAGGATTTCTACTCATGAACATATTTCAACATGTACCTAAGGAAGACTTTTGAGTGTTTTACCAGAACAATGGGTACTTAAAAATCACAGAATGGTTTGTCTCGGAAGGGATAAAGATCAACTCCTTCCAGCCCCTTGTCATGGGCAGGGAACCTTCCACTAGAAAAGATGGAGTTGTAGCTTTTGGCATTGTGCAAGAGCAATGCTCTGGGAGGAAATGTCTCCCTTTCTGCTGCTGTGGGTATTAAGTGTGGCTGCTGGGAAGGAAAAGGCCTGTCCTTTGGGAGAGTCTTATTAAGGGAAACCAGCTATTAACAGGTATATATGGAAAGGGTGGGGTTCCTTATTACTGCACTCATTTCAGCATCTGCTATCTGCCTCAGGAGTGCATCATGGTGATATCAGCCTTTATTAATATAAAACTCACTATTACACATCCCTGATTACACCACAGGTGTAATTCAGGGGCTCCCTGACACTGCAGCCTATCTGATTAAAGTGGCAGTGCAGAGATCAGCGACACCAAATTAAGCTGTCAGTGTCAAGGATCTTTTGGTGCAAAGTTAAATTATATCCAAGGATTAAAACCTGGGAGACTGTGATCTAATTAACTGAAGTTTATCCTGTGAGTGGTTTGGATGTAATAACTTGGTGATGCAGAAATGAAAATGCCCAATGGCCAATTTTCTCTGTGGGAAAGTGAGAAGTTACTTGGGTTTGGTATGTGCTGTATGACTCCTCTGTGTGGTTTTTTGATTTTTTTTTTCCCAGTCTAAGGAATATACCATTGTGGAAAGATGTAGTCACTTCATTCTTTTCCAAGCATGTATGGATTACAGAATTCTCCCTTTCTCTTTGAGGAAAAGTATCTTTATCTCGTTCCTGTCTTTATTACAGACTTACCACAAAACTCTAATTAGGGGAAGCATGTTTCTAGTGGTGAGGCTGCTAAGAAATTAGCACTTCTGTTCTGAAGTTCAGTGTTGACACTTAAATGCTGTGTGGGAATAAAAAAGCCTGCATTTCTTGCACAACAAAACTCAATTACTCCTAATGAAACTTTTCCAGAAACCTTTCATTTTTATAGTACAAGCATCTTGTACTCTTTCATACAGATTTTAATACAGACTTTAATAGCAAGATCATAGTTTAAAAAAAATCTTTCATACAGATTTTAATAGCAAGATCATAGTTTAAAAAACATCACCCTATCAAAACAATATTCTCATTAATTGTGTTAATATGAAAAATTGTTTGGTTCCTTGCTTTCTTGAAAACACTTAAACCAATTCTAAAATACATTTAATTCTTTAAAATTAAAATTCCTTTAAAATTCCTTTTTTCCTTTTTAAAATTTCCCTTCCTATTCCTTTTTAAAATTCCTTTTTTTGTGGTTTCAATACAAAACTCTTCCCCCAGATGTTGTGATCACCTTCATGCAGCGCACGAGTGCCCCGTGTTCCACCTGGCAGCTGCAGGGTGGCTTCAGAGGGATTTTCTGGGACTCAGCACAGCTGAGCATGAGTCCCACAGTATTTACCCAGCCATGAGACAAGCAGGTGTAATTATATTGGCCTTTATCATTTTCTCATGGCTGCCAGGCTGATAAGCTGCCCTTGGTGAGGAGCCTGTGTGCTCCTGTGCCTGTGAGTGCACACAGAGACACCAGGGCTCCCCACTGGAACCCCAAATGGAGAGGAAACTCAGCTCTCTTTGTCAGAATTGAAGCTTTTCTTGTCCTGCTGTTGGTAGTGGGGACTGTGATGTGGTTCAGTCATGTCTCAGGATGTCCCTTCTCCTTTTATCCTTCTCACTCTTCCATATTTGCTCTGTGAAGTCAGGTCCCTCAAATTGATCCTTCTTCAGAGAACTTGGTGCCCAAACTGGCCTCATTCTGCACAACTTGGAAATAAATAACTTTCTCCAAGTGCCATTATGTTGTGTCTTGTAATAAGTCTTGCTTTCTTTTCTTTTTCCTCCTCCAAACTCAGGCTGTTGATGTGCAGAGGAGCCTGGTGGTCCTGCCCTGTCAGTGAGCAGAGGTGGGAAGGAGGATTTTATCATCTGCCAGTCAGTGGATGCATGTGAACAGGCAGGAGAAGGCAAGCTGGCCTTTGAGGCAAAAGATGAGCTGAAAAAAAAAAAAAGAAATATTTTTCAATGACAGTGAGAAAGTGGCATAAGGGATGAAAAGAACTGTGCACAACTTAAGGAATGAAAAATGTCCCAGATTCAGTTTCTTTTCAGTTTCTTTTTCAAGATATCAATATTTAATCATACAATTTTAGGGAGGAGCTAGCTGGGGATCAATACTTGTGTTTCAAGTAGTGCCTTTGACCCACTCACATGACAAGCTTGTAACTTGGTGTCTAAATAAAAGCTCTGGTGATAAGTAACCAGTGCTGCTCCTGAGTGAACTGTACAGGAAATGTGCTGGATTTTTACTCACTCAGTTTCCAGCTAGGGAGACAGACACTGGAGTGAAAGCTGAGCCTGAACTCATGACTGGAAACGTCAGGAATTGGAAATGGTCATCATTGCTCACAGCTTAACTCAGCTTCCCATTCCCAAGCACCTTTTTGTTGTTACTTGGTCAGGTTTCTCTTGAGGGATGTATTTTCCAGTCTTCTCATCTCTCTCAATTCTCTTTCCCTCAGTATTGCAACTCCTGTGAAGCCTCCTCATACCTTTAAAACACTTCCCACACCTCTTGTGGCCAGAAAATTCCCCATTCACCTCCAAATCATCTCTGGGGAGAAGAGAGCAGAGGATGATGTGAGGAGCTGGGGTTACATTTCTGCAGCGGGTTTGGGATGGTTAGTTTAAGGGCAAAACCTGTAATTTTCTCAGAATTTATATTCATTTCATGAAGACAAAATTCTTCTTTCTGTTCCACTTTTAATTGGCACTTTTAATGTATCATACTGTGTGCTAGCAAAAAGAAACATGTTCTCTTTATGCTTCCTCCCACTTTTTGATTCTTTCCCATTCACTCTGTTCACTTGAACATCTGATCAGCCAATTTGTCTATCTAAGGTTTCTCAAGATAAATATATGATTTGCCATGTGCACCAAAACACGCTAAATGGATAAAAATAAGGAATGTTAAGGTTCTTTAAGACCTCAAAGCTCTATATGCCATATTAACTTTCACAAGAAAAGTTTCATGAATTATTTTGGAGATGTTTCACATGGTGAGGACTCTTTCAGTCTTCCTCTCTTGATGCCTTTTTTCCCCCTTAACCAGAAATACATGTTCTTTTGCCTGGTGCCATTTTGATACTCCTACCATTACCTCCCATGCATACCCTTTCCTTTAAGTATTTAATTGATGCTGGAGACTGTGCCCTGTTCAAAAACAATTACATTAACTCCTGTATTTTTCACCTAATGTGGTGTATGTCTGCTGCAGCCTCCAAAGGCTTAATAACAAGGCTAAATGCTCTCTGTGGGTGCAGTGAAGATTAAGCTGGTCTGGGTATGGAAAGTGTAGAAAGAAAAGTGGAGGGGAAAGGCTTTTGTTCAACTGAAGTGGGGTGGGGAACCTTTTCCTCACCTGGGGCCACACAGGGTTCCCAAGCACTGATGTCTCAGCCTGTGGCACACACCAGTCAGCAATTCCTTATCCCCCAGATCTGAGATGAGAGCACAGCTGCATCCAGTGGGATCTGTGCCCTTTCCTGCCCTACAGCACCAGGACCCCTCATCCTGCTGAGCCTGAAGCCCCCAGGGATGGCACAGTGTTCTGGGTTGACTATATGGTGCTTTTATCCCCAATTGTCTTGCTCTGTTATGCTGAATAATAAGTTTTTTACCTTTAAGCATTGTTCCAGAGAGTGAAGGGGGAGAGAAGAAGCTGCAGATTGTTTTCAGACACTGCACTCACTCCTCCACATTCCTACTCCTGACTGTGTTGTCTGCGGATGGACAGACAGCGAGACAGAGCTCTCCTTTGCTTTTAGTTAGTTTAGCTAGCTGAGGCAAAGAAGTTCCCTGGACTGTGGGGTTTTTTCCCTTTTCTTTGACCTGTTTAAACCTGCCCTGGACTGAACACCCAGGGGAGCACCGGCAGCTCACATCTGTGGCCCACTGGGCTGGGCCTGGGCCGCATCATTTCCAGCACCAGAGGGACTGATAAGAGACTGAGTGAGCTGAACTGCAACCTGGGGAGGGCACTTTCTGAGTTTGTCATTTCTTTTGGAGCAGCAAGGGGTTTTATTGTTTAATATTGCTTAGGGTTTATTGTTTAATAAACAAGTTTTTTCCACTTTTCTCCAAGGAGGTATTTTGTCCTGGACCAGTTGGGGGGAGGGGCTGGTTGGATCTGCTTTCCTAGAGGAGCCCCTTTGGGAGGTCTCTCCTGAACCAGGACACTGACCCGCCAGTAACTTGTGGCTCGGAGCTGCGGCTGGGCTGTGTCAGGATCGGCCTCATGGTTGGTCTTTGGTTTTTTGCACGGTCTGCAGAGGTCTCTGGTCTCAGCCGCGCTTGGGGAAGGGGATTTGATAATAAGATCTTCACAGCCGCGGTCAGACCTGCTCCGGCCCGGGCTCTGCAGCCTCCCCCACCTTCCTGCTCAGCAGCTGCTGGAGCCTGTCCTGGCCAGACCCGGAGCCAATGGAGGGGGGAGGGGGGGGGGGGGTGGCCGGTGGGCAGCCCAGGGAGGGGGAAGGGCCCCGGCCTGCCGCAGGACCCTCCAGCCCGGCCCGGCTTGGCCAGGACTGGGCCCAGGGCCCACCACCTCCTCACCGACCGGAAAGGAAAGAGGGAGTTCCCAGGGTTTTCCATTTTTAACATGTGTGTTTCACAGAGGTGTGTCCAGCTTCTCAGTGGTTCCACAGACCGTCAGTTGCACAAAAAGCTTTGCATCACTTCCCTGAATTTCCTCCCATTCTGTAATATATGGTAGGGATAATCCATGCTATTAATGTATGGTATAAAATACTGTAAAATCCAAACTATGTCTCTGACCATCCCGGCTGGGAGCAGCTGTCTATTCAGATTACAACGAATTCCCGGACACAAGTTAAGATAACGATCGACACCTTAATGTAAGAATAGAAGCTTCCAGGGCGATGATCACCGTATCCGAGTCGTTGGGAACCACCCAAGAGCGATTATCACCTTGCCAATTGCATCTATCAAGATAGTCAGCAGCGCCAACCTGATACATCTGAATACATGACTTCCTAGGAGCCCATTGACGCTGACTACACACCTGGAATCGGCTTTTGTCCAGCTCTGCACATTGAAAGGAACAGTGATGCATGTGAAGAGTTACAAAGGCAATTTGGACATCTTTGCCTCTGGCACAATAAACTGTATAAAACCTGGTTGCAAGAAGCAGCATTCGTGAATGGGGGAGGCTCTGACATTCTAAGGGTCAGGTCCAGGTTCACTCAGTGCCGATCCCAGGCTTGACGCTGTCTCTCTGGCTGTGGTGGTCTCAGAGACGGAAATTGGGTCACACAGATAGATAATTAAATATTTTTGAAATTTATGATAATTTTGGCTCACGATTTGATCATTTATAACACATTCCAAACCAGGACAACATCACTGAAGGTCTTTCTTGTCCTGAAGCAGGAAACAGCTGAAGAAGGTTAATAGGGACATCACACTATGGTGATGACAAAAGTGTCTTTGATTAATTGTTTCTATATGTTTCCAGACACAGGTGTGTCTCGGTTATGAGCATGAGGAAACCTCAGAGCAAAACCATGCACTTAGGAATTAATCAGATAATGCACATAATCAATAACACATGTGATATTATATTTGTGAAAAATGCCAATCACTTGTTTTTAAAATTTTAATAATTTAATAGTAATAAAATGGTTATAAGAATAGCAATATAATTAGAGTAATAAAAATTTTGGACTGTAGATAAATAGCTATGTGACAAGAACCCAGCTAATCTAAGTTCTGCACCTGCAAGGACACTGTCCTTGAGCATAGCTGTGTTA
>JAXCLO010000001.1:111632394-111647548 GCA_035583995.1 Arremon aurantiirostris | reverse complement strand
AACTTCTTTGCCTCAGCTAGCTAAACTAACTAAAAGCAAAGGAGAGCTCTGTCTCGCTGTCTGTCCATCCGCAGACAGCACAGACAGGAGCAGGAATGTGGAGGAGTGAGTGCAGGGTCTGAAAACAAACTGCAGCTTCTTCTCTCCCCCTTCACTCTCTGGAACACGTCTTAAAGGTAAAAAACTTATTATTCAGCATAAACAGAACAGACAACTGGGGATAAAAGCATCATATAGTCAACCCAGGACAGGATGCCAGGAGCAGTTCTGCAGCTCTCTCTTTTTCCAAAGCCGGCAGAGACAAGGATGGGAAGTGAGCCCCTCAGTTTCCAACTCTGCAAAGATTTTTGTTTTGGAAATGACATACAGCTAGGAGTTTTTTGGCACAGAAAACACTGGTGAAAAGGCAGGAGGTGCAGACTGTGGGTTGTGCCTGTGGCCCAAGAGCTTGTCTGCATCTGCACTGGCTGCCCTGGTTTGCTGCACTAAAGCAAACTTCTTCTCTGGGAATTGGTGCAGTGAGAAATGTGTCAGGAGAACAGAGATGATCCTGAGAGCAGTTTGGCTTGGTGAACAATGGAGCAGTACCCCCTTTCTTTAATAAATCACCATCAGAATCTGGATTTATGTCAAGACCTGGGAAATAAAGGCTTTTCTGCTTTGGGAAGTCAGTGGTCAGGCTGAGTTAATCTCAGGGCATCCAACATCTTCTTCAAGATCTGCTGAATAGATTTTAAATCTTACATTTTTTTAAAGGAAGATGTAGTCTTTTGTGAGCTGGAAGACTGGCAGAGGTGAGGCTGAAGTCAGCTTTTACATTCACCACAAATGTCTAGACTTAGATTTTGCAAATGCCTAAACCCCACTGCACGTGTGCTTTTGGATGTGTGATAGAAGTTTCCAATGTCAGTTATAATTGTGCCCTGCTAAACCTCCTACAATGCCCCTAGCTAAGCATCTTTGCAAAAGCAAGGCAATGCTGGGGCAAAGCCAGCCTCACTGGGGGTTTTAAAACACAGCAGACATCAGTAATTCAGCACAGGACTTGGCATGTTCTGCCTGTTAGTGGACTAAGACAAGCAATCCTATTTAAATAGATAAAAGGGAAACGCATTGGACCCGCTCCCTGTTGAGGCAGGGTCAGGGCATGAACTCCTGTGAAAACTGGCTCTGCCAGGATTTATTTCCTCTGATCTGATCAGGCACTGGAGACTGGGGTGGGGGAGACTCGTCAGGCAGATTTCTCTCCTTGTGCATGCTCTGAGTTGGCCCATGGCCCTTGTTCCTGTCAAGGGTTACTCTGTGCCTCTGGGGCAGAGCAAACAGGCTCCTGCCTGCTCTTCCAGGGGAGAGTGCAGAACATCCTTCCCCTTCTCCTTGTCACAGCTCTGGAGTGCTTGTCTTACACTTCTGCACGTTTCTACTCTAGTCTCTCAGGCAAGGTGTTTCTGTGTGGACCACAAGTTGCTCTTTATTAGCTTTTAAATGGTCTTAGCTCCACATCACTGCAGAGCAAAGTCTTCCCACAGTATTTCAAAAAGACCCAGAGTGGCAGCACTGATTTAAATCCCATTCCTCCTCAAGTGCCTGCTGAGTGTTTCTCTATAAGCTCATGACTTCTCTGGGGCAGCAGTGAGAGTTTTCCAGCCCAGCTGGGTGTCGTGCCAGCCTCTGCAGGGTGTCCCCAGGGCACAGCCTCCCCACCCTGCTCTTTCTATCCCAGCTCATGCCCTCCCAGCCCTGTGTCTCATTGTGACAGCCCCTGACGCCCAGCTGGACGTGTTGGGATCTGCCTGTGCCACCTCCCCTGGAAAGAGTTTCCTGTCTCTCACCCTGCCCTGCTTCAGCACCGCTCCCATTGGGCTCTGAGCCTCTCCCTGGCTTGCCTGGCAGTAGTGGTGGACATGGCAGTGCTGGGTAAATGGTTGGATTCAATTATTTTGGAGGTCTTTTCCAACTTGAACGATTCTGTGATTCCTGGGTTTGGCATTTCACCACAGCCCTGGATGAAAGAGCGTTCCAGAGTAGGGAGAGGGGAGGCAGTGGAGCAGTGCTGTGAATGATCCATCCCTCTCCAGTACCAAACTGGTGTGGCCAAAGCTGTTACAGTCTTCATGCAGAGACCTCGGTGTGCTTTCAGGTTGTTTTGACCAAAGAACAAGACAGGCAAAGTGCAGCTGGGCATCTTCCCTCAACCTCCCTCACCCCAGGACTGGTGTCTGGAGAACCCACTTGTGAAAAATGCATGCATTTTATGATTGGCTTTTCACAAATATTAAAATGAATATTATATGTGTTGTGTTAGAAAGTAATACTGTATTAATTCTCTTAAGTACTGTGTTAAATATAGTTTTAGGTTATAAAAAATTGTTAAAATAGAAACTATGCTATGTAATTTACTTTTTTTTAAAGAAAGGACTCACAGCAAGATAGCTGCCACAGGACACCTAAATCTTTCAGAGAAAAAGAATTTATTGTCCTCTTATCAGAAGAAATTAACTTCTTCCTGCCTCGAAGGCACTGTTAGGATCCAGAGGAAGAAATTGATGATGACCAGACAGAATCTTATATTTGAATGGAATTTATGCATCAAGTATGAGGTGTATGAATATGCAACAGGCTATTGTTTTTAAGGGTTAATCCTTTGTTAACGGGTCTCCTTTTTCGGCTTGTGCTGCCCAGAAAAAGGTACCCAGATGTCTGTAACTCTTTTATTTATTGTCTCATATTGTCCTAATTCAATTTGTCCAAATTGTTATTACTCTAATTGTATTACCATTTTTTAATAACCATTTTATTAATATTAAACTTTTAAAATTTTAAAAACAAGTGATTGGCGTTTTTCACACCACTGCTCTGTCTTCCTTACTTTGTGGGTCTCCTCCAAAGAAACACATCATAAGTCAAGGAAGGGGAAAGGCTGGATATTCCCTCCCCAAAACACAGGGACAACGGGATCTGATAACAGCTGAGCCCGGAGATAGCCAGGGAGGTAACACAGCTTTGCACCACATGAGCACTTTAGCACCTGAAGGCTTTGCCTGGGATTTTTGGAGACACCCATGAGCTGGTCTGCACCCCATGCCACCTAGCTGGGGTTAAAGGAGGGAGAGGAGATCTCCCCTCCTCCAGAGCCCTCTGCTAAGGGAGGCCTGGCAGAGCAGCTCCCACATGCCTTGTTTTTCTTGCAAGCCTGATGTTGAGTGGAGCCAAGATGGTGCAAGAGAGGAGAGGAGGCAGGAATGAAAGGGCTGAGGTTTGCCTCGGGGCCTCTTTGCAATCACCCAGCAATTCTCTCCTCTCTGCACCACCTCCAGCAGCAGCAGCAGCAGCGTGTTTGAACCGCAGGCTTGTCGAGTCCTCTCGAGGCCTGTACAAACACAGCAGCAGGTAAATAAAGCTGCCTGGTGCTGGGAACAAACTGCTGCAAAGACAGGTAATGCAGCAGGGGCTGTGTCTCCCCTGGGGGCAGAGGCTGGGATGGAGGAGTCAGGAATGGGGATGGTGTGAGGCACCTTCCCAATGCTGGGGCTCCTGCCCGGGGAGACGGCACCAGTGGGTGCTGGCAGGAACCCAGACTGTGCCACCAGAGCTGTGCAGGCAGAAAAACCACATCTAGACATGGAAAGGTGAAGGTTATGGTCATGAACAGCATTTCACTGTATCATTTTTTCTTACGTTTCTCACTGGGCTACATTTCTCCCAGGAAATAGCCACCCAGGGCCATGGTCAGAAGCCCATGGATGAGAGGGAAGGAGGGAAGGAAGGAAGTGGATGAGATGTCTGCAGAAACCCTGCAAGCAACCTCTGCCTGATCTTGGAGGTGAGCAGGAAGAGTTGATGTTCATCTTTCAGCCCTCTCACCTGCAAGGGAGCAGCTGGGGGACCTGGAGCAGGCTCAGCTCCACGGAGCCCTTCACACAGCACCTCAAACCCACCTCCCAAGCCTATTGGGTTTTTTTTAAACAACACACCTGAAATTGGAAAGAGACAAAGAAATGCCTGCAAGCTTTAGGTCAACAGCCAGAGACTTCAGCTAAGTCAGAGGAGTGCACATAGGACTAGAAAAGTCACCCGTAGGAGACCTTTACAAAACAGTAATTCCTAATTGCTGTATTAGTCCCAATTTAGCACCCCCCTCACCCCTCCTGCCCCCAAGGAAGGCTGGTTCACAGGGAAAAATACCCACTCCAATACTGCAATACTGGCAGCATGTCATTGCAATCCTTTGTTTTTTTTGTCTAGTGCCAGCTGTGTTGCCTTCCCTGTAATGCATAGCTGGTGCCTGTTATTGTGAAAGACAGCATGGAAATAAAGACTCATGAGTGTGGCCTCATGTTTAATTAGAAGATAATGTACTATTATTATTAGGCACTGAAGGAATGCACTGGCGAAGCAGTGTTTGAGCTGTTTTAAAAGCATTTTATAAGTGTACTTTCCCTTTGCCTTGCTGGTGTTAACCACCTTTATTAGGAGGTGCAAGACTGCTGTTACCTGATCTTACAGCTCTTTTGCACTTCAGGCAAGCACTGGGATTTAAGTATCTTTAATCTCACTGTTCAGGAGACTGTGAAATAGAAGGGAATGGTGTGTGCTAGATTAAGCCAAGTGTTTAAGCTTGAGAGACCAAGTGGTCTGTGGTTGAATTTGCTATATTGAGACAGTGATTAAGCACAGCCTAATGAAACATGGCCACCTTACTGGTCTCCAAAGAAGTGGAAGGAAGTAGGAAGATGACAGTTGTTTGTTGAGTGAGAAGTTCCACTGTCAGCACCTTTAGGAGCTTGCTGGGACTGCCATGCTCTGCTAAGAGTGGCATTGCTTTGTAACCTCCATGTAGTGCACGAGGGTGGCTTCACCATCTTCTTTTTAATACCATTTCATTCTCCACTAACAGCTACAGCATAAGAGGAAACCATCCCAGTTGTACATCAATCTGTTGCATGCATAAAGATTAGGTTAGGTGAGGCTTTATTCTACAATTTTGTTCTGTAAATAACAAACACCTCCCATTCCTGCAAGCTCCTGGCTTTCTGTAAAGCTGTAGGGAATGTAAAACGGAGGGCAGCCTTACATGGCAACAGTTTGGGCTTCAACATCACTCAAGACAAGGCTGGATGGAGCTCTGAGCAGTCTGATCTAGTGGAAGGTGTCCCTGCTCAGATCACAGGGTCTTTAAGGTTCCTTCTAACCCATTCTATGACCACTAAACACATTATAGTTGTGTTCTGCTGTTGTTGTTCAGTGGGTTTTCAGTTGCTTTATCAACTCCAAAATACAGACAAAGTTGTGGAACACAATTTTTTTATTAATAACAGGCCACATTTGTACTTCGAAAAGAGTGAAATTAAAAGGTGTATTAAAACATACCCACTCTAAGCAATCTATTTTCTTCAGTAGAAAAAAGCGTACAACAGGTAGAAATCCTATATACACAGTATATCAATTCTATCATCAGCCTCTCCAAACAGTGTTTTACAAATTGGTACAATGGTGTTAGAACAGACCATCCAGTTCCAGTCCAGTACGAATTTCAGCTCTTCACTTGCTCATTTAAGACAAACCACTAAGCACCTAATCCAGTTTACTGATCTCAGGATACTTACAAAGGAGTACTGTACACGAAGACAGCAGTGTTAAGCTTTTACTTCTGCTTAATTTTTTTTTGAATCCTGCCTTGTTATTAAGTCTGCCTCATAAACTTTGAGTATGTGGAAATCTCTAATCAATGTCTCCATTAAAAAACGTAGCAGAAATGTGATTAACTGTACCTTAAACAGCCCTTTTCTTAACTCCTGCATTATTTTCCAGCAGACTGCTGTTGTGCTTATTCTACACTGGTGGCTTTCAGCCCAAAATATCAATGAACCACAAATCTATGCCATCTTTTTTTTTTTCTTTTTGCTTTGATGAAAATAATGAACCACAAATCTATGCCATCTTTTTTTTGCTTTTTGCTTTGATGAAAATAAAAAAAAAGCATAATGTTAGTTCTTAAATTAGTTTGGCACATAAGAAAAACAAAAAAAAAAAAGCAGGGAGAGCACACAAGTTGCATCCTTCTCTCACAACGTCCTTGGGGAGGGGAATGTCCGGATCCAGGCAGAGTGGGCAGGCTTGGAATGAGTGACACAGACCACGGCAGACTCCAGCACCTGGTCTCAGTCCCACTCAAACACCTCAGTCCATCATCTGCCACCGCTGGTGAGCACACCCCTGCATGGCTGGAGAAGGCCCTGAGCTCCAGCAGCCTCCTCACACCAGGTCAAAAAGCACCACTGGGCACCTTTGGCTTAAGTGTCACTTAACAACACTGTGAGCGAGCTATTCCTGCTGTGCTGAGCAGGAGGGAGCGGGGTCTGACCCTTGGGTCTCGGCATGTCAGTGTGGGCCCCGTGCTTGAGGAGAACCTCCACCGCTTTGGCATGCCCCCCTCGCGCGGCCAGGTGCAGAGCCGTGAACCCCTCGCTGTCAGAAATATTGATATTCTCCGCACTGACGAGTTCTTCCACCACCTCAGAGTGCCCGTTTTCCGCGGCAAGGTGCAGCGCTGTCCTGTTTAAAGGCCCTCTGGCTAGCACGCTGGCCCTCTCATCCATCAGCAGCTTCGTTGTGGCCAAATGGCCGCTGCGCGACGCCAAGTGCAGGGCCGTGTATCCCTCAGCCGTGGCGGCCTCCATGTCTGCCCCATGCTTGAGGAGCAGCCTGGAGGTGCTGGTGTGGCCGGTCTCGGCGGCGATGTGCAGAGCAGTCTGCAGGAGCCCATTGCGCACGTTGACGTCCGACTCCAGGTCGATGAGGAGCCGGGCCACGCGGTAGTGACCCCGCTGGGCGGCCAGGTGCAGCGAGGTCCTCCCGTCCACCGTCTGCACATTGACGTCGGCGCCGCGTTGCTTGGCCAGCAGCTTCACGATGGGCAGGTGGCCCTGCCAGGCGGCATAATGAAGGGGAACCCAGTCGTCCTTGCCCTTGATGTTGACGTTGACGCCTCTCCTCAGCAGGATGCGCACGATGTTCTCCTGGCCGTACTGGCAGGCTATGTGGATGGGGGCTCTGCCCTCAAAATCCACCTCGTTTAAGGACGCGTTCTTGTCAAGCAACATTTTGGTGCTGAAGTCATCCCCGTTCTGGGCAGCAAAGTGAAGAGCGGTCCACTGGTCCTCGTCTTTGGCGTTGACATTAATTTTCCTGGCCATAATCAGTTCCACGATGCTTTTAAATCTCTTCTCAATGGCTATGTGAAGAGGGGTGGACCCTTTCTTGTTGGTGAGGTTAGGGTTGGCGTTGTACAGCAGGAGCCATTTGACACATTCTTCTTGACCGGCTTCAACAGCCAGGTGCAGAAGGCTGGAGTTCCCATCTAAAACAATATCAACATCTTGAGGCTGGAGGATCTTCATCAGCTTGCTGGTATCTCCGGATAAAATCGCCTCCGTTAGCTTCCTCTTCTGTATGTCTGTAGTACCAATATCTAAATGGATACAACGAAGAAAATTTTTTTACCATGATTAACATTTTTACCATGGTGGTGAAACACTGGAACAGGTTGCCCAGAGATGGATGCCACATCCCTGAACACATTCAGCTTGATCTATTTGAAGATGTCCCTTCTCACTAAAGGTCCATTCCAACCCAAACTGTTCCAAGATTCTACGGAAAAAACAGCATCACAATTCTGATACCCATCAAACCTTACCTGCCCATGGTTTCAGCAATGAACTGCCTGCACAGCAATTCATCCCCCTTGCCCCACAGGAGTCCCAAAACATTTTCAGGTCAGATCTGGGCCCCCACTAACTCTCTTTGTTGCAGGGAGATCAACCACAACTCTCTTTGTTGAAGACCAAAGGATGTTGTGGTTGATCTCCCTGCACTAACCATTGTTTACCTAACTGGAAAACAGATGTCTGGGGTTTGCAGCCCCAGAATGAAAAGTAAAAGTGAGGGGGTCTTTATTACAATGGTCCCAAGGGCTGCTGAGAAAGTGGCTTGAGTCCTCTCAAAAACAAAGATCCTGAGGTTTAGGCTTAGTATAACTGAAAAAGCCACAAACTCAGCTGACCTGACTGGGCAGTGGCTTTAATCCCACGTCAAGCAGGATGCTGGACTAGTAGTGACCTCCCTTCCAACCAACCTCTACATGACTGATTCTGTAATTGCTTTAATGGGAGTTTACTCCTTCACAAAACTAAATGAGATTTATTATTTCTCATAAGATCATGTTTCAGAACCACATAATTTCTTTTGTTTTTATTTTTTTCCTTTTAAATAACTACCTCCAGTAAACAAATATGTAGTGCTGACAGCAAGAGAAAGTAAGGCTAATAGTAATTTCCAGAATGTTATTCTACTCTCCAACCCATTGACTCCCATGCCCCAATCCAAACAACTACAAAGGAAAACTTGACCATTACCTGAACTCTCCCGTTCAAAGGAAAGGGAAAGGGATCCTCTGGATGAAAAAGCTGAATCTACAGATGAAACTCCTGAAAGCCTCTTGTCACTGGAGGCAAGTTTGGACTCAGAAGAGCTGCGGCTGAGCTCCTCAGGGCCTTCCATAGTCTGTGAAATCCCTGAATCCAACTGGGACAACAGCTCTGAGAGACTATAATCCTTAACTGATGGTAGAGCAGGCTCTTGTTTTTTCTGGGATAGTGCACAAATCCCCTTCAAGAGAAGCACACAAGCATTTTAGAAAGGTCAGCAAACAAAAGTGAGCACAAGGCCCTACAGAAGAAGCATAAATTTGCTAGTTTGCAGGTAGCATTTAAGCACTGTATTAAATGAAATCTATGAATAAAGTCACTGAATTTTTTCAGAAGCAGGAGAGCAGTTTCCATCACAATTCACAGAGCCACTAAAGCCTTGTGGCTCTTCTGTCTATGATGGTTTTAAGATCAGTCACACCCACACAGTTCCAGCCTTTATTTCCTAACTGTCCTGCTCTCCCTCCACAGAATAAGATGCACTTGTCATCTGGTTCTGCCCTGAGGTTTTCCTGAGCTGGTCCATGCCCCTGCTGTCATTTGTGCATCCCAGTCCTTCACCAAGACCCATTTCCATCAGGTAAGGTGGTGCTCAAAAGCAGCAAAGAGAAGATTTCTTGGAACCTTCCAGGTCATAAAGGAGCCTGTTCCTCCCAAAACCCTGCAAGTTTGAACAAGAAGTGAAAGAGAAAATACCTCAGGCTGCTGCTCTGGGGCATTCTTGGTGTCCAGGTCCTGAGTTATCATCTCTTTTGTGTCATCTTCTGGTTTTTCACAAAGGGCCTCTGTTTCTGAAGTGATTTCTTTAAAGAAAACAAAAGAAGGTTTTAGTGCTTGGTTTTTTCAGAAGGAGAGTTTCTGAGATACCTTGCTGCCTGCCTTTCTCTATCAATTGAACTTAAAATCCCTGAGATGCTGAGGGAGAAGGACTCCAGGGGTGACCATTCCAGTGGGCACAAATGCGCAGCCAAGTCAAGGGCACACAGGGCTGCCCAAACACTTCATTTTCAGTCACACCAGACTGCTGTTACACAGGGGCCACACTGCAGGACTGGGAAATGGGAACCACTGCACTGCTGGCAGATTTAGATATGGTTTTTTTAAAGATGGAATCCCTCATCCCTTTGGTCCTCATTCCTTGTTTGAGCAGGAGGAGAGGGAAGAGGCAAATCTCTCCCATTCTTCTGAAGCTACATCCCTCTGCACGCTTGAATCCCTAACAGGTGCTTTGGACACGCTCAGACCTTTTACTGGCAGAGAAGTGACTGTACAAACTGTTTCAGTACAAGAAAATAATTCAGTTTCTCAATGTACAAATTTCAAGAGCCAGTTCCTTCAACGCTTTGATACACTGCAAACCACACCAACTCCAGCTTGGCTTATGTCCTGACACTCACTACCAGAAATAAACATCATTTCTGGCTCAATGGACCAATGGCTCAGTGCAAGGCTTATTCCTGGCGTGTTTACATAACACCATCATGGTCAGACATGTCCTCAGATAATCCCTTCTTCCACAAATGACTAAGTGGCCGGTATCATTGTCTCCACCACACAATGTGCTCTATTTACTCTGTCACAGAGCTTCTCAGCCTTTACCCCAAGGATTAGCAGAGTCCTGAGCAATAATGTGACTCACAACAGAATAAATGGGCAGCCAAGTTAAGAGGAAATCTTACCTTGAAATGTTGGCCGTTCACCAGGATCATCTTGCCAACATTTCTGCATCAGTTTGATCAAGTTATTACATGACTGAGGTCTGGATTTGGAAACAGCAGGTAGCTCTGGGCGGTGTCCTTTAACTACTTTTACCATAATATGTAAAATGTTGTTTTCCTCTGTAAAGCAAAAGCACACAGATTTAGATGTCCCAGCAAAAGGAATCCCTTCTCTTTTTTCCAAGAGCATTCAGAGTGCATTAAGCTGAAAATTTGTTTTCACACTTTTTTTTCTAGATTTCTTATCAATAAGGAAAAAAAAAATGGTTGTCTTCTCCAACACGATATTTTTAATGCAGTAACAACTGCTTCTCATGTATCATTTAAAAAAACAATTTTCAGTGAGTGATTGTGTTCTTTTTCCACCCATTAAAGATAAAGAACAAAAGGGGGGAAAAAAAACTCAAACAGTTCTTTGCTACTTCTCTTTGGATTTCCATATCTGCTGTAAGAAAACAGAACCTCAGGTTTTATTTAGACCAGGTACCTGAACTATTCATAAAGGTGAAGGAAGAACACAAATCAAGAGGTGCAGCAATGCAGCTCCTGCCTGTAAATCAATCACTGGGCTAAAAGGAATCCATCACTGGGAGAAAACCTAATAGCAGACTGGAACTTGCTGGGACATGTTTGCTATACATAGGCCAGTCAGAGACACAGGAAAGTCATAAAGAATAAACAGCTGCCTCTTGAGGTGTATTTACTGCAGGGTGGAACAAGGCTTATTCTCACAGACAGCTTTTCTTTTCTTTCTTTTATTTTTTTTTAAGGAAGAAATCTGTACCCACAATCTACAAATAAACTACAGAACCTCTCTACAGAGGAGCTGCTCCTGAACAACAGCAGAGCTGCCTGCCAGGTTGGCTTTGCCACACACTGATCTGAAGCTGGTGCAGCAAACCCCAGCAGAAGCAGAAATGTGCAGAAAAGGGCCCCTGCAGCAATACAGGTTCTGTTTTCATTACTAGGACAAAGGAGGACTCAAGCTTGTGATCAGAATTTGAGAGCTTAAAAGTCTCTGCCACACAAGACTGTCAGAATTTGGAGGTCATGCACAAAAATCTGGAGCTGGTGGGGCAAGAAGTGTGCTTATGAATGGGAAAAAGGAAAAAAAAAATCCAAGATAACACATAACTTACCTGCAAAAGGCTTCTTCTGTGTAAGAACTCCCCAAACCACGATGGAAAAGCTACCAAAAAAAAATTTAAAAAGGTAAAAAAAAAATTCTAGAAAATTTTTTAACCAAAAAATCTCACTGAAGTGTAATTTATTTTCCTTATCCCTTTTGCACCTAATTCAGCTGATGAACACACACACAGAGGAATGAAGCTAAGAACCATGATTTCAAAGTCTGGCTTTGGCAGGGAGGAACCTGAGGCAGCAAACACAGGGACTTGCTGGAGGCTGCCAAGTCCTTGGTAGCATTTACCAACCACTCCACATCCACCCTGACAAAATCAGAGAAAGCATTACAGTGGGTTTAATTTAATGCTTCTGCCCTGCAAGATGACTTTAAATAAATCAATTTAATTTAGAACAAGAGATATCTTTTTAATCTAAAGCTGTGATTTCCTTTTCCTAATAATCTTGCCATGAAAGAAGAGCCAAAGACCTAGTGATGAAATCCACTGAAGATAACTCAGAATTTTGTCACAGACTCAAAAAGTAGGTCAGGATGTACCTTTAGAACGGAAATTAAAGGTGGGCAGAGTGCCTCCCACTGCCAACAAATGATTTCAAGACCCAGGATCACCTGCAGTTTTTAAAAGGCCTCTACCCTACAAAGACTTTGCAAAACCCAAAGCAAATATGACATGTTTCAAGATGAGGCTCAAACTGGATTTAGGGGTTTCATGCTTTAAAAAAGGACTCATTTTACAGGGTTACTAAAGTAGCATTTAGGTGTTTTCGTAGTTCACTGACCTGTACACATCATGTTTGGTGTCAAAACACCTGTTTTTCTCTTTGATGCGCTCTGGAGGCAGATAGGCAATGGTGCCACACAAGCCATCCATGCTGATGTCATGGGAATGGGACAAGCCATTGCACTTTGCAAGCCCAAAGTCAGAAATCTGAAGAAAAGAAAAAAATTATGGAGGAGGAAGAAGGTGAGAAAAGTGCATGGTATCATCAGACTTTCAAGGTGTTCACATAATATTTTCTGCACAGAACAACAGATGCAACAGGATCACCCAACAAATACAGTGAAGGGCTGTTCAGAATTAAGCCAATAAAACATCTCTGGAAGTATAATGCTATGGTAGGTTTTTCTTTATGGTTAAGCTAAAAGAAGAAGGAAAAAAAAATAAAGGCAAGCAGTTCTTGCAAGCAGCAGCATGCCAGCGCATTACATAGCAAACACAACAAACAGTCAAGACAATTTATTGTAATTTAAACCAGTCGAATTCAGCTACTGCAAACTACTTTAATGTAATTATTGGCCCTGCCACCCCCTTTCCCTACATAACCTCACATTCTATGAGGTGTTTAAATGCCTGGCTCTGCAACGAACTCTGGAGAATCACCCTTTCAGGTATCCCTGCTACACTGACCATGCCAATGAGGACCAAGCCCAACAGCAGAGCCACCAAATGCTACAAAAACCCAAATGGAAACACACACACACCAAAAAGCCACACTGGGAACTCTTTTTGGCAGCCAGGAGATACAGCAAGTTGGTGCAGTGACGCAGGGAGCACAGCTGAAATGAGCACAACAAGTGACAGCAAGTTTATAAAAAGGACACACCTCCACTTTAATTTGAAGTGTCAGGCAAATATGCATTCATTTGCTCTCAAAGGCATACCAATCATCAAGCAAACAGATAGCGCAGGAATTTCCTTTGTCTTACTTATTTCCCACTGGACAAAAATGTCTATTATGCCAAGTGGTAATTTCAAGAAAAGTCAAGTCTTTTTGGACCACTGAGCCCACTGATTTTTGTCTACATGTCAGATAAGATTCCCCCTCCCCCTAACTTATACATTCCTTTTATCTAATAAATACTCAGGTTTTTCAATGACTCATTCCCCTTTTGATCTTCACAGCTTCTCCTTTGAGAAAGTTTTCCCTCAAAACAACAAGCATAATTAAAAAAAAGCTTTGCCTGTTGTTTTTTTTTTTTTTAATAGGCACACTTTGAGAAGTTTCTCTCTAAAGATACCACAAAACCAGTTGTAACATGTGTCCATTACTGGAAAGGGAGAAAACTGCTGCCAGCTTCAGCCTCCTGGAGAACAGGCACATTACACAGCCATGCAAGGAATCTCCCTTTGCCATAAAACAAACAAAGCAACCCACACAGCTTCAGCAAGAACTTCTCCCATGGACAAAGAGCTCAGCAGAGGAATTCTGAGGAGCTGGATAAGTCCTGCACCCTAAAACACAGGTATGTCCAAGCTGTTGTCCCTCTTTGATCTGTAGGGTAATGTGGGAATAACTTGAGAATAAAAAAAACCACACACAAGGGAAAAAAGGGAAAAAGCAAAGTTTTCTGGAGCAATAGTTTCTCATCCTTGTGGAGCTACACTCTCAAGAGAGGGATTGCAGGATTTCTCACTAAGCCAAGCATTGGAGCCCAGGAAAGCAGCAGGAAACCTTGTCCACACACCAGGTCACCCTGGAAAAAGCCAAATTGACCACCACAGGAAATCCTGCAGGAGTCTGGGGCACTTGGTGCTCCACAGGAGAACAAAAGCCCAAGCCCAGCACCAAGGCAGGCTGTGGTGTCAGGTTCATAAATGAACTGAACCCTGCAAGTCTGAACGGATCCGAAGCGCTGCTCTCCTTTGATTAACGTGAGGCACAGGCTTGTGTACACCTCAAGAAATCCAGGCATAATTAAAGCCACACACCTCCCTCTTTGTCTAAACAATGGCATGTTTCCTACTGCCTGAGTTAAGAAATGAAGATGAAATGCAGACAGCAGGGTGACACTCCTGTGTTTAGAGCCACCAGCTACAGTGTGAATCTAAGGCTGGGGGCTAAGGCAGAGCTGAGCACCCCAGACAGGAAAAAAATCACCCTACAAACTAAGAAAGAGCTAAGTTATACAGCATACACCCTCCCTGGGCTAGCAAGAACATCACCTTGTGGATCTGTCCCTACCTAGTGTGAAGGACTGGGTGTTGTGTCAATAATCACCTGTACAGCAGGGCTTTGATCATACCAAATTCTGCAGGAGAAAGCACTGGAAATTGAGGAATTGTTATCTTGCAGGCTGCAACAAAACAGCAACATTCTGCAGACAGCTTTTTGTGGCTTTTATTAGTTCCTCTAGGGCGAATTTTCCACACTACATGGGGTGTATTTAGTCATGCAGGCTCTTTAAACACCAGTGGGAACTGTGCAGTGGGTGGAAGATGCAGCCATTTAACTCGCCTGGTTTGCCTTTAAATTGCTTGCCAGGCACCTCGTTCTGCAACTCCCTGGCTGGGGGAGGCAGTGAAAGTGGAACACCCTTCCTCACTCCTTCCTCCACATCCTTGCTGGTCCCTGCAGCCCACCCCAGGCTCTGCCCTTCCCCTAAATTCCAAGGGAATCCACAATCTTGCTCCTTCACACTGATGCCTTGCATAGGCTGACCTAGAACAGAGACTGGACAGAGCTAAAGAATAAAACAGAGATTCATTAAAAGGATTTCCTCAATGGATGCACCTTGGGCAGCACAAGAGCCCAGCCAGGGCTGCACCCAAGATGAACAAAAATGGTCTCAAAATGAACCCAAAATGGTCCCAAAATGCACGACTAGGCACGGGGTCTCTCACTTTGATCTGTTCTGCTTCATTTGCCTTTTTAAATTCATTGTCCAATTCCAGCTTTAGGTTATGCAGTCCCATCCTGCTTGTTTTTCTCTCTTGGGTCTACATGGTTTATGCTCTTGGGCCTGAGATTTGGATCATTTGTCCTTGGTGCCCAGCTGGAGCAGGAATTGTTTTGTCTCCCTGCTCT
>JAXCLO010000001.1:111595842-111608505 GCA_035583995.1 Arremon aurantiirostris | reverse complement strand
TTAGACAGTGAGCTTCTACTCTAAATCAATCTGTAAGTGCCAACATCACAGCAGAAGATGGAGGCCAAGAAGAAGAATGAGAAAGGCTGGACACACCCAATTCCCTCCATCTTGCCCCCTGAACCCCCATACCAAAAACCCCAAAATCTACTTTTTCACCTTGTGATAAATTCACTATCATTCTACTTAATTTGTCATTACTTGCAGATCTTCATCTAACGTTGGTAATTTGCTCCACAGGTCATAATCAAACCCACAGGGGCATCTTGGGCTCTGTGCCAGAGTCTCTGAGCCCCCTGGCAGGGGTCTTGGCTGCTCAGGACACACACAGGGATGTCCTGGGTCCTGACAAGAGGTGACACAGCAGGCAAGCAAAAGTCAAATATGGGTATTTTGGCTAAATTATGACCAAAGTTTCATTTAGAGAACAGTTCCCCTCTCCCTGGCTTGAGAATGGGTGGATGTGAGGCTGTAGGATCTGCTCTGGAGCTGGTCCTACATTGGGGTCCCTCCAGGATCCCTTGAGAGTCCAACCCCAAGGTGTCACTGAGCAGTTCTTTACATCCCTCGTGTTTCTCTTCAAAGATTTACAAACCTTACCCTGTGGGCCCAGTGCTGGGGGTGTTTTGGTTCCACCTTGTGGAAAGCAGCAGAGAGGGGGTTCCAGGGGAGCTGCTCCACAAACCCAGGGCATTTTATGATTCCCCCACGTGTGAGCAGCCCCTGGCACATTCCTGCTGTGCCTGCCCCGTGTCCATCCATGCCCAGCTCCATCCTGCACACAGACTGGGCTGCACAGGGCCAAAGGGCTGAGGGCAGCCCAGTGCTGGTGGCTTGTAGCCATGCCAGACAGGGAAGGGTGGTCCTGTGCCCCCTCCACAGACACCTCCTGGAGCTTTTCTGCTGGCAGCAGGGACGTGCCAGCCCTTTGCCAGGTAGTCCTGGCCAGCACACAGGGGGTTAATCCTCTGCCATTTGTGCTGCTAATGATTATATGCACTGTAATATCAAAGCTGGAGCTATTTATTTGCCATTGAGCAGGTGCTGCTGCTCCCACAAAGCAAATTTGCTTTCTCCTCCTGATGAAACAAGGAAAATAAAGGTTGCTCATGTCCCATTTCAGATATGGGGTTTTTTTTCCCTGTGCACCAGCTGAAAGACAAACACAGAAAGGGAAGCAGAATGCATATTATGCAAGAAACCATATAATCTAGCAGCATCTTTGATTTGGCTGCTGCTGTCACAGACATGCATTTCACAGAGAGGCTTTTTTCTCCCCCCTTTCTTTTGTTCTTACTGGTTTATCATTTGTGGCTTTGTCATTTTGTTCCTTCTTCTTCTTCTCTTCTCAGCCTCTTCACAATGAATCTTCATTTTCCCTCTGACACACTTGTATCTAAATTTCCTTATTTCCTGCCTTTTTTTATTTATATCTGTTGCCTGGTGATTTGATCATGCTGTGGAATACAGGATTAGCAATCTCCGTGTCCTTGGGTACTGCTCAAGGACACCTGTTCGGCAAAGCACCATTTTCTTCCCCATTTTAACCCCTTCCAGCGTGGCTGTGGAATAGGAATAAATAACAATACCTTAAATATCCCCAGCGCTGCGTTGGCAGGACGTTGTAATCTTCATTCTTCAACAGCTGCCGTGGCCCTTCCTAAGGAGCTTACACGGGAATCTGAAGAATGTGACTCGAGGAAAAAAAAAAAAGAAAAATGAATACATCCTCTTTGAACTTTGCAAATAGTTTAGCAGCTGTTCCTGTAGAGATAGCTCCGACTTTGCTGCAGAGTGAAATGCTAATTCAGCCATTAGCATCCAATGGGGTACCTGGCACAGGAATCCTCCAGGTCCCAGCTCCAGAATCCCGTGCCTCAGTGGGAGCTTTTCCATTAGCAGATCTCAAGCAGCGTTCCCCAGCATGGTTTAAAAGGGCTGCCTGATTTGACAGAAATTAGGAGAAATTGAGCTCTAGATTGGAGCAAAGCTCTGCTAATTCCCCAGGAGGATTTTCCCCTGGCACAACAGCCCGGTGCCAGGCTGTGCCACCCACAGGGCCACCATGGGCCACATCTGCCCCAGAGCAGGGAACACAGCCCTGGGGACTGCCCTCCCTCAGGGGGATATCCTGGGGGTAGTAAGCCTGGAGACTGCAGAGAAGTCACTGGTGGGATTCACTCTCCTTTGCCAATTTCTGCTCTTCCCTCTCCGAGCTGTTCC
Source organism: Arremon aurantiirostris (assembly GCA_035583995.1). Lineage (NCBI taxonomy): Eukaryota > Metazoa > Chordata > Aves > Passeriformes > Passerellidae > Arremon > Arremon aurantiirostris. The sequence goes on along the minus strand of JAXCLO010000001.1, from coordinate 111,606,282 downwards.
CTGCAGTATTTTGGTGAAGAGGAGGTTGGATTGGAGCCAAGCAATGGTGGAGATCACAGAGATCAATGCCAAGGTGGCAGCTGCAGGAGCCTCTGGAACCAGCTTCTCTTTGTCAGCAAATGCAGCCACAAATCAAAGCCCTGGGCAGGTGTTTCCATAGGCCCCAGAAACTGGGAGCAGAGGAACCAAGGAGCTCCCAAGCAATCTGCTGGGTGATCCCCAGGCTAACCCAGAGCTTCCCATCTGAAATGAGCACAGATTCGGCAAACCCAGCATTTTCAGTTGAGTTTTTGAGCCTGGGACACAAAGGTGCCAGAGATGAGTTCTTGCTCATGCTTCACCGGGAGCAGTTCAGTAATGCTGAGTGACTCCATGGCGAAACAGAAATGGGATTTTCTGACACAAATGCACAGCCTGGAGAACAACATAACTCCAGGGATCAAGCCACACTCCAGGAGTAAATTACCCAGCAGAAGAATTGCTCAGCAGAAAGTAATAGATCACCCATTTAATCAGATGCATCTGCTCATTGAACCTGATCCATCAGCTGCTGACAGGACACTGCAGGGTCTGTGGTGGGACAGAGGCATTGAGAACCAGCTGTAAAGTTGTTTTAAGGAAGAGCCACCAGAGGAGAGAGATCCCACAGGAACAGCCATGCTGCAAACTGCCCGTTTCCAGCTTTGCACAGAGCTGTCAGCCCCAGAGCCACAGCAGGATGCACTTTCCTCCTGCAGCCCCAAAGCCCTGGCAGGGAGGGCTGGAAGGGTCCAGGCAGCTGCCCTGGCCTGGCAGGAGATTTCAGCATCTTCTGGGCATCGAGAAAAGCCATGCACCAGAGAGGGATCAAAGCACCAACCCCAAACAAGGCTTCCAAAGAGGTCTGGTGGAGAGCAGGATAACAATGGGGAGGATGGGAAAGGTCATATCTGCTTTTTACAGCTCCATGAGTGTCACTGTCCTTCTTGGAGAGCAAGATCAGAGGTTTGGAAGGTGAATGGTGTGTGCTTTTCATTGGAGGTTAGGATTTGGATTTGTTCTGGCAATGCACTTGTGCCCTCACATGGAGTGAGGGATGACTTCCACCCTATTTGCAGGGTGCCCTGATGAAAGCAGGAATGATGAATCTGACTCCATGTTCTCAGAAGGCTCATTTATTATTTTATGATACTATATTATATTAAAGAATACTATACTATACTAAAGAATACAGAAAAGATACTAAATGCTAAAAAGATAATAATGAAAGCTCATGACTCTTTCCAGAGTCTTGACACAGCTTGGCCCTGATTGGCCAAAGAGTCAAAACAATTCACACCAGAATCCAATGAAACAATCACCTGTGGGTAAACAATTTCTAAACACATTCCAGACGAGCAAAACACAGGAGAAGCAAATGAGATAAGAATTGTTTTCCTTTTCTCTGAGGCTTCTCAGCTTCCCAGGAGAAACCTCCTGGGTGAAGGGATTTTTTCAGAGAATGTGGATGCCACAATAATGCATTGTAATATTCCAGAATCACTCCCTGCACAGGTATTTTTCCTCATAGTTTGTCTCAGACCAGGAATCTTGTTTTGCTTTTCTCCCTAACATAAATAACTTCATGTGGAGAACCTGTCTGGAATACTTTAATCTGCAAAACTGTGTCAGTGAATTCAGCAGGCTCTTGGAATGGGAGCATCCAAGTTTACTCAGCTGTCTGCCATGTAAATATGTCCACGGATGGAAAGATTTCAGAATATCTACTACATCTGCATTCACACCACAGCTTCTTTCAGAATAATTTCCTATAGGTAAGCAAGCTCTTTAACAGGGAATTTCAATATTTATCAGCAAGCTGTTATGCAATCCACCAGGGCAGGAATATGGGAATGTCATGTCTGCACTGGCACTCTGCACCAACACGCAGACGTGTGTGCTGCCAGAATTGCTAAAGAAAGCTGAATCATGACCCAGGGATGCAGCTGCCTTCAGAACCTGAATGGATTTGGGCAGCTGGGACCCTGGGATGCCTCCCAGCTCCCTCAGCCATGTTCACTCCCTGGGATGTGACACAGGTTCGCATCAGCCGTGCTCCCGCTCCAGCCGCCTTGAGATTTTCCCTGCCTGTGCAAGCAGAACGCAGCCAGAGTTATCAGGGGACAAGGACAGCCAGGCACATTGCACAATTCACAAAGTTTTAATCACAGATACAAACAGTTCAGTTAGCCATGTGCTTTATTTAATATATCAGATGTATCTTAATGTGTTATGCTTTAATTGTTAGGGCATAGGTTGGACTCAATGATCTTAGAGGTCTCTTCCAACCTCGTTATTCTGTGATTCTGTAATTAAAAAAAAATAAATAAAAAATACATATTTAAACAGCTTCATTAGTTAACAAAACAAAAATTAAAATCTCAATTTGGATTTATTTATTTCCAATCTCTTTCCAAAAGCACCTTGAGTCTAATCTAATGAAACGCAGTGTCTTAGTATCAATGTGTGGAGTTGTAGTCAGTGAAAAAAATCGTGTTTCCTTAAGAATGCAACTGGAAAGCAGAATGTGCCCGACAGAGCAAGTCTGCACAGAGCTCCCTGAGTGTTTATAGAAGCCGAAGGCTGCCAGGTCTGGCTGCGTGGCTGGAATATTCCCGTTCCCAAGGCAGACCCACCCTGCTCCCTGCATTTCCTGCGTGTCCCGCAGCCTGGGCTCTGCTTTCGTCCTGCTCGGATGCACCGGGATTCTTTCCCAGCCAGTCATCGCTGCTTGTGGGAATCTCTGGGACCCGAGGGAGGCTGTGGTTAGGTCAGGGGAGGACTGGGCTGTGTGAGAGAGGCTGGGAATGCGCTGCAGGAACGCGCCTTGGGCATCACCCAGCCCTGCCTCCCGAACGCGAATAAACAGAGGCGCAGGAGGAGAATAAACATCTGCACGGGAGCCACTGCAAAGGAGAAGAGCCCCTTGAACTCTTGGGCTTGAAGGCACAAAGAATGGAATTTCCATGCCTCACAGGCACAGGCAGTTCTTACTTTTTCCAGCATTTGTAGCACAGCTGATCCAGGTTCATAAATCAATTTTCTTAGCTGATACAACAATGCTTATAGCTCTGTAGTTTATCTGACCTGTAGTTTATCTAACCTTGAGAAAAGTATGTTTTATTTTAGGAAGTTCTAACCTAATCATGTTTTCTCATGTTATCTCCCAGCAGCCTTTCATTGGCAGAATGTTTCCGACCGTTCTGCCAAGCAAATATTTTTTCTGAATTTAAACCGGAGCTATTTAGTGGCAATACAAACAACTTTTGAAAGATTTATTAATTAATAACTTGTTATTAATTAAGCTGTCAGTTTTGTTAATACAGTCATATAGCATTGAGACAGTTCCAATATTCTTTTTTCACTACAAATTTAGTTTAGGCTAAATGAAGAGGATTGTTTATCAGTGAGTAAAATCCTAAACAGAACAAAACCTCTTCAAAAAACCAACAAATTTAAAATTTGTGATCTTCTGTCAGTGCAATCACTTTCCATCACCAAAACATCCATAAATCCAAAATATATTCCAAGCACTTAAAACCAGAGCAAAACCACCACCTGTCCCTCCCTTTTTAGCTTCCAGGAAAGCACACAATGTAATAGATAGTTAAGGTAGGGAGTGTTCTGGTGAAGAAAATACCAAACACACAGAGGCAAGAGAATTTCTGTGCTTCATGAACACAACAACCTTCCTGGAGCAAACTCTGCTCTCGTGGAATTGATTTCTATGCAAGTAGAAATATTTATTAAATTATACATGCACGTTAAATGAAAATATTGGAAATAGAAACAGAAATGAGAGCATAACCCCGTGCTGTTTTCTGAAGCTTAATTCTGTACATGATAAAAATACTACAGCTAACCCTACACCTTCCTTTAAACACACCTAAACAACCTGAACCAACCAACCAAAAAATAAAAAGCTGCACATGAGGACTGTGCTTTCTTATGCAGAAGCAGAAGAAGCAATCACATACTTATGTCTGGCTGTTATATTTTTAGAAATACACAAAATGCTTCTTTAAAAAATAAAAATCATGTTAGCAATGTTGCAAACACCACAGGACATTTAACCCTGTAAATGTCCATGGCACAGGGCTGTATCCAGACTGTTCTGGAATATCTCCAGTCTTTATAGTCCCTGGAGCATCAGGATGATGGGGCAGGGAATAAATGTCAGCTGTACATCTCCAGAACTCCACTTACTGACTGTTTTTGTTTAAATCTTTGCACTTTCTATCTTTATATTTAAATTCACATAGTGGTTAACCACAAGCAATCAGCAAGCCACCAAACAGCCTTTGCATTTCAAAAGCTCTGTCCTCCCATCTCCTGAGCTCAGGAGCTCTCTGATACTGAGGACACAATGCAATTTTAACAGCAGAAGTAGAAAGCTGTGGCTGCTGACACGTGTCAAGGGGGAAATCCCAAGAAGTTTTGTGTTTAGGTGTAAGTAGAGTTAAAAAATTCAGGAGAAAAGTTCAGACAGATGTAAAGGAATGTCCCATCATCTCATGCAAGGAGCAGCCACAAGTGTCTCTCATCTGCCTAACAAAGGTGACAGCTATGCAGAAATCTCCCTTCTTAGAAAGGTGAAATCACAGCCTGCACCCAGTCAAAGACTTAAGAATCAAGAGGACTAAATGCAAATTCAAGAACAGGAGGCAGGGAAAGAAAATGTTCTTCATGATAAGAATTAAAATGACACTTTGGGATATCTTTAGGTCTCAGAAATGAATACATAAAATTAATTTACCACAAATGACTTGCCTAGTTCATGTAACCAAGTGGATGCAGAATGAGTCCATTTCTGCTCTTCACCAGGAAGATCCCTCAAGAAGAACAAGAATGTGAAACCTTGATCACAGCCCACATCCACTCCAGCGCATGGAATACAGACAATTTCCTGGCACAGAGTTCTGAGCTACAGATTCATGTAAAGACTTATTAAAGGGCCAGAACCCTCAAATCTTTATTAAAAGACAGGAAATCCTGAAACCTCACCTACAACAGATCCTTCACCTCTCTTGTAACCGATGCTCATTACTTCTCGTGTTCTAGCACAGACACGGAGATCAAATGGTTTCCCTGTTCCTAAACATGTTTGAAGACAAACCACGTTCCTTTTCTTCCCCATTCCCATATTTAGGCTATACAGCCAGAGGAGTCTCTCCATCTGTCCTAATGGGCTTTATTTTCTAAAGTTATGATCCCAATGATGTGTGATTTTTGCTCCTCTTAAGGAATAGAAATTTTACACTCAGGTTGCTGGAGTGAGTTGAGTTGAGTGACAAACAGTGATGCATCTGCCAGCTGATCTCCAGAGGGAGAGTGAACACATTTGTGTTGCCTTGCATCCACTGATGGGATTTTGTCATTGATACCTACCCCAAAAAGCAACTTCAGCCCCTAAATTGAAGAGACACCCAGCTTGTGGCCTCACCAAGAGGTTTCCAATGAAATGTGGGCTCCTGGCACATTTTACCAAACAAAGCCAAACTGATTCGTTCAGAGCAAGCAGAGAACGATTTGTTCCAGCAGCAGAGTCCCACAAATTGCCTTGTTATCCTCCAGCTTTTCATCTGGAGAGGCTCTGCTCCTTCTCTGGAGCTGGATGGCACGCACAGCAGATGCAGCCCATAGTTTTGCCCTTACTCAAACAATCCAGGCATCTGCTATGAAAGGCTGTCCCTGGAATGTGGCTCCGGCACAGCCACGGGCAGGACATCGCCTTTGAAGCCACGACAATAATTTTAACACAAGAGGTGGTTTGCAATACAGAGAATGCATTGAAAATGCTCTTTCTTACCACAGAGCTGAGAAAAACTGGGGCAGCAGGAGGTGGGTGTGTTTGCCTTGATTGGAAAGGGTCAGGTGCACAGAAGGAAGCTCACCATGAAATATTAACTTGATCCTGGCTGGTAGAAATAAGTAAAAACTCTGCTGGAATGGTTTATGCACTGTCACCCACAAGCAGAATCATGAGGAAACTCAACCCTGCTCAATTCTCAGTTACTCTGCCCATGGATGACAGGAAATACCCTACTTAAAATGATAGTGCCCATAAAATAGAAATGTTCCTGTAACTATTTCAGATAGGAGAAAAAATATCAAAGATCTTTCAGAAGTTCCTATGAACATAGAGCACTAAGTGAATTTTATAAGAAACATTTATATGTGAAATACTTTTTGGGATAGTATGTTTTAATTTCTTAATGAACTACATTTCCAGTGACAATAAACATTAAACAACTTTTTTACCTTTTTTTTTTTTTTAATTTGTAACAGTTTCTTCCTCCTTATCAGAGGCATGAAAAGCAACATCTTCATAAAACCACACTGGGCTACTGAAGGTAACATAAACCAAAATAGAAGCATGGAGAAAACAAGATGGTTTTGGCAGAAAATCAACTGACAGGAACATAGAATTAAGTGTTTTTCAAAACCAAACAGACACCAGTAAATATTGCAGTAACATTTAATTAACTCACTCCAACACAGAGACAATTACACCAACTACAAAAATGCAGAAAATTTTGCAGTATCCACAACACAAACCAGGTCCTGCATTCTCACCCACCATCCCTGAGTGGAAAAATCTGTCCAGACTAATTGGGTGAATGCTCTTCATTCTTTTGAGCAGGGCTGTGCCTGCTCATTAATTTTTGTTGGTTTATTTCTCTGTGTATTTTAACCTTGTCCCCTCCCTTCACTTCTCCCTGCTCCTACTCAGGATTTATGAGGGCAGTGCAGGTAATTCCAACAGAAATGGGAAGGATGCACAGTGATTAAAATAAATTTGGTTTATATGGGTTTATATTTGGTCAGGATGCAGCATCCCATGAGTCAGGATTTATGTGACAAGGGGGACTAAACCTTAATTATCCAGTCCACAAAAACCCCACACCTGAGAGTGAAAGTGGGCGGTATATTGCATTTCTGCAGTGTGAAACAGGGTGCCATTCAGCAGCACACCAAATTCAAATTGCACCCCTCAGTTCCCAACAATTTAACTCTCAGCCTCTCTGCTGTGATGGCACAAGAACTTTGTAAGGCTACACATTGAATTTGGGGCAAAGAAATACTTCCAACCAAAATCAACTGCTTTCAACCAAACCAAACACCAGAAACTGGAAATGGGAAATGGGTGAAACTCTTTAGGATGATAACAGCTGATTAAAATGTAAATATCATCCAGGTTGTTTTAAGGAAAAATACATCAATTTGAACATATTTTATATTTTATATATCCTATTTTATATGGGATTACGTGGTTTTAGTCATTCTAACCATAGCAGAGTGGATGAAAGGAAGCTGCTGAGCATTCTGTGTGCAGAACAGAGCATTCCCACAAGGAGTTAATGCAGGCAGAGAGCTGCATTTTAAATTCACACTCCAGAGTATTTCACAACAGCTCCCCGGGGCAGACAAGCCCTTATTTCCTCGGAAGGGCTTGAAACAGGATCTGAGAAATCCACGGTCCTGTGTGTATGGAAACACAGAGGCACATAAAGGTGAGTCAACTTAAATTTTGAGCCAGACAGATGGAAAACCACCTCAGCTCTTAATCAGAGCAACCACGTGGGGCTCAAACTCATTTTAATTCTGGTTGGCACCAGAACTTGGAGTGTTTCAGTGGAACTTTCTTAAATATTCTTTATGGAGGGGAGAAGTTTTTAAATCAGGAGATTCAGGTGTGGGACGTGAGATTCAAAGCTGTGTTTCGTATCAGGTACAAACAGGTGACGTGTGTTTTTGTGAATGCAAAATGTGTGGACCCCAAACAATGGGAGAGCTGTGAATTCTAATAATAACTGAGGAGAATAAAGCATGGAAAAAGGCCTTTGAACCTATCTTTTGTTTGCAATTAACCCTGGTTGATTTAGGAGCATTGGAATTAAAGCGTTAAGGATGTTGCTTTTTCCTTGCATTTAATCCATAAAGAGTTCTGCAATAATAACCTTTTGAAGTGTAATTTTAGAATATTACTTGTATCCTTGAAATTATAGCTTTGGAACATATATAAAGGAAATATGCTTATCTCACGCCTTAACAAAACAGAGAAAAGCAGCTTGAGAAAGGAAGATGAACATCACCTCAAGGATTTATGGTTTCGACCAAGGGGAAGCTGGACATCACTGTTATGAGATTTGGAGTCTCTGCAATTAAAAGGTAGATACACATCTGGGGAGCTGGACCTGACCAGATGGGATTTGTCTTTCTTCTTTCGGAAACTGGACTGTCACCATACACATCTGGGGAGCTGGACTCCACCAGATGGGATTTGTCTTTCTTCTTTCAGAAACTGGACTGTCACCATCTGGGGATACTCCTTTGAGATACATCCTGAGAAATTAAAATCACAACAGTGTATAGAATTGTGATGAAATAATTTGGAATAAAAATTGCTGATGAGTAAAAAATTGGAAATAGAAACTGCTGAAAAAAAATCTGATGAGTACCCCTATAAATACCTGTAACCATCAATTCTCGGTGTGCAGTTGGAGGGAAAACTTCCCCCAGCGCTGTACCCAGCGCTGTATTGCTGATACTTTACCATATTAAATAATAAATTGATTGCTGCTTGAATATTGGCCTAGTCAAACTTCTTATTCATAACAATGCTGAGCAACCACATCACAGACTTCTCTCTCCAGCTTATACAAAAGCGGTGCATGGGTGTTATGAGTAACACCCCTGAGCACAGGGAAAGTCTGGGAACCCCCTGGCAAAGCCTCCACACCTGCTGTGTCCTGGTCCTTGGGCCCCACAGGGACAAGAGTAGATGATTGACTGGGAGCCAGGTCAACACCACTCACCTCTGCACCCCCTGCAGCACCAGCAGAGCCAGAGGAGCCCACTCTGCGATCCTGCGCATGCCACAAGGAGGCAGGCTCATTCATCTCGTCAGTCTTAGTTTTGGCTTATCGCCAGAAACACACGGGGTTCCTCAGACACACAGTCACCTGGAACGACGGAAGCATCCACAAATTTGACGAGGAGGCGCCACGGCCCCGGGAACCCACTGGCCTCCTGCCGGCCGTGTCGGCATTCGTGCTAAAGGTAAATACCTCAGCGCCCTGTGGCGCCGCAGCCCCGGCAGGGGGCGCCTTGGCAGGCACAGGTGCCAGCACGGCCTGCAAACCCGGTGTGGACCGGGACAAGACCGGTGTGGGGCCCCCATTCCCCAGCATGGGGGTGGGGCGGGGTGCCATGAGAGGTGCAGCCTGTGGAGCCACGTCACTGCAGGGCAGCACAAGGGAGCCCGGCACAGCCCCTGTGAGCATCCGACCTGAGACGTGAGACTCCACACTCCCCCTGCTGAGAGGAGTGGGCTGGGCTGCCCACCCGCTGAAGCCGGACCGGACAGAACACTGACCACGGCCCCACACCCGGCGGCTGCCACCGACTGCGCATCCCTCGCAGACTGCACAGACTCAGAGATGGGCAAAGCCACCCCCCCCACAAATGAGCCTGACTCAGAGGCGGGCGAACCTGCCCCTGCTGTGCTCATGGGGAGCGTCGTGGAAACACTGCAGTTCGGACACAGTGTCCTCACTGAATCAGACTCAATCTGAGGCAGAGGCTGATCCTCAAGCGCCAGGAAGGCACAAAGAGAGGGCAGCACGCTCTCTGCCCCACCGCCTGCACAGGGCGAGGCGAGGATGGCCTGCCGAATGCAGAGAGCCCCCCGGGCTAGGGAACAGCTGGCCAAGAGCAAAATCCACCCCGGGGGAGCAATCGCCATCCCCCAAGTTGGATGCGTCCCCCAGCACACCATCCCAGGGCGGGGTAGAGAGCTCCACATTGCACAGAAACTCAAACTCCCCCTCGTCCATGTTCGAGACAGAAGGCCTTCCCTGGGAACTCCGAGGGGTACAAGAACCAGACCCCCGCCAAAGCTCCTCACACTTTTTTCACTGCCCCAGCAGTGATCCCACATCTACAATGCAATCATCAAAGAGGGCCTCCATGCGGCGGACCCCCACGAGAGACCACTCCTCCCTGGAGAACGCCTTCCCAGGGACCGAAAAGGACCCTCGCTCACGGGCCCACAGGAACAATCTCTCAAAATCATTCCAGGAAATAGAAACCTATTTCCACTCCAGGACCCCCCTCCAGAGATCCAAAATGAGGGAATCCTCCTTGAAACCCACAGCGGTTGCCATTACCCCAAGAATGGCAGGCAAAGCATCCAAGAGGGGTAACAATAAAACCTCACCAGCAATCCGGACTCTGTGCCTCAGCCCAGGCTGCAGTACACTCAGGCAGTCACCAGATGTCACTAGAGGACAGGAAAGAACAGAAGCGCACACTGCTGTTCTCAAGGTGAAGGAAAAAAGGCAAGTTTATTTTCTGACTCCAACATTTATAGTTTTCCAAAAGTGACAGTGGATTGGAAGGTGACAGTGCCACCTCTCC